>JAEOAE010002847.1:0-31172 GCA_036365155.1 Meriones psammophilus
GATCTCATCAGTTGCATTGTCTTCCTCTGTGGCCTGGCAAGGCTGCTCCCCCTTTCAGGGGGAGGTAGTCAAAGAGCCAGACACTGAGTTCATGTCATAGATAATCCCTGTTCCCATTACTAAGGACCTCACTTAGATACTGAGCTGCCATGGGCTACATCTGAGCAGGGGTTCTAGATAATATTCACAAATGGTCCTTAGATGGAGTATCAGTCCTAGAAAAGACACCTGTGCCCAGATTTTTTGGTTCTGTTACTCTCCTTGTGGAGCTCCTGTCCCCTCCAGGTCTTTCTCTCTTCCCCTTCTTTCATAAGAGTCCTTGCATGCTGCCCAAAGTTTGGTTATGAGTCTGAACATCTGCTTTGATACACTGCTGGGTAGAGTCTTTCAGAGGCCCTCTAGCTTAGGCTCCTATCCTGTTTCCTGCTTTCTCCTTCTTCCAATAGCTATCCTGTTTGTCTTTCTGAGTGAGGATTGATCATCTTACCCAGGGTCCTCCTTCTTGCTTGGCTTCTTTAGGTGTACACATTTGTGTAGGTTTTCCTATATTATATGTCTAATATCCACTTATAAGTGAGTATATACCATGTGTGTCTTTCTGCTTCTTGGGTACCTCACTCAATATGATCTTTTCTAGATCCTACCATTTTCCTGCAAATTTCATGATTTCCTTGTTTTTAATTGCTGAGTAGTATTCCACTATGTAAATGTACCACACTTTCTGCATGTATTCCTCAGCTGAGGGACATCTGGGTTGTTTCCAGGCTACTACAAATAAAGCTGCTATGAACATGGCTGAACAAATGTCCTTATTGTGTACTTGAGCATATTTTGGATGTATGCCTAGAAGTAATATAGCTGGAGCTTGAGGAAGCACTATTCCTAATTGTTTGAGAAAGCACCAGATTGATTTCCAAAGTGGTTGTACAATTTTACATTCCCACCAGCAATGGAGGAGGGTTTCCCTTTCTTCATATCCTCTCCAGCATGTGTTGTCACTTGAGTTTTTTAACTTAGCCATTCTGATGGGTGTAAGGTGAAATCTCAGGGTCGTTTTATTTGCATCTCCCTGATGACTAAGGACGTTTAGCATTTCTTTAACTGTTCCTGTGCCATTCTATATTCCTGTACAGAAAATTCTCTGTTTAGCTTTTTACCCCATTTTTTAAATTGGATTACTTGCTTCGTTGCTTTTTAACTTCTTTAGTTCGTTATGTATTCTGGATATCAATCCTCTGTCAGATGTAGGGTTGGTGAAGATCCTTTCCCAATCTGTAGGCTCTCGTTTTGTTCTGACAACAATGTCCTTTGTTTTACAGAAGCTTTTTAGTTTCATGAGATCCCATTTATTGATTGTTGCTCTTAGAGCTTATGCTGTTGGTGTTCTGTTCAGGAAGTTGTCTCCCATGACAATGAGTTCTAGGCTCTTCCCCACTTTTTCTTCTAATCGATTTAGTGTATCTGGTTTTATGTTGAGGTCTTTGATCCACTTGGACTTTAGTTTTGTGCATCCAGTTAGACCATTTGTTTAAGATGCTGTCTTTTTTCCATTGTATGGTTTTGGCTTCTTTCTGACAGGACTTCTAAAGCATTCATCAGTTTCATATATTGTGTTTAAACTTTACTTCATTTCATGACATAATCTCCTACTTTGGAATTCTGTTTCTCTGAGCAACAGAAAGCTATGTGCTGAGAGGTGAAGTGTTTAGGACTAATAAGGAATGATTTATGAATCACCTGTCTGGGCTGTGTTGTAAACGTGCATAGCAGGAAGCACATACAGAGCACATACAGAGAAAGGCTCTTTCTCCCTCTCCAGGCTTTCAAGTTTCAAACCTCCTCCTGAATTCAGTGAGTGACTTCCTCTCAGCTCACAGATGAGTGCTGCAAAGACTGAAGAGGTGTCCACAGGCCTGCTGAAGACAGAGCCCACTATTCCAGACTGCCTGCAAGAGGTAGAAATGGGTAAGTACTTCAAAGCAATATGAAGCAAACTAAAATAATAGAGGGGAGATTCACCAGGAACCCATAGGAGGTGACCCTCCTGCCTGTTAGCCTGTCATGGTGGGTCACTTTAGAAGTGGACATGACTGAAGGCCTCTGTTATACTAGTTTCTCTATTGGAGTATTAAATGTTGAAGTGTTTCTGCTCAGGAGAAATGAACAATAAATTTATTATAAGAGCCTGAGCCACAGTTTTGTTTTGTTTTGTTTTTGGTGTGGTTGGTTAGTTTTGGCTTTGTTTTGTTTTTCATTCTTTTCTTTAGTCTGTGTTTGGTATTTGTGCATGTGTGTTTAGCTAGCTACTTCACTCTAGTGAGTGACAGGAAGTTGCCACAGAACATGCTCCTTGTGTCTCAGGGTGAAGGAAACTCTAACAGCACAACTTTCAATGTGCACAGCTGAGGATGTCATCTGTGGTGCTGGGACTTGTAGTTCTCAAACCAATGTGCTTCAAAAGAAAGGAGGGAGGTGAGGTACCCTGGGGCACTGAAACCCCTCCCCCAACCAGGGACTCCTCTGGCATATCTAGGTTGTGGTACATTATTGAAACAAAGAATCCTGTCGAATTTATGTTTCAATCTTCAGAAAGAAAACTGTCTTCTGTATTTGAAAACTGTCTGCTTTATTCTTTTATTTTTATTTTTTCTATCTTCTTCCATTACCTCAATTTTTCTTTGCTTCCTTGTTTGGTTTAGTAAAAGAATATTGGCTTTCCTGAAATACTTAACAAAGTGTTCATACTTAACAAAAAAAAAAAAAAAAAGAGGTAGAAAAGATGTAGATCTTTTTCAGCTTAGGTTATGTTTTTATGTTTTTCATAACTGCAACCACTTTTATGAGCTGCACAGATTACACATACAAACCCCACATTTCTGTGAGAGAACTTAGTCCAAAGTGAGAATTTATCACACTGGGTTTTTTTTTGTTTGTTTGTTTTGGTTTGGTTTTTTTTTTTTTTTTTTTTTTTTTTGGATATCTGGGATTTTCCATAATAAATATTTGAGGTTCAAATTGAGAAGAAAAAAAGAAGATGAAGAAGAAGAAAAAGAAGAAGAAAACTTGAAGTAAAGAAAGGAAGCAATAAAGGCCACATATGCAAGCCAATGAATGAATGAATAAATAAATAGAATAACTTTCAGAAGTGATACACCCACATGGGTGTTTTCATAGGGGGAATATTGAAAGGAAAATTTGCATGTTGCCTAACTAAAAAGAAAGCCATGGACCTTGATTACTGAATTCAGAGGACATGTTTGTTTAAAGTACAACTAGAAGAGAAAGTGTTAAGAAGTTTCTGTGGAACCAAAATCCAAAATATGTGGTGTATTTCTTTATCAACAAACCCAAAAAATGAAACCCAGAACACTCTGCTCTGGTCCCTTAAAAGGGTTCTCTCTCTCTCTCTCTCTCTCTCTCTCTCTCTCTCTCTATCTCTTCCTCAAGAAACTGTACCTAAAATGTACTGATAGTTTGTTTTTTTTTTTTTTTCAATGCAGTTTATTCAGGAACCTTGAACAATCATTGAACCCTGGGGAAAGCCAGCCCACAGCTTAAATAGCCTCTGGGTAGCCAACCACAGCATGCCACGTGGGCAATGCAGATAGGTCCACATACATGGAAGCATGCCAGATCCTCAGCCTTAGCCAAATGTGGAGTTGTTTGTGACAGAGAGCACTCACCATCGGGAAGGTGGAAGGCAGAAACCAGCTCCATCTTTAAGGCACGGCATTATGCAGCTCTCTACAGTTCCCCCATTTTGTTTTAGACGCATCAGGCAAGAGTAGAGGTCTGATCTCTAATATTAGAAATAAATTGGGACTTTGTACCGATGTTCATTTAGGTGTCATCCACCCAAAGAGCATCAGACCCGTCTGATACCTTTTTCTCAGAGGCGGGACCTGGGGCATCAACCTGCATGCAATCAGACTTGCTCTTCTCTGGGTCGAAAGCGGCTGACCCTGAGTGCAGTGCTTAGCCTCGCATCCTGAGCATAACATTTTAGCTTTTTATGGTAGCCAACCATGCTTGGGGAGACTGTCCTGCTTCAATGGCTGCAAAGGCCTGAATGATCATGGCTGCATTACGCTGTTATGAGACTCTAATCTTGCATATACACCACAATATTACTCAGCAATGAAAAATAAGGAAATCATGAAATTTGCAGGTAAATGGTGGGATCTGGAAAGGATCATCCTGAGTGAATTGTCCCAGAAGCAAAAAGACACACATGGTATATACTCACTCATATAGACATACAACATAGGACAAACCCACTATAACCTGTGCATCTAAAGAAACTAAGCAAGAGAGAGGACCCTAACTAAAATGCTCAATCCCCATCCGGAAAGGCAAAGAGGATGGACATCAGAAGAAGAAGAAAACAGGAAACAACCTAGGAACCTACCACAGAGGGCCTCTGAAAGCCTCTACCCTACAGACTATCAAAGCAGATGCTGAGCCTGTTGGGCAGAGTGAATGGAATTTTATGTAAGAACTGGGAAATAGTAAGAGCTGGAGATGACAGGGTCTCCACAAGGAGAGCAACAGAACAAGAAAATTTGAACACAGGGAACTTCCCAGAGACTCATACTCCAACCAAGGTACTGATAGTTTTAAAACTCCATGGAAGGAACTAAAGAAATGGCTCAGAGGTTAAGAGCACTTGCTGCTCTTCCAGACTCTTATTGTGAACATATTTCATTACATGTATAATGTGTGTTTGGCAGTGCTGTGGATGGTGCTGTTCTTTTACATTTGTTTGCATTTGACAATTGCTCTTGTATAAAAGTGAGTTATTTTGTATGTTGACATGTTTTCCTACAGCACTGTAATGTCATTCATTATTTTAGAGCCGTTTTAATAGACTCTTTTTAATAGAAATGTATACGTAGATATATCCATGTAGTCCTTTACCTCTATGAGGCTTGACTGTTAATTGTTATTCTTGCCCTATTGTGCTGGATAGGACCTTTAGAGTCACACTAGAACAGTGAGCAGACACCTTGACCTTGTTCTGTGTTACTGGGGAAAACATTCATGCTGGCTGTAGTGGGATTTTTCTGTTGGTGTATAATAAGTACATGTCTTAATTAGGATTTCTATCACTGGGAGAAAACACTATGACCCAAGCAATTTGAGGACAAAAGGGTTTATTTGATATTTACTTCCATAGTCCTGTTTATGGCTGAAGGAAGTCAGGGCAGGAACTCAAACAGGGCAGGAAGCTGGAGGCAGGACCTGATATAGCTGTGGAGGGGTGCTGCTTACTGACTTGCTCCTTGTGCCTTTGTCAGCGTGCATCCCTATAGAACCCAAGACCACCAGCTCAGGGATAGCACCACCCACAATGGGCTGGGCCCTTCCACATCAGTTACTAATTAGGAAAATGTAGGGGAGAGGAGAATATGACATAGAGATGATGGGAGCTTCACAAGAAGGCCAACAGAGCTAACTAACCAGGGCCAGGAAGGGCCTGCTGGGACTGAAGCACCAACCAAGGACCTTGCATGGACTGGACCTAGGCCCCTATGAAGATAGAGCTGATGAACAGTTCAGGTCTCATGTGGGTCCTCTAATAAGGGGAGAAGGGGCTCTCTCTGACATGGACTCTCTTTCAGTTACTTCACCCCTGTGGGGGGACACACTCAGCTCTGATATGATTTGATGAGCTGGGGTAGACTGGGCGGGGGCTCCCCCTTGCTGAGGAATAGGGGAAGGAGATGGAGAAGAGGAAAGGAGGATGGGACTAGGAGGTGAGGAGGAATGGGGCTAAAACCAGGATGTAAAGGAAGGCAGGGGGAAGGAAGGAAGGAAGGAAGGAAGGAAGGAAGGAAGGAAGGAAAGAAGGAAGGAAAGAAGGAAGGAAAGAAGGAGGGAAGGAGGGAGGGTGGGAAGAAAAAAAAAAAGAGAGAAAGAAAGAAAGAGAAAGAAAGAAAGAAAAGAAAGAAAGAAAGAAAGAAAACACAAGAAACACACACATTTACAACACATAATCAAAAACCACAGGGTTTCTCTGTGTAACACAGCCCACTCATCCTAAACTCTCTTTGTAGAACAGGCTGTCCTTGAACTCACAGAGATTCCCCTGCTTCTGCCTCTGAAGTGCTGAGAATAAAGGCTTGTGTCACCACAACCACAGGAGATGTTTTCTTAATTGAGGTCCCTTGTCTCAAATGACTTTAGCTCTTTTCAAGTTGACATATAACTTCCCAGGACAAAACCATTTTTTAAGGTAAGGAAGTTCCTTTAATTCCTATCGAAGGAACTTTAAATTACATTGCATTTTGCACATGCTTTTGCTGATTTTACTGAAATGCTGTTTTTAATTTTCTTATTCTGTTAATATGTTGTAGTCCATGTACTTTGTTCATTAGAGTTAGTTGCTTGGTTGGTCACTTAAGAGTTAGTTGGTTGTTCAGTTAGTTAGTCAGTCAGTGAGTTGTTAGTTAGTTAGAAACATAGACAGATTGAAAGAATAGAGTCTAACTTAGTTCTCTCGGCCTCTTACTCAATTTTAGCCAAAACTGGTCTTGCACTCCTGACTCTCCTACCTCTGCTTCCTATGCACTGGAACCACAGTCCTGTGCCACCACACCTGGCAGGTTGCTTTTATACTTTTATTGTTATTATACTCCCCTAGGTCCTAACCAGGTCTGTTCTTACAGAACTAAATCTATAAGTAACCTTATTGTCGTCCCTTTTCATCCTGAGCTTCACTCGTTCTGTTTCTTGCTCTTTGACTGGCCCTTAGTTCAATAACTGGAAGACTCTGTGGCAAAAATACTGTTTCCCTTTCCTCTAGTCTTCTGGGAGTTAAAGACAGCATATGTGGACTGAGAAGGTTGGTAAAAGGGGGTTTTCGCTAGGGGAGTGAAACCCAAATCTACAGTGATTCTGGGTAAAATTATCTTTTTCTATTAAAGGTTCCTAAGATTCATGTTCTCATGTTTATATTTTCAGGTAAAAAGCTCCAAGGAAAATGTGTCAGAATCGTCTCCCCTGAGTCTCCTGCTAAGCTTTACTGCTGCTATGTAGTGATCACAGTACTCACTATAGCAGTAATTGTGCTTTCTGTTGCTCTGTCAGGTAAGTGACATATCCTCCAAATTCTGTAACATGCTGTCCACATTGACATTGTCAGTAAATACTTACTGACCACTGTGAGCAGGCACTGTGGGAAGGGCGTGAGAAAACACACTGGAACTTCCTGTTCTCTGGGAACTCAGGCTCCAGCAGGAAGCTGCAGTGAAGGAACAGCACAGGCTGTGGTGTGCACAGGAGGCCAGGCTCAGCATCCCTGGGAAGATGACATCAGCAAGCTGTAAACAGAGATGCAGGAGACATATGTCCACCCCGGGGTAACTGTCCACGGCAGAGAACAAGAAGAGCAATACCCAAAGGAGGAACCTCAAGGAAGTGTGAGGACAGAGAAGAGTAATATGGCCAGGAAGATACAGTGGCTCTCCCCATTACCCATGGTTTTAGTGACCACGTTCAATTGTGTTTTCAGCTTATTAAATGGACAGTTCCTGAAGTAATCAATTTTTAGGATTTTAGTACCACATTGTTCAGAATAGCATGATAAAGTCTCACACTGTCCTCTTAGGCATGTGAACCATCCTTTAGAGCAACATGTCCACACTGTATATGCTACCTTCCCAACAGTTCTCACTGCTATCTCAGTTATCAGGCTGATTGTCAAAGTAGGTGTCCATACAGAGTGCTTGTTGCTGTAGCAACCCCCACTGTAGGAAACAATCATCCAAAGCACAAAAGTGATGATGTTATAGAAATCAATGCACTTCCAGGGAGCCCTGCTGTCAGTGAGCACCTGAGAGCAAATGGGACTCAGACCCAGGGTGGGAGACCTTTAGATAAAGGCCTCTTATGCTCAGGAGAGGACTCCTATAGATCAATTAGGAAAGCTACAATCAAATTCACACCTCACATCTGAGCTCAGGAGGGGAGGCCAAAAAGAGACAAGACAAGCTTGTTATAATTCATTGTGTTTTCTAAATTTTAGTAAGAAAGAATGAAAGGACACCAGTGAAAAACACCTATGCTACTTGCCCAAGACACTGGATTGGATTTGGAAATAAATGTTTTCATTTTTCTGAAACCACAAGTAACTGGACCTTCAGCCAGACCTCCTGCGTGGCACAAGAGGCCCAACTTGCTCGATTTGACAACCTGGAGGAGCTGGTAATGATCAGGGATTGGGCTGTTTCTTTGTTCTGTTGAATATGTATTGCCTGGAGATAGGGAGGGTAAGATGAAGCATGAGGAAGTTTCTCACCTCAGTCAGGTGGAGACATGGGGAACATGTGAGTGTGTGGTGTTTGTGATGGTCACAGACACCTGGATGAAGCTCTGAGACACTGAAGAAACATTACTGCATGTAGTGCTCAGAGTCAGTCTGAAAGGTCAGAGGTGCCATTTTACCCAGATACCTGGTGGTCATGAGCGGTTTTTCTCCAAGCTGGCACATGTTGAATACTGAAGGTGACAACTCTTAAGAACAGCAAGGGGTGGCTTAGCCAGGAACAATGCCAGCCACAGTGGGTGTGTCATTAAATTTGGTACTTTAATAGAAATGAGGTACTTTAGAATTACAGATGTCAAGTGGGTACACTGAGAGCTGGAGGCTGTGATACCTCCAAACTCTGTGACCCACAGTTACACCCTTCTGACATCTTTAGAGGAAGCTGTGGAATGGAGAGCCTCAAGGATCATCTGAAACAGAGAGACACATGTATTTGCTTGCTGTGTTTCATGACAGGGTTTCCTAAGTAGATACAAGGGGACTTTTGACTACTGGATCGGCCTGCACAGAGAGTCACCACAACTCCCTTGGAAATGGACAGACAACACTAAGTATAACAGCACGTATGTTTGCAGATGCTTTTCCTTCAACTGTGTTCATGTGCTGTGATTGTGTGTGAGTTGTGGCTCTGAGAGATGAATGGCTGCTTATTGTGAGGCCAGCTGTTCTGGAGAGGAAGAATAATAAACTCTTGGGTTGGAGGTGTGCCTGGGAGGTAGGGTGTCTGCTACACACAGGAGTCAATCCCCAGCCAACTCCACATCCCCACAAACTTAAATCAAAGGATTTAATAATAATACATAATAATACATGGGTTCTCCCATGTATTATTGGCTATCATTTCCAAAACCTTTACTTAGTGTGATTTTACTCAAATGATGATGGCATCTGGGGGAGGTATTGTCTGCTTCTTTACCAACTTAAAACTTTTTTTTTTTTTTTTTTTTAATGATAAATCCCCTGTGTGGGATGTAGACAGAAATTCAGATGGGCAGGAAGGGCTCTGAAACCCTCAAAAGCCACTGCAGATCTGCAAGCCAAGACTCATCAGTCCTTGAACAGCTACACCTGTTCACAAAAGCAAAGACTCCAAGGGCACTGGAAAACCACCCCTAAAGTCTTGTTATCTATCGGCATCCAAGATAGTTCTTGGATTTGAACACAGCTGTTTTACTGGAATGGTGAATCACAGACCCATTCGCATTCATCATTAAATTTCTTTCAGTAATTTAATAAACCGGTTTTCTGCTTTATAAAATGCTTCAAAGCAGAACTAAAAAATCTCACTCCATGAGACTACCGATGCCTGCACTTCATTTGAATATGTCAGCAAGCACCAGTCAACTGCTTTGTACACATATTACAGGGTTCATCATGAATGAATGACAAAGGTGTGGTGTTCATAAGAAACCCTGGAAATACAAAAGCTGCCAGGTGCAAAACTGGCACAGGACTTTCTTTCTTTGACTACATTCATGTTACAAATAAGCAGTGGAGATGGGTGAGATTTCATTGCAGGAGTGAATGCAGTTCTGGGCTCTGCAGACTTACTATGTTTGGTTTCTTTTCAGGTTTCCCATCCGGGGAGAGGAAAACCATGCCTACCTGAACAACAATGGGGTCAGCAGTGCCAGGGTCTATGCAGATCGAAGATGGATCTGTAGCAAACCCAACAGCTATACCCTCCAGTGCTAAAATCTCTACCATCTGCCCATAGCTTATCAAGTCTCATAGGACTGCCTGGCTCCTCTTCCCCTGTGACCTTGTAAGGCTGCATCACCAGGAGCAGCTGATGAAAGGGCAGTTCATGGCAAAGGCAGCTCCTGCTCCCCTGACTTTTACAACCACATGGAGAATGGGATGTGAATGGGAAAGAGTAGCAACTGTAGATAACAAGCTAAAAGTATCTCTTGGCAAAGGCTACAAAGAAGAAAAAGAATTTTGGCACTGGAGGGTATAGCTATTGGGTTTGCTACAGATCCATCTTTTATCTACATAGACCCTGGCACTTCTGATCCCGTTGTTGTTCAGGTAGGCATGATTTTCCATTCCCCGGATAGGAACCCTGAAAAGAAACCAAAAGCAGTTAAGTCTGCAGAGCCCAGAACTGTATTCACTCCTGCAATGAAATCTCACCCATCTCCACTGCTTATTTGTAACATGAATGTAGTCAAAGAAAGAAAGTCCTGTGCCAGTTTTGCACCTGGCAGCTTTTGTATTTCCAGGGTTCTTTATGAACACCACACCTTTGTCATTCATTCATGATGAACCCTGTAATATGTGTACAAAGCAGTTGACTGGTGCTTGCTGACATGTTCACATGAAGTGCAGGCATGGGTAGTCTCATGGAGTGAGATTTTTAGTTCTGCTTTGAAGCATTTTATAAAGCAGAAAACCGGTTTATTAAATTGCTGAAAGGACATTAATGATGGGCATGAATGGGTCTGTGATTCACCATTCCAGTAAAACAGCTGTGTTCAAACCAAGAACTACCTTGGGTGCCCACTGATGACAAGACTTTAGGGGTGGTTTTCCAGTGCCCTTGGAGTCTCTGCTTTTGCAAACAGGTGTAGCTGTGCAAGGACCAGTGAGTCTTGGCTTGCAGATCTGCAGTGGCTTTCTAGGGTTTCAGAGCCCTTCCTGCCCATCTGAATTTCTGTCTACATCCCACACAGGGGATTGATCATTAAAAAAAAAAGTTTTAAGTTGGTAAAGGAGCAGACAATACCTCCCCCAGATGCCATCATCATTTGAGTAAAATCACACTAAGTAAAGGTTTTGGAAATGATGGCCAATAATACATGGGAGAATCTCCAAAGGATTTAAGTTTGTGGGGATGTGGAGTTGGCTGGGGATTGACTCCTGCATGTAGCACACACCCTCCCTTCCAGGCACACCTCCAACCCAAGAGTTTATTATTCTTCCTCTCCAGAAGAAGAGAGGAAGCCATTCATCTCTCAGAGCCACAACTCACACGTGATCACAGCACATGAACACAGTAGAAGGAAAAGCATCTGCGAACATACATGCTGTTATACTCAGTGTTGTCTGTCCATTTCCAAGGGAGTTGTGGTGACTCTCTGTGCAGGCCAATCCAGTAGTCCAATGTCCCCTTGTATCTACTTAGGAAACCCTGTCATGAAAGACAGAAAGCAAATATTTGTGTCTGTCTGTTTCAGATGGTCCTTGAGGCTCTCCACTCCACAGCTTCCTCTAGAGATGTCAGGAGGGTGTAACTGAGGGTCACAGAGTTTGGAGGTGTAACAGCCTCCAGCTCTCAGTGGACCCAGTTGACATCTGTAATTCTAAGGTACCTCATTTGGATTAAAGTACCAAATTGAATGACACACCCACTGTAGCTGGCATTGTTCCTGGCTAAGCGACCCCTTGCTGTTCTTAAGAGTTGTCACCTTCAGTATTCAACATGTGCCAGCTTGGAGAAAACTGCTCATGACCACCAGGTATCTGGGTAAAATGGTACCTCTGACCTTTCAGACTGACTCTGAGCACTACATGCGGTAATGTTTCTTCAATATCTCAGAGCTTCATCCAGGTGTGTGTGACCATCACAAACAGCACACACTCACATGTTCCCCATGTCTCCACCTTCTTCAGGTGGGAAACTTCTTCATGCTTCATCTTTACCCTCCCTATCTCCAGGCAATACATATTCAACAGAACAGAGAAACAACCCAATCCCTGATCATTACCAGCTCCTCCAGATTGTCAAATTGAGCAAGTTGGGCCTCTTGTGCCACGCAGGAGCCCTGGCTGAAGGTCCAGTTACTTGTGGATTCAGAAAAAACAAAAACAAAACATTTATTTACAAATCCAATCCAGTGTCTTGGGCAAGCAGCATAGGTGTTTTTCATTGGTGTCTGTTCATTCTTTCTTACTAAAATTCAGACAACACATGAATTATAACAAACATGTCTTGTCTTTTTTGGCCTCCCCTCCTGAGCTCAGCTGTGAGGTGTGAATTTGATTGTAGCTTTCCTAACTGATCTGTAGGAGTCCTCTCCTGAGCACAAGAGGCCTTTATCTAAAGATCTCCCACCTTGGGTCTGAGTCCCATTCTCTTTCAGGAGCTCACTGACAGCAGAGCTCCCTGGAAGTGCATTGATTTCTATAATGTCTTCACTTCTGTGCTTTGGATGATTGTTTCCTACAGTGGGGGTTGCTACAGCAACAAGCACTCTGTATGGACACCTACTTTGACAGTCAGCCTGATAATTGAGATAGCAGTGAGAACTGTTGGGAAGGTAGCATATACAGTGTGGACATGTTGCTCTAAAGGATGGTTCCCATGCCTAAGAGGACAGTGTGAGACTTTATCATGCTATTCTGAACAATGTGGTACTAAAATCCTAAAAACTGATTACTTCAGGAACTGTCCATTTAATATGTTGAAAAGACAATTGAACATGGTCACTAAAACCATGGGTAATGGGAAGAGCCACTGTATCTTCCTGGGCATATTACTCCTCTCTGTCCTCACAGTTCCTTGAGGTTCCTCCTTTGGGCATTACTCTCCTTGTTCTCTGCCGTGGACAGTTACCCCAGATGGACAAGTGTCTCCTGCATCTCTGTCTAGAGCTTGCTGATGTCATCTTCCAGGGATGCTGAGCCTGGCCTCCTGTGCACACCACAGCCTGTGCTGTTCCTTCACTGCAGCTTCCTGCTGGAGCCTGAGTTCCCAGAGAACAGGAATTTCCAGTGTGTTTTCTCAAGCCCTTCCCACAGTGCCTGGCTCACAGTGGTCAGTAAGTATTTACTGACAATGTCAATGTGGACAAAATGTTAGAGAATTTGGAGAATAAGTCACTTACCTGCCAAAGCAACAGAAAACACAATTACTGCTATAATGAGGACGGTGATCACTACATAGCTGATGCAAAGCTTAGCAGGAGACTCAGGGGAGACGATTTTGAGACATTTTCCTTGGAGCTTTTTACCTGAAAATATCAACATGAGAACATCAATCTCAGGAACCTTTTATAGAAAAAGATAATTTTACCCAGAATCACTGTAGACTTGGTTTTAACTCCCTAGTGCACACGCTCTTCACCAATGGTCTCAGTCTGAAAATGATGTCCTTGGCTCCCAGAAGAGTAGAGGAAAGGGAAACAGAATTTTTGTCACAGAGTATTCCAGTTATTGAACTAAGGGCCAGTCAAAGAGCAAGAAACAGAACGACTGATGCTCAGGACCAAAAGAGAGGACAGTAAGGTTACATACAGATTTAGTTCTGTAAGAACAGACCTGGTTAGGACCTAGGGGAGCATAATAATAATAAAAGCATAAAAGCAACCTGCCAGGTGTGGTGGCACAGGACTGTGGTTCCAGTGCATGGGGAGTAGAGGTAGGAGAGTCAGGAGTTCAAGACCAATTTTGGCTGAAATTGAGTAAGAGGCTGAGATGAACTAAGTTAGACTCCATTCTTTCAATCTGTCTATGTATCTAACTAACTAACAACTAACTGACTAACTAATTGAACACCAACTAACTTTTAACTGACCAACCAACCAACCAACCAACCAACTAACTCTAATGAACAAAGTACATGGAACTCAACATATTAACGGAATAAGAAAATTAAAAACAGCATTTTGAAAAAATCAGCAAAATCATGTGCAAAATGCAATGCAAATTCAAAGTCCCTTCAACAGGAATTAAAGGAATTTCCTTACCCTAAAATAAGGTTTTGTCCTCGGCAATTATATGTCAACTTGATAAAAGCTAAAGTCATCTGAGCCAAGGGACCTCAATTAAGAAAACATCTACTGTTTGTGTGGTGACAGAAGCCTTTATTCTCAGCACTTCAGAGGCAGAGGCAGGGAAATCTCTGTGAGTTCAAGGACAGCCTGTTCTACAAAGTGATTTCAGGATGAGTGGACTGTGTTAAACTGAGAAACCCGGCGGGTCTGATTATGTGTTGTTAATGTGTGTGTGTTTTGTGTTTTCCTTCTCTCTCTCTCTCTCTCTCTCTCCTCTCCCCTTCCTTCCTTCCTTCCTTCTCCACTTCCTTCCTTTACATCCTGGTCTTAGCCTAATCACTTCTCACCTCCCAGTCCCACCCTCCCTTCCTCTTCTCCAACTCCCTCAACTATTCCTCAGCAAAGGGTTGCCCCCATCCCACCTGCCCCATCTCATCAAATCATATCAGAGCTGAGTGTGTCCCCCCTGTGGGACACACTGAAAAGAGGGTCCATATCAGAGAGAGCCCCTTCTCCCCTTATTAAAAGTCCCACATGAGATCTGAACTCCTCATCAGTTACATCTTTGTAGGGGGCCTGTGTCCAGTCCATGCAAGGTCCTTGGTTGGTGTTTCAGTCTCAGGCCCCTCTTGGCTCTGGTTAGTTGTCTCTGTTGGTCTTTTTGTGAAGCTCCTATCACCTAGGTCCTTTTCTCCTTTCCCCTACATTTTCCTAATTAGTGACTGATATGGAAGGGCCAGCCCATTGTGGGTGGTGCTATCCCTGAGCTGGTGGGTCTTGGGTTCTATAGGGATGCAGGCTGACAAAGGCACAAGGAGCAAGTCAGTAAGCAGCACCCCTCCACAGCTATATCAGGTCCGGCCTCCAGCTTCCTGCCCTGTTTGAGTTCCTGCCCTGACTTCCTTCAGCCATAAACAGGACTATGGAAGTAAACATCAAATAAACCCTTTTGTCCCCAAATTGCTTAGGTCATAGTGTTTTCTCCCAGTGATAGAAATCCTAATTAAGACATGTACTTATTATACACCAACAGAAAAATCCCACTACAGCCAGCATGAATGTTTTCCCCAGTAACACAGAACAAGGTCAAGGTGTCTGATCACTGTTCTAGTGTGACTCTAAAGGTCCTATCCAGCACAATAGGACAAGAATAACAAATAACAGTCAAGCCTCATAGAGGTAAAGGAGTGCATAGATGTATCTATGTATACATTTCTATTAAAAAGAGTCTATTAAAGCAGCTCTAAAATGATGAATGATATTACAGTGCTGTAGGAAAACATGTCAACACACAAAATAACTTTCACTTTTATACAGGAGTAATTGTCAAAAGCAAACAAATGTATAAGAACAGCAGCACCCACAGCTGCCAAACACACATTAAACATGTAATGAAATATGTTCACAAGCAGAGTCTGGAAGAACAACAAGTGCTTTAACCTCTTAGCTGTTTCTTTAGTTCCTACCACGGAGTTTTTAAAACTATCAGCACATTTTAGTACAATTTCTTCAGGAAGAGAGAAAGAGAGAAGAGAGAGAGAGAGAGAGAGAGAGAGAGAGAAACCCTTTTAAGGGACCAGAGCAGAGTGTTCATTATATTAAATCCAATTCATTTTTTGGGTTTGTTGATAAAGAAATATACCACATCTTTTGGATTTTGGTGCCACAGAAACTTCTTAACACTTTCTCTTTCTAGTTGTACTTTAAACAAACATGTCCTCTGAATTCAGTAATCAAGATACATGGCTTTCTTTTTTAGTTAGGTAACATGAAAATTTTTCTTTAAATATTCCACGAAAACACCCACGTGGGTGTTTTACTTCTGAAAGTTATTTTATTTCATTTATTTATTTATTTATTCATTCATTCATTCATTCATTGGCTTGCATATGTGGCCTTTATTGCTTCCTTTCTTTACTACAAATTCTCTTCTTCTTTTTATTTTTCTTCATCTTCTTTTCCAATTTAAACCTCAAATATTTATTATGGAAAATCCCACACATACAAAAAATACAGTGTAATAAATTCTCACTTTGGACTAAGTTCTCTCACAGAAACATGGGGTTTGTATGTGTAATCTGTGCAGCTCATTAAAGTGGTTGCAGTTATGAAAAAAACATAACCTAAGCTGAAAAACATCTACATCTTTTCTACCTTTTTTTTTTTTTTTTTTGTTAAGTATGAACACTTTGTTAAGTATTTCAGGAAAGCCAATATTCTTTTACTAAACCAAACAAGGAAGCAAACGAAAATTGAGGTAATGGAAGAAGATAGAAAAAATAAAAATAAAGGAATAAAGCAGACAGTTTTCAAGTACAGAAGACAGTTTTCTTTCTGAAGATTGAAACATAAATTCGACAGGATTCTTTGTTTCAATAATGTACCACAACCTAGATATGCCAGAGGAGTCCCTGGTTGGGGGAGGGGTTTCAGTGCCCCAGGGTACCTCACCTCCCTCCTTTCTTTTGAAGCACAGTGGATCTGAGAACTACAAGTCCCAGCACCACAGATGACATCCTCAGCTGTGCACATTGAAAGCTGTGCTGTTAGAGTTTCCTTCACTCTGGGACATAAAGAGTATGTTCTGTAGCAACTTCCTGTCACTCACTAGAGTGAAGCAGCTAGCTAAACACATATACACACACACCAAACACAGACTAAAGAAAAGAATGAAAAACAAAACAAAGCCAAAACCAACCAGCCACACCAAAAACAAAACAAAACAAAACTGTGGCTCAGGCTCTTATAATAAATGTATTGTTCATTTCTCCTGAGCAGAAACACTTCAACATTTAATACTCCAATAGAGAGACTAGTATAACAGAGGCCTTCAGTCATGTCCACTTCTAAAGTGACCCACCATGACAGCCTAACAGGCAGGAGGGTCACCTCCTATGGGTTCCTGGTGAATCTCCCCTCTATCCTTTTAGTTTGGTTCACATTGCTTTGAAATACTTACCCATTTCTACCTCTTGCAGGCAGTCTGGAGTAGCGGGCTCTGTCTTCAGCAGGCCTGTGGACACCTCTTCAGTCTTTGCAGCACTCATCTGTGAGCTGAGAGGAAGCCACTCACTGAATTCAGGAGGAGGTTTGAAACTTGAAAGCCTGGAGAGGGAGAAAGAGCCTTTCTCTGTATGTGCTCTGTATGTGCTTCCTGCTATGCATGTTTACAACACAGCCCAGACAGGTGATTCATAAATCATTCCTTATTAGTCCTAAACACTTCACCTCTCAGCACATAGCTTTCTGTTGCTCAGAGAAACAGAATTCCAAAGTAGGAGACTATGTCATGAAATGAAGTAAAGTTTAAACACAATATATGAAACTGATGAAGCTTTAGAAGTCCTGTCAGAAAGAAGCCAAAACCATACCATAGAAAAAAGACAACATCTTCAACAAATGGTCTAACTAAACTAAAGTCCAAGTGGATCAAAGACCTCAACATAAAACCAGATACACTAAATCGATTAGAAGAAAAAGTGGGGAAGAGCCTAGAACTCATTGTCATAGGAGACAACTTCCTGAACAGAACACCAACAGCATAGGCTTTAAGAGCAACAATCAATAAATGGGACCTCATGAAACTGAAAAGCTTCTGTTGTCAAAACAAAATGACAGCCTACAGATTGGGAAAGGATCTTCACCAACTCCTACATCTGACAGAGGATTGATATCCAGAATATATAAGGAACTAAAGAAGTTAAAAAGCAACAAAGCAAGTAATCCAATTAAAAAAATGGGGTAAAAAGCTAAACAGAGAATTTTCTGTAGAGGAATATAGAATGGCACAGGAACAGTTAAAGAAATGCTAAACGTCCTTAGTCATCAGGGAGATACAAATAAAACGACCCTAAGATTTCACCTTACACCCATCAGAATGGCTAAGTTAAAAAACTCAAGTGACAACACATGCTGGAGAGGATATGGAGAAAGGGAAACCCTCCTCCATTGCTGGTGGGAATGTAAACTTGTACAACCACTTTGGAAATCAATCTGGTGCTTTCTCAAACAATTAGGAATAGTGCTTCCTCAAGCTCCAGCTATACTACTTCTAGGCATACATCCAAAATATGCTCAAGTACACAATAAGGACATTTGTTCAGCCATGTTTGTAGCAGCTTTATTTGTAGTAGCCTGGAAACAACCCAGATGTCCCTCAGCTGAGGAATACATACAGAAATTGTGGTACATTTACATAGTGGAATACTACTCAGCAATTAAAAACAAGGAAATCATGAAATTTGCAGGAAAATGGTAGGATCTAGAAAAGATTATATTGAGTGAGCTACCCAAGAAGCAGAAAGACACACATGGTATATACTCACTTATAAGTGGATATTAGACATATAATATAGGAAAACCTACACAAATGTGTACACCTAAAGAAGCCAAGCAAGAAGGAGGACCCTGGGTAAGATGATCAATCCTCACTCAGAAAAACAAACAGGATGGCTATTGGAAGAAGGAGAAAGCAGGAAACAGGATAGGAGCCTAAGCTAGAGGGCCTCTGAAAGACT
Organism: Meriones psammophilus; assembly: GCA_036365155.1. NCBI lineage: Eukaryota > Metazoa > Chordata > Mammalia > Rodentia > Muridae > Meriones > Meriones psammophilus. The sequence continues at coordinate 18,561 of JAEOAE010002847.1, forward strand.
CTACCTAGCAGTGTATGAAAGCAGATGTTCAGAATGATAACCAAACTTTGGGTAGAGTGCAAGGACTCTTATGAAAGAAGGGGGAGAGAGAAAGACCTGGAGGGGACAGGAGCTCCACAAGGAGAGTAACAGAACCAAAAAATCTGGGCACAGGTGTCTTTTCTGGGACTGATACTCCATCCAAGGACCATTTGTGAATATTATCTAGAACCCCTGCTCAGATGTAGCCCTTGGCAGCTCAGTATCTAAGTGAGGTCCTTAGTAATGGGAACAGGGACTGTCTATGACATGAACTCAGTGTCTGGCTCTTTGACTACCTCTCCCTGAAAGGGGGAGCAGCCTTGCCAGGCCACAGAGGAAGACAATGCAACTGATATGATCTGATAAACTAGGGTCAGATGGAAGGGGAGGACAACCTTCCCTATCAGTGGACTTGGAGAGGGGCTTGGGAGGGGATGAGGGAGGGATGGTAGGATTTGGAGGGAGTGAAAGAGGAGGCTTCAGCTGGGATACAAAGTCAACAAACTGTAATTAATAAAAAAACTAAATATAAAAAAAGAAATCCTGTCATATCCAACAACATAGTGATGTTTCATGTACTTTGCTCTTTTTTTTTTTTAAAGAGAGAAGCAATAACAAAACCCTAGAGAGACCACGAAGTATCTGTTATATTGACTAAAAAAGAAAAGTATATGAATTTTCATAAGTGATACCTTAGAGCTAATAAAATAAGTTTAACTATTGAAAGAATCGGACTAACTTTGAAACCTATGTTTCTTTTAATTGCCTTATAACTTATATTTGCAAGTTTTAGGCCCATGTTAATTAAAGCCTCTTAGTGATTCTCCAGAGAACCAAGGAATGTAAAAGTTCCTGACATTAGCCATCTGTGAGGGCAGAGATCTCTACTAAATGAAGAAAAAATCACCAGCTGGCGCCGGTGAGATGGGCTTTGTTTGGAAACTGGGCCAAATGGCCCCAATCCTTCTCCTGACCTTTGATCCGAAGCCTGTAACTCCCACTCCTCAGAACAGACATGGGATGAGTTAATCACCCCCACATTTAACTGTGGATGGCAGGAAATTCCAAACTGACTTGAAGATCAGATATTTACGACAGGGCTGACTGGACCTAAGGGTGACCAGAACTAACCAATTATTTTAAAAGTTAGACACTTCATCCAATCCTAACTTGCCAAGAAGTCAACCCCAGGAGATTCCCGCCTTGTGTCTTTTATAAACCTAAGCTCTTTGTCTCCAGGGGCCACTCCTAGCTGACCAGCAGGGGTGACCCCATTGTACAATGGTTAAGAAGCGTCTCTTGCGTTTTTGCATTGATGGATGATTAGTTTCCTGAGTTCTCTTCATACCTTCTTATATTTAGGCTCTTGCTGGGCCTAACACTATCTGGTAAGATGCTGTGTAATACATGGTAAACAGCTCCATTTTAACCAAGTGCAAATGGATGCACTTACACACACCATAAGTGTGCAGTGCATGAAAAGGAAGAGACAAGAGAACAGGAGTTATGAAAACAGTGCTTTGCTTAGTTTAAGACTCTCACTCCAAGAACATGGAATACTTGTTCAGAAATAAGAAGACTTGAGCCAGATTGAAGTGGATTTTGATCTTCCATCCCAAAGAACCAGTGTTTATTGTGGCTGCAGCTTTACCAAGCTTCCAGCTCATCCAATATTGCAAAGCCAAAACCTGCACCAACTTCAGCTCTGTGGGCTCTCAGTTGATATCAAAATCACTAATTTTCAGTTAACATGGCCTGGGTAGTGTCTACTTCCTCTGAAAATCTCGAGTTGGCCACAACCCAACTCTGTACATAAACTTTATTATTTATATAAAGTTTTGTCCTAGACAATGACCCAAAGTGTTTTTGATTATCTTCTCCTATCTCAGTTAAAAGATGGTAAAAGTTGTAAGGACTGAAATGCCAGATCATAAGCAGATAAGATCACTACAGGAAGGCAGAGAGAAAAGAAGACTAAGGATTGAAGAGCAAGATGGTTCTTAAATATTAAAATCTCTTTTCAAGACAGAGAAGTAATGACTCGCTTACCTGAAGTTGAGTAGAAGCTTCCGCAGATGTTCCCTGCGATTGCTGACTTCTTTCCCCCATCCTGACCTTTGACGAGCATTCCAGTCTTCCTGGGCCCTGACAATCGTGTCCTAATTTCCCAGTCAAAATCCTGACCTTTGACCAGCATTTCAGTCTTCCTGGGCCCTGACAATCGTGTCCTAATTTCAGCTGAGAAACAGTTACAGAAGAGAGTGTCATTCCTTATCATCAACAATGTCAGTCCAAAGGAAACTGTGGGATCCTACAGGACCACCTGGGGCTGGCAAGGTGCAGGCTCTGTTGGAGCAGTCTGGAATACTGATCCAAAGCAGCTGCTCAAGCTATTAAAGCAATTTAGGAGACCTAAGGCTATTCTGTCAGAAACATCTGTTTTATTGACTATTGTGTAATTTTGCCAATTCTTTCCTGAAAGGAAAGGACCTGAAAAGGGAGTGGTTATTATTTTGAGGAATATGAAAATCAGTCTGCCAATGAGATGCAAGAGCTTGAGGCCCAAGAGAGTCCACAAATGAGAGTTCTGCAATAAAATTGGCCTCTGGAGTTTATAAGTTTTTGCCAGCTCATGTATATGTTTAAATATTTCTTCAACCTGGATGGTCTGGTTTACATCAACTTTTCAACAAGTCCAGAGCTTCCTGGTCCTGCATTGTGAATGCAGTTTTAGAGCAGTTTGCAGGCCCCAGCTGATTTCTGGATGGTGTCTATCAGCTGAGTAGAAATCTGCTGAGGTGGATACAGTATAGGGACAGAAGGTAAAGTTAAGGAATCTAGGGGAAAATCTTTCTCTCAGGTGTATACTTGAAACTTCCAAGCCTGTGGTCCTGGTAGTTGGTTGGGGGGTGTTGAAGAAGTCCCAATACCATGGAAGGATCAGGGATGATAGTAGGAGGGAAAGTTTAAGCTTTTGATTGATAGGAGTACTTATTTAAAGTGCAGTTTGACCTATGACAGATGGAGCTAAGTCTGGACTTCCTGAAGCTTATATGATTTTTTTTTTAAGTTTACAAAAAAAAAAAAAAAACCCAGATAACGTTTTAGATAAATTAGCATGACCATTGTAATCTGCAGTGAAATCTGTAACTATAGGCCTTTCTATGCCAGCTCCTGTTCTGAACAATGACATGCAGACTCATATTTCTTTATGAATTTTTTTTCCTTATACTAGGCTTGTTCCCAACTAGCTCAAACTGAATTATCCTGTTCATGCTAATATAAGTTCCACCATGTGGCTGGTTATCTCTCTTCAGTCTCAGACCCGAATTCCTCAGTCTCAGATCTGAACTTCTCAGCCTGACTCTTTCCCAGAGTTCCTCTCTTTGTCCAGAAGTCCCACCTTACTATTCTGCTTTTTGCTATAAGCTATAGGCACTTTATTTTAGCTAATCAGAAGGTGTCGTAGGCAAGCAAGGAAAGACAGAGATGCATCTACACAGAGTTTACAAAAACATTATTATCCAACAGAAATCCTTATTGTAGATAAAGCAGTTAACATCTGCCTGAAAATAGTTGGAAGAAACTCATACCTTTGAGTCATAGAAAACAATGAAAGGAAGTTTTAAAGCTTGAGCCTGTAACTATGATAAGAGTAGCCAGTGTGTTATTAAGGTTAGATTAATAGCTCATTAGAATTCCATAGGTAATAGGTGAAAATGTGAACCTTTGTAATCTTAACCACGTGTATCATCTTTAAATCTCATATTCCCCATACTTTCACAACTTTCATTTACATCCTAACAATTACATCACTTTCACATACTTTAAATCACTTTCTTAGATCCTCACAACTTAATTTCAAATCTAGTCATTTATCATGAGACATAGGTGGTTGGTTACTGAAAGCAGGCAATGAAATCAAGTTATTTTAAATGAAAAAAATACTAAATAGTAAAATTTTAGTGTTAGCAGCATAATAGCTTGAGTCTGTCCTTACACTGAAACCTGTTTTGTGATTTATCCCATGAGTCTGCCTTTTCAGCAGGAGACCTTGTACCTTTGGAGAAAGCAAGGCCATGTTTTTACATAGAAAATGGACAGAGGGGGAAATGGGGAGGGGAGGAGGAGTTGGCTAAAATCAGCTTATTGCTTCTAAACTGCTAAAACTACAGCTAGTCATCAACATCATCAGATATCCTGGAAGAATACATTTCAACATATAATCCAAGAGGCCTCTGTATTAACTAAAATGTCAGAACTACCTGGACAAACAGCCCAGGATCCTCCATGGTGACTTTAGTGGCTCTGTGGGGGCAGAGGGCATCAGTCTTTAGCTGTCATTCAGAGCAGTAAGTCCTCTGCTTATACACAGAGCAGCATCAGCCTTCTGCCACCAGACACAGGTCTGAGAGTCTTTTCTGTGGATGAGGAACTTGGAAACTCACCTACCTTAGTGAGGAAGAGCAGGGCAGTCAACCCCACACTGTCCACTGTTTGTGCAGGATCCTGACAGAAGGTGAGACATTGGGCACCTTGGCCCAATGGTCAGTGTTGCCACAAGCCAGGTATTTTGCATATCTGGAGAAGCATTGTCATTAAACACTTTAAATGCCATATTCAGCAGAACTCCTTGAGGGTTTGAGGGCCATCATCTAATTTATTAAGTATGCCTGATTTTAAGCAAACTTTACTTATTTTTAGTTACTTGTCTCAGTCTTAACTTGAAAACATACATGAAAACATATACAAAGCTTGTCTCTGTAAATGAATTACATATTTGTACTTAGCATGACTTCAGGCATAGTTCTGAGCACATTAAAGAATTTGGTCATTTATAAGTTAAATGACCATTAACTTATATATCTCTTTCTTGTCACCGACCTGCAGTGACACCTGAATCTCACCTGAGTGAAGGCTAGGGGGAAAGAGACAGGGTGACACAAAGAAGGACACCAAGTCTAGATTCTGATCAAGGTGTTGTTCACTGAAAGTCAAGTTAACACTTAAATAGCAGGAAAGTACAAGCAGTTTCTCATGGAGGCAACTTTACTTGGCCAAAACTTAGGAGTTCTCACTCAAGGTTACACAGAACCTGCTGTCTGGTTACCATGGTTGCATGGAATTTATTATCTAGTTCTCAGGGTCAGAGCCCTCTGCTGTAGAACTGCTAGGGTCAGTCTCTGAGACACCAAGCTTTAGATTAGAGCCAGGACCAAGAGGCCAAATTCCACTGCCCAGATGTGCATCCCAATTTTGCCATTAACTTCAAATGGGCTGCCACGGTTTCTCTTTAACAGTTTACAACAAGTTAATAACGTTTATAACATAAGAATCTCATAATTTTACTCTTGTTAAGTTTGAGTTTTAAAAAGTTGAATTGAAGACCTTTTAGAATAAAAAAAAAGTACTTAGTCATGAATAAAATTCACAAAAAGACTGGAAACCTTGCTTTTCTGATACTTTCATAGAGTACCTTTATAGAACATCACAGTTTGCTGTATGACTGAGATTATGCAAACAGCTAAAGCCTAACAAAGTTAGTAAAGACAAAAAAAGCTAGCCACACATCTTTAAGTCAGTTCCTGCTAGTATGAACAGACCTCCAATTCTCTTCAAACTGTTCCACAAAATAGAAACAGAAGGAAGAGTACCAAACTCATTCTATGAAGCTACAGTCACCTTGCACCTAAACCACACAAAAACCCAACAAAAAAGAGAACTTCAGACCTATCTCTCTTATGAACATTGATGCAAAAATACTCAATAAAATACTTGCAAATCGAATCCAAGAACACATAAAAGATATCATCTACCATGACCAAGTAGGCTTTATCCAAGGCATGCAAGGGTGGTTCAATATACGGAAATACATCAATGTCATCCACCATATAAACAAACTGAAGGAGAAAAACCACACGATCATATCCTTAGATGCTGAAAAAGCATTTGACAAAGTCCAACACCCATTCATGTTTAAAGTCTTGGAGAGATCAGGGATACAAGACACATACCTAAACATAGTAAAGGCAATATACAGCAAGCCTATAGCCAACATCAAACTCAATGGAGAGAAACTTAAATCAATCCCACTGAAATCAGGGACAAGGTAAAGCTGCTCACTCTCTCCATATCTCTTCAACATAGTATTTGAAGTCCTAGGTATAGCAATAAGACAACTAAAGGAGATCAAGGGGTACAAATCAGAAAGGAAGAAGTCAAAATATCACTATTTGCAGATGATATGATAGTATACATGAGCGACCTCAAAAATTCAACCATAGAACTCCTTCAACTGATAAACACCTTCAGCAAAGTGGCAGGATACAAAATCAACTAAAAAAAATCAGAAGCCCTCCTGTATACCAAAGACAAAAGGGCCGAGAAAGAATTAGGGAAACAACACCCTTCACAATAGCCACTAATCACATAAAGTACCTTGGGGTGACTCTAACCAAGCAAGTGAAAGACCTATTTGAGAAAAACTCCAAGTTTCTGAAGAAAGAAATTGAAGAAGATATCAGAAGATAGAAAGATCTCCCATGCTCATGGATTGGTAGGATTAACATTGTGAAAATGGCCATCCTGCCAAAAGCAATCTACAGATTCTATGCAATTCCCATCAAATTACCAACACAAGTCTTTACAGACCTAGAAAGAAAAATTCTCAACTTCATATGGAATAATAGAAAACCCAGAATTTCCAAAACAATCCTGTACAACAACAGATGATCGGGAGGTATCTCCATCCCTGATCTGAAGCTGTATTGCAGAGCAATAATAATAAAAACTGCATGGTATTGGCATAGAAACACAAAGGAGGATCAATGGAACCAAATAGAAGACCCAGAAACAAACCCACACATTTATGACTACTTGGTTTTTGACAAAGAAGCCAAAACCATTCAATGGAAAAAAGACAGCATCTTCAACTGTCTGGTCCAACTGGGTGTCTATATGCAGAAGAATGAAAATAGATACATATTTATCACCCTGCACAAAACTAAAGTCTAAGTGGATCAAAGACCTCAACATAAAACCAGATACTCTAAATTGATTAGAAGAAAAAGTAGGGAAGACCCTAGAACTCAGAAGACTACTTCCTGAACAGAACACCAACAGCACAGGCTTTAAGAATAAATGGAACCTCAAGTAAAGCAAAAGACACTGTCATCAAGACAAAAGGACAGCCTACAGACTGGGAAAGGATCTTCATCAACCCTACATCTGACAGAAAGATAATATCCAGTATATATAAAGAACTCAAGAAGTTAAAAAGCAAGAAATCAAGTAATCCAATTAAAAAATGGGGCACGTAGTTAAACAGAGAACTCTCTGTAGAGGGTTGTAGAATGGCAGAAAAACACTTAAATGCTCAATGTCCTTAGCCATCAGGGAGATGCAAATCAAAATGACCCCGAGATTTCACCTTACACCCATCAGAATAGCTAAGATCAAAAACTCAAGTGACAACACATGCTGGAGAGGATGTGGAGAAAGGGGAACCCTCCTCCATTGCTGGTAGGAATGAAAACTTGTACAACCACTTTGGAAATCAATCTGGCACTTTCTCAGACAAATAAGAATAGTGATTCCTCAAGACCCAGCTATACCACTCCTAGGCATATATACAAAAGATTCTCAAGTACACAACAAGGCTATTTGCTCAAACATGTTTATAGCAGCTTTATTCGTAATAGCCAGAACCTGGAAACAACCCAGATGTCCCTCAGTTGAGGAATGGATACAGAAATTTTGGAACTTTTACACAATGGAATACTACTCAGCAATTAAAAATGAGGAAATCATGAAATTTGCTGGCAAATGGTGGACCTAGAAATGATCGTCCTGAGTGCGGTATCCCAAAAGCAGAAAGACACACATGGTATATACTCACTTATATAGACCTATAAGATAGGATAAATAAACTGAAATCTATCCACCTAAAGAAGATAAACAAGAAAGAGGACTCAGGGTAAGATGACCAATCCTCACTTAGAAAGACAAATGAGATAGACATTGGAAGTAGGAGCAAACAAGTAACAGGACAGGGACCTACGACAGAGGGCCTCTGAAGGACTCTACCTAGCAGTGTATCAAAGCAGATATTAAGACTCATAACCAGACCTTCTGCAGAGTGCAGGGAATCATTTGAAAGAAGGGGGAGTGAGTAAGACCTAGAGAGTACAGAGCGCCACGAGGACCAAATATATCAGGGCACAGGGGTCTTTCATGAGACTGTTTCTCCAACCAAGGACCATTTATGAATATAATCTAGAACCCCTGCTCAGATATAGCCCATGGTAGCTCAGTGTCCAAATGGGTTCTCTAATAAGGGGAACAGGGACTATTTCTGACATGAACTCAATGGTGAGCTCTTCGACCCCCCGACCCCCCGAGACAGGAGCAGCCTTGCCAGGCCACAGAAAAGGACATTGCAGCCAGTCCTGAAGAGCCTTGATAAGCTAGGGTCAGATGGAAGCTCGAGGTCCTCCTCTATTAGTGGACTTGGAAAGGGGCAGGGAGGAGATGAAGGAGGAATTGTGGGATTGGGAGGGAATAAGGAAGGGGACTATGGGTGGGATACAAAGTAAATAACCTGTGATTAATATAAAAAATAAATAATTTAAATTAAAAAAAGAAAAGTGTTGTAAACAGGGACTCGGTAGAAGGAGGATTAAAATACATATATAGAGGGTAAATGCTTTAGCAGAGAGCTGCCTTGAATCACAGTGGAGAAGCATGACTTCCTATGTCATGAGTACCCAGGAGGAAATATTAGGCTCAGAATCCATCAGGGCAGAGAGGACATTTACAGAGTAGGGAAGGAGAGAAAAGTGGTTAAAGCAGGTTAGAGACAGAGTAAGCTGCAGGAGAGATCTGAAAGACAGAGACAGCAAGTTCCAGGAGTGAGCTAAGAACATGGGAGGAGGGGAGCAAGGTGGGAGACAGCAGGGTAAGTGTCCTGGTGACAAGAATCTTAAACCTGGCAATGCCCAAGAAGTCAAAGAGAAATGTCCCAAATCAAGGAGGAGAGGCATGCCTTTCCATGTGCTGTGTGTCCAGTAGGGTAAAACAAGCTGCCTGGTGCACTGGTGTGGTTGTAGAAGCAGTAAGAGTCTCCAGAAGCTGACAGAGACAGAGAAGGCAGTTCTAAGGTGACATTTACCTGAGGACCAGGAGAGAAACAGACCTTCCACATGACAGATGCCCAGGAGGGTGTAGAAGGCACCAGGAGTCAGGGAGACCGAGAGAGTACCTGGATCACAGTGGAGAAGCATATCAGCTAAATCTAAAATCTAAATCTAAATCTAAATCTAAAACCTAAAATCTAAATCTAAAACCTAAAATCTAAAATCTAAATCTAAAATCTAAAATCTAAAATCTAAAATCTAAAATCTAAAATCTGGGGTTGGCCATGGTGGGTGACAGAAGCCAGGAGAAATAAAAGATCCATACCTTAGGGGATTCAGGTCAGTGGCTTGGTTCAGTTAGGAGAGACTGGGCTTCTTGGAAATGGGTCCATTTGTGCCTCTCCAGGGTTTTGGCACCAGATGCATAAACTATTATGCATACTATGATATGACTACTCCAAGCGAGTAGAACGCAGATGCAAGAGATTGAAGGAGACATGGAAGGGAAGGGATGTGAGACCTACCTGAGGGGGAGGTATAGAGATAGCCACAAGCTGGGTCGTGGGCTAGAATGGTTGAGTGGCCTTTAAATGGTAGCTAGGAGACTGCCCCAGTGAAAGGCTTGAGCTTTAAACTTTATGGCAGCCTTTGGGGCTTATTTATACTGCTGGAGGACCTGAGAGCATCCCACTGTGATCATATCACTGATGGTCCAGAGCAGGCTTGATTCCTGTCACAAGGGCACTACACTCTCCACAGGGCACTGTTTCCTCCCTCTAGGACCAATTAGCCAGTGCTGTGAAAGCCTTAAAGTCTTGTCTAAGGTCCCAGAATAAGTAACTAGAAAAGTTTGTATTTAAATCCATACAAAACAAGCCCAGCAGTGTAGACCCAAGGCCCTGCTGGCTCCTTCCCCTTCCTGGACTGGCCTTGTCCATCTAGTCAAAGGCACGCCTGGCTTTGACTTGGTAGAGAAAAGCAACTAAGTGAAGATATGGACTGAAATGGAAACATTAGTAAATATGATGTCATCTATTAAATCCAGGAAATATAAAAGCATTTGAGAGTGAACCAAATGGATAAGGAAGGATTCAGTGTCAGTGACGTGGTGGAGTAAGACTCTGTTGGTTAATTTTCTTCACTCTGTGACCACACAGCTGACAGAAAGGACTTTCTGAAGAATTCATTCTGGCTCACAGATTGAAGAAAACAGCCCATCATGGTACAGGGTCCTCAGGAGGAGCATTGCACTGGCCTGGGGTGACAGGACTGTACAGCAACTGCTTATTGACTGACACCAACCAGGATGCAGAGAGCTGGGCCTGAGGCTGAAGATGAACCTCAGCTCCCACCTGCAGCTGTCAGGACTCTGCCCACCTGCTGCAGTCAGGACTCTGTCCACCTGCAGCTGTCACGTCTCTGCCCACCTGCAGCTGTCAGGACTCTCTACCTAGGAGCCACATCCCAAAGCTCTCAGGCCTCCCCCAAATGGTCCCATGAGATGGAGTCAAACCCATTAGCCTACAGCACAAGTTCACTTTCAAGCCATGACAGGAGCCCTGAGCACTTCTTCCCTTCATGAGTCAGGAAGAATTCACAGACCAAAGACTCCCTTGACATAGCATGAATATTTTTTTCCTGGGGCTTTAATTCACACCCTTTGACTCCTTATGTCTATTGGGGAATCTCTACCCCACCTTTTCTCATATTAGCTCCTGAGTAAATGACAGAGAGACTCCAGCAATGTTCTTGGTGTAAAGCTGAACTTGAAATTACTTAACTGAAATGAATTTAATTTTCTGAAGAAAACTAATTAGAATCAGGGTAGGCTTAAAAGTTGAATTTAAAATAAAGTATAAATGAAAATAGTCATTTTTTAAAATTTGCTAAATATCTTCTTTTCCTTTTTCCTGAAGTATGCACAGCCTATTAAGGAAAGAACAACAACAGAAAGGGTTATTTGGAGAGTCAGCGGTGGGTGCTGGGAAGGGAATTCTGAGCGTTTTGGTTGGGAGCCTGGCCTTCAAAGACTGAAGTTTCTCTCCAGCCAGCCATAGGCCTTCCACCATTCTCTGAAGTACGTAAGAACAACTACAAAATATTTTCATTGGGCATATTCACATTTTTGTTACCTGAATCTGAGGTAAAAAACAAACACCAGATAAACCTGAATTTCTTTGTAGTAATCATTTCTGGTCTGGGCAGTTTCTACTTTCTGCTTTATACATGCAGGACTAGAGAAAGCAGCCTAAAGCTCAGGAGAGCTGAGAAAGCAGACAGAGGGAAGGAAGCAAATCAGGAGAAGAGTGTGGAAGGCGGTGTGGGCAGGCCTGAAGGTCTGGCTTTGTAACTGTGTGTGAGCAAGGGCTTGTGAGCAGTGGGATGGGGTGGGTGACTGGAGTTGTTAGAGTAGCTGGTGCTAACTGGGATGTGGGTAGCCTGGAGAAATTGTGTGGAAGGAGGGGCTTTGTGGCTGTTGGCGGGATGCGATGGAGTAATGTGTGACCATGGAGTCACGCTTTCATGTTTACAATGTGAAAAGAAAAAAAAAAAATGCGTTTCCTAGGCTGTTTGTGAACTTCTGATCCTCCTGTCTCTGCCTCTTCCAGGATATTCTATTTTCACCTAGGGCAGAGCAGGATACTTCCCCAGCTGGTCTAGCAAAAATACTTCTATGACGCTGAGTCCAGCCTGTGACTCCAAAATTTAAGCCTCAAATACCGTGATTGGTGCAAGAGTCAAGGGTCTGGTTGATCCAAAGTGCTGTGACTGGTCAGAAACTGACAGCCATGAGGGGTCCAAAGGCCTTTTCCCAAGCTTCTCTGGGAGGTAGCTCTGCCTCACTGAAGTCTGCCAGATGCCCTCCTGTGTGGCCTCCAAACTGCCCATGAGCGGCCTTCTCCAAGCATTTCAGGTTGAGCTGGAAAAGCTAGGGAAGAAGCAGCAGAGAGAGCAGAGAGCAGAGGCCACAGGACAGGCCACAGAACATCAGGGGCAGCACCACTGAGGGTAGGCAGGCCGCGCTGTGACCACTGCAAGGCAGCTGCTGTTGACAGCTGAAAAAGGAGGAAGAAGAAAAGAAGGAGGAGGAGAAAGAGGAAGGAGGAGGAGAAAGAGGAAAAAAGCCACTGATCAGTTTGCCTGCAGCCAGGGCAGGAGGGAGAAGGGGAGAAGGAGAAAGAGGACAAAGCAAACAGAGCTGAGTCTTTCTGGACAAGGGTTTCAGATCCAGAGCTGAGAGCTGAAACACAGGTTCTGCCAAAGGCAGAAATCGGACCCTGGGGCCAGACTTCCTGAGGACTGAGGGTCATGCGCATCGAGATTTGCGCAAGGAGTGAACACTAGGGGGCGCCATCTGCCGCTGATTCCCAGACATCCACTCTGGCTCACATCTGCCAACACTGAGGATAGCAGGGAAGCAAAAGTAGCCAGGATCAGAAGTGGGAGAGCTTCTTTC
>JAEOAE010002020.1:0-21515 GCA_036365155.1 Meriones psammophilus
AAATGGTAATTTTCTGTTTAATGGATTTTAAAAAAGAAAAGAAGAAGAAGAAAAGAAGAAGAAGAAGAAGAAAATATTTTGAAACTAGATAGATGTATTCATTGTCCCCGCGGGGAGGGTATAAATTTGCCCCTGGGGTGTACATATAATTTGATGATATATCTTTATCACAGGGGTAAAAAAATTTAAAAAATTTTGTGTGTGGTTTTGCATGTTCTTTTTTCCCCCTGCATGTCTGTTTCTGGAGGATACCAGAGGGGGGGATCCCATTTCTTTCCTTATTACGGATGGATGGTGTGGACAGTCAAGCAAATGCTGGGGTCAAAAAACTGGGCTTCTGGAAGAAAACACAATGCTCTCAACTGTGCAGTTCATCTCTCAGTCCTTAGCTCCAAAATTTAAAAGAAATTTAAAAATTGGGAGGGGGGGGGACCTCCTTTAATAATTTTTAAAAAACACCCCAATCATGTTGTGTCAGCCCCAGAGAACATGTGGGGGGATTACAGGGGCCAACTCGACCATAACTCTGCTGTTAAGCCATGGAACAGGTTGTTTTCGAGGGGGAGTTTCTTTACTGAAAAAATGGAAAAAAAAGAGCTCCCAAAAAAGGGAAAATGACTGGGGGGAAAAGTCTAAGGGGGGGTGGTGGGAAATTTTTTTTTGTTTTAATTTTTTTGAAAACCATCCCACTCTTTATCACTTTGCGCTCCCCCCCCCCGGGCTGGGAAAAATTTCAAAAGGGGGTCCTTTTACTTAAAACACCCCCCCAGTTTCAATTCTTCCCAGCATGGCCCCCCAACTGGGACCTCAGACCCTTTCTGAAAAAAGTCTGCCCTTCACTGGGAATATAGCAATGGGGAAGGCCCCGCATTTATGAGACCATAAAATTCAATCCCGGAGATTGGGGAGAAACCTCATAAAAAACGAACTAGTCAGTCCCAAAAAGGGGTGAGCTCATGACTCTGAGTTCACAGCTCAATCACCCCCCTTTCCCCTAGTCATTGGCAAAGGGTGCGTGTTGCACTAACCACATTTCTCTATATCGACTTTTTTGGGGTCAAAACCCTCAGCGAAAGTGTCTTCTAAAAATAATTTCAAAACAGGTTCCGAAAAATTATCTTAATTTTTTTTACATATTCAACTACTAAAACTTCATGATCATTAAGTGACAAAGTAAACTCATCCCAAATGTTTTGCCAGCCAAATCCAAAAAACATCAATAGGGGGTATTTTTACTAACAGTGACTGTTTTGACATGAACTGATTGGCCCCTTTTTTGATCACCTTCCCCCGAGGGCAGCTTTACCAGGCCCCAGAGGGGGAAAAAACAAAAAGCAGCCCCTGATGGGGACCTGATAGACTGGATCAGAATTAAAAGGGGGAAAACCACCCTATCAATGGACTGGCGGAGGGACATGGGGGAGATGGGGAGGGGGGGTGGCTTGGGGGGAAGATGGAGGGGCTTTGGGGGGGGATACAAAATGGGAAAAAATTTAAAGAATAAAATTTAAAAAAAAACAATATAAAAAATAAAATCAATCGACTGGGATAATTTCCCCCAAATGGACAAAAGCCCCTAAATTTTTTCGTTAAGCTTTTTTGGAGGGAACTTGGAAGTTAATACCTGTTTTCCTTTTCCAGGCTTTTAAACAAAAGCAGTGAAATTCAGGGGGGCAAAGGGGTCCCCGGGGGGCACAGGACCATTTCGGGGGGATCCCTGGGATGCCCATATGCCTGTTCCCAGGGAAACCTTTTCTTGGGGGGCCGGAGGAAAGCCTAAGGTGAGCGCCCCCAGCCCCAAAAAACCCAAGGGAAAATGGCACTTCTGAAAATTTCACAAGTCTTTTCCTCCCCCGCCAGCTCGATGGCATGTTCCTAAATCCCCCCTGCACAACGTAAACAGGGAAACATTAAAACAAAAACCTTTTTGGGGGTCAAATTCCCAAACCCTTTCCCGCCAAGGGGGAGGGGTCTCTAACGGGCCAGTGGCAACAGGGGGCGAAGAAAAAGGGAAACTTTCAAGTGACCCCACCCCCCCCCGCCCTTTTCCTCCCTTTGCAAAGGGGGAGGGGAAAGGGGGGAAAAAGACCCCGCTCCCGGGGAAAAAAGAATAGGGGGGGGGACCGAAACCCGAAAGGCCCCGGGCCCCAAAAGCTCAGCCTTTGGCAGAATGCCCGGCTGCCCATTCCCCAACAGCGTGTGGGGCAGCCCCCGGGGGGAACCCCCCGGCCAAGCCCTCCCATGGTGGGGCGGGGGGGGGGAGCGCCGCAGCGCTCCTCCATTGTCCAAAACGTGGCCCCCAAACCGTCGCTATGGATGCAAAAACTGAAGGGGTTTCGCTATCGCCTGGGGCCTGGTGGGGGGGGCGGGGGGCGGCGATGGGGTTTCCCTTTAACGCAGTGGCGGGGGTCGTGGCTGAACCGAAGAAACCAGGTAAGGGTGGAGGCGGGCCCCAGCCTGGGCTCCGCCTCCCCCCACCCAGGCCCGCCCCCCGCTCCACCTCCATCCCGGGGTCCGCCTCCCCCCCTTTAGCTCCCGCCTCCCCCTCCATTCTCCTCAGGCTCCGCCTCCCGCCCCCCCCCGGGGCCCCCCCTCCCCCCCTTTTTTCCCTTTGCCCTCCTTGGGCTCTGCCCCCTGTCCTTCCCGGGCTCCGCCCCCCCTCTGGGGTCCCCCTTCCCACCCTGGCGGCTGTCCAGTTGGGGCTGGGGGGGAGCAGGCTGCTAAAAGGGGGGTGGGAAATGAAAGGGTGGGTTTCCCCCGGGGGGAAACGGCGTGCGCCCGGGGTCACCATCGGGTGCAGCCAGCGTGGCTGGCTGTGGCGTGGGTGAGGGTCCGCCCCGGATTGGGGGTTGGGGCGAGGAGAAAACCCCCCGGTGTTACCCCGGGGCTGGGTGGAATCGGGGGAGTCTGCCCCCATTCAGACAAAACTTCTGTGCTGGCTGCTGGGTACCGGGGCTGTGCCTTCTGGCGGGAGGGGGTTTGGGAGGGGGGAGGGCACACTGTGTGTAGTTCCTAGGGAACACTTGCCCCCTCCCGGGAAGAGTGAAGCTGGGGCCGGGGCTCCAGGAAGGGGGGGTGCAGAAAAGGGGCCCGGGGTTTCCTCCCCTGTGGCCTGGGGCAGCGGGGGGGGGCTTGGGCATCCCCGTGGAATGAACACTTGCTGGGAAAGGCCCCAGGATCCTTTCCCCTTTCTTTCTAGGACTATTGTTTCAGGCATATGTTTGGGCATTCCCGAATGGAAAAAAAACTCTTCTTAAGTAAAGACAGCCCGCAAAACCCCTGGGGTTTTCTCTCTCTCACTTAGCTTTTTTTAAATGACATTGTTCTCTTTATTCCATCAGAGGGAAATTTTTCTTAAAAAGGGACAGTTTGGTATATACATTGCTGTTTATACTTTGATGGCTTACCCAAAAGGGTATATAGGGTTCATGGGGGTTATTTTCTATTTGTATTTCTTGGGGTTGCTAAAGGAATCAGGTTTTAATAACAATTTACTGTAAACTGGGGGAAAACTCTTTTATTTCAGGGGAATTCCCGTTTACACTTGCGGGAATTTTATTTTCCAGCCTGTGTTGCCTTTTCTCAGGAAAGGTTTAAATTTTTTTTGGATGATTGTTGTCGTTGGGAGCACTAGTGTACCCCCTGTTATACTCATCTCTTTTTTTTTATTGTTTAAGAGGGAAAATTTTTTAAAGAAGGGGCCCTTCACATTTTTTTCTCACTATTACCTAATTGAGGTCATTTAAAGAGAATCCCTTTCGGGGTTTGGGAGGATGGCTGAAAACAGATAAAAAAAAATCTTTTAAAAGGCAAAATCTGGAGACCTGGGTTTGATTCCCGAATTCTAAAAGGTGGAAGGCAAAAAGATTACGAGTTGTCATTTTTGGCCTTCCCCAAAGTTTCACTTTTTTGTATCCTTTTCCCCCATCCCAAAAAAAAACCACCTCCCCACACCAACACAATAAAAAAGAACCCGTGGGTGTATTTAAGAAACTTCTTGGTGCTCAAAAAGTCATGTCATTTTATTGTTCAGTCTCTTATAGACATAGTCTTACAGAAATGCCAGTGTGGACAATCAACTTTTTTTTTTAATCTTATTCAGTTTTCAGTTACATTGTTCTCTTTAAATTTTATTTAGTATGTTTTCCCATTAAATTCTCTCTACAGAGACATGCAATTTGTCCTAGGCTATGAACCAGGCTGGCCTTGGACTTACAGAGATCCTACACGCTTTCTCTTCCTCCCAAGTGCTGAGTTAAGGAACCACATGGCTTCGATAACGATTTTGAAACAATAACAAACTTGGATAGCTCAAGTATGGTACAGAGTTAATTGCTGTTTGCTTTGGACATTTTGAGAGGAAGCTGCTGATCTTATACCCTGTCACTCAATTAGTTTAGTGTTGATTTTATACAAACAAAAACTTTGTCTTACATAGCCCATTGTTGATTATCAAACTATGGTAATTCCACTTTTGATAACACATTGTGCATTTAATTTGGGTCGTGTTGACTATGTTGTGCCTCACATGGTGTCAGGAAGTTGGTACATTTAAGTATTGTTGTATTGTTCTATCTCTTTAGTCTCTTTCATTATGGAATGGTTCCATCATCTTTTCATGATCCTGTCACTTTTGATGACTGTGGGTCAGTTAGTTTTGTCTTCATTAATTTATTTATTTGTTCATTTTTATATCCACTCACAACCACTCCTCCTCCTCCACTGAGTCCACTGCCTCATCCTCACCCATTTCCGAGGGATAGCCCCCAATAACCCCTGGCACATCAAGTTGTCAGTTATTAAGCTTTTTCTCCTCATTCACTGAGGTAAGACAAGGAGGCTAGAAGCCCTGCTAAGCGATGGGATCAGAGGGAGAACAGAGATAGGAGCCAAGTCAGAAGCTGGCTCTTGATCTGGACCATCAATTCATATGTGGAGAGGTCTAGGACTAGTCAGGCATGTTCTTTTATTGGTGGTTCAGTCTCTATGAAAAAGGCCCCATGGTCCACAGGTAAATGACTATGCAGGTCTTGTGGTGTATACTACCCCTCCCAGATCTAAATCTTTCCTCTGCTCTTCCACAAGACTGTCAAATTCTTACCCTAATGTTCTTTGGCTGTGGATCTCTGCAACTGTTTCCAGTATCTATTAGATTAAGCCCATCCAGATGATAGTTATGCTAGTGCCCTATCTACAAGCATAACAGTGGCCATTAATAGTGTCAGAAGTTGAGTCTTTTCTATATGAGTTGAGTCTCAAGTTGTGCCAGTGACTTTGGTTGGCCATTTCCTCAATCTCACACTGTTCCATCTTTTATTCCTGGATATCTTGTGGGTGACAAATTTGAATTTAGAGGATTTGTGAGTTGATTTGGGGTCCCCCTTCCTCCACTGGCTACAGATGGGTCCCTTCGGTGATCTCAATACCCTGCTGCTGGGCATCTCAGCCAGAGCTACATATATTTTCCCAGTACCTCAGGGTTGGGTCTTCATCTTATCGTAGATAGCAGCCAGCAGCAGGAATTTCCCTTCTCTCCCAGCCTCTCACCCACATCTGCACCACACCCGATCCTGTCCTGTACCTCTCTTCCCACCCTCTCACCCACTTCCTCTCTCCCTCCTTCCCCATGCTGTCCCACTCCTTAGTGGGATTCAAAGTGTCAATAACTTTTTCTTCTACCTCCATGTTATTTGGTTTATTTAGATCTGTGGGTTGTAACCTTAGTTTATCTGTACTATATGGCTAATATCAGGTTAGTTATTTTTATAGACTCTCTCTAAGCTCTCTGTGTTCTCATGGATCAATACATAAACTAGGACAAAGTATCCTGAGTGCAACATATTGTGTCTATCAGGTTGGACATACTTTCGCTGATTACCTTAATCAGTGTTTTCAAAGCTTTCTGCTACACAGTTAATACCCTGCACCATGAGTACATTGACATTCTGTGTCTTGGTACCTCATCAGGCATGATAATGCATTTTGCCATACACTTACATCCAATAGTTCGTGATTTATGTGTGCCTTCTAGTGGACTGGACTGTTACTGTTTGTTTTTAGTCTGCTGGGGCTAAATGACAAATGATTTATAAACAAGGTTTTTTACTTTTTCACAGTCGTAAACTCTGGAAAGTCTGATGTTAAATTATAAGGTCTAGTTGAGACATGCTTGTCTACAATACTGTTCTCACTTTTAAACTCAGTGTTCCTAAGGAGCCACATGATTTTATAGGATCTCTTCAATAAGGTTATGAACCTATTTATAAAGGGCTTCTCTCCCAGACTGGTACCACCCAAAGATCTCTTACAAGTTCTATTACTTTGGGTCTCAGGACTTCCCAACATAGAAATTTTGGAGGACAAAGATATGCAGATCATTTGATGTTTAAATTGTTTTGTCATTTGACAATGAGAGCTTATAAATCAGCTTCTGTCTTTTTCTTTCCATTTTAATCTTAATTTTATTAACATACATTTACTTTGTCCCCTCTGTGCTCCCTCCTCCTCCTCTCCCAATCCCATCCCCTCCCTCCCTTACCACAATGTACCTCCCCAAGTCCACTGATGGGGGGGGTCCTCTCTCCCTCCTCGATCATTGACTATTAGGGCTCATCGCAATGGCTTCTGTCTTCCTCTGTGGTCTGGTAAGGTTGCTTCCCTCGAAGTGATCAAGCAGGCTTAATTAGTTCATGTCAGAACAGTCCCGGTTTCCATTACAATGGAACACACTTGGAAACAGACTGCACAAGCAACATCTGTACGGAGTTTCTAATTTATCTCATCGATAGTCCGTGATTGGGTATCAGTCTCGAAAACACCTATTTGCCCAGATTTTTGGTTCTCTTGCTCCCCCTTGTGGAGCACCTGTCTCTAAGGGCTTATTATTTCCCTACTTCTTTTCTGGAACTTTGCTCTGCACCCAAAGTTTGCTTCTGAAGTCTCAACATCTTCTCTGATACCTACGAGTTGAAGCCTTTTAATTCTCTGTAGTAGGTTCCTGTTTTTGTTCCCCTGTTTTCTTCCTCTTCTGATGTCCATTCTCGTTGCCTTTCTGAAGTTAGCATTTGTATCCACAGGAGTCTCCTCCTTCATAGTTCTTTAGTTGTACAGATTTTTTGGTATGTTTACCCTATATTGTATATCTAATATCACTTTATGAGTGAGTATATACCCCCTAATGTTGTCTTTCTGCTTCACCCCAAGGATACCTCCTCCCCCAGGATGAAGGAGAAATATTTTCGAGGAAGTTCCACCATTTGCCTGCTGACCTCATATTTTTCCTTGCTTTTATTGCTGAAGTAATAGCCATTATGTATATGTACCACAATTTCTGCATCATTTCTCAGTTGAGGCATCTGGGTTGGTATTATAAATAGAGCTGCTACACATGGTTGGACAATGTCCTTATTGTATGTAGACATCCTTTGAATGTGCTTAAGAGTGGTATTTAGCTGAATCTTGAGAAGCTTTTATTTCTAATTGTCTGAAAGTGCCAGATTGATTTCCAAACTGATTGGCACAGTTATCCCAGGTGGAGGAGGGTTCTCTTTCTCAAAATCTCTTCAGCATGTACATTTGTCACTTGACTTTGAATGTATTGATGGATATAATGTAGCTTCAGGGTTGTTTTGATTTGCATTTCCTGAGACTAAGGACGATGAGCATTTCGTTAAGTGTTTCTCTTCCATTCTTCCATTGAGAATTCTGTTTAACTCGAAGCCCATTCTTTGATGGGTATTTTGTTGCTGTTTAGCTTTGCTTTGATTCTCTATATTCTGGATATTAACCACCTCTTGTCCAGATATGAGTTTCCTACCCCTGTGCAAATGGAATTTCCATTGCTTTGCAATTTTCCTTGACTTTGCCACTAGTTCTCTTGATATAAATAAATGTAACAAAAGTCTTTGTTGGAACCGATGAAAGCTATTAGTAAGAAAAAAAAAATTTATTGTTTGATATATATAGTCTAACTTTTTTACGGAATCATTTTGAGAACAGTATATATTTACATATCCATGGATGTTTTAGAACGTCTGTGGAGTTAGCAGTGGTGGCATGCCTGTAATCCCAGCACTCAGGAGTGCAGAAGGCAGGCAGATCTCTGTGAATTTAAGACCAGATTGGTCTACAAAGTGAGTCAGGACAGCTGAGGATACAAACAGAATTTCCTCAAAAAATCCTGAAACAAACAAACAAAAACAACAACAAAACAAACAAACAAGAATTCACTCTGTGTGTACCACCTTGCTGACCTCAAACTCAGAGAGAGTGGCCTCTGACTCCCAGTCTAGGTTGACAGGGATATACTTCTGAGCCAAGCTGAGATATGTTTTTAATGACCTTATTGTTGAGTCTCAGAATGAAGGATGAAATGAGATGTACAGAGAACCATTTTTATTCTTTCAATAAACAGTAATAATTCTTTAAAATTCTTTAGTTATTTATGCTTTTAAATCATTTCTGATGTTGTCAATAGAGTGAATTCTTTACCTTTGCTTTGTTAATTTCATCCATTTAAAAATATTTGTGTGTTGCATATTGCTACACACCTATGCCATCTAGTGTGTAAGTGCCAACAAAGGGGAGACAACTTACATTATATTTATTACCTACATCCTAATAGCGAGTTCTAAACTGAAGCAAGTAGTCTTTTAGCCAGTGAACACACTCATATATATTTAGGTTTAATTATTTTTGTGCATGTGGTGGTGTGTGAGTTTGCGCTAAAGCTATTAAATGTAAATATTTAAAAAATCTGTTGGAGTAATATATGGGCACATGCGGGAGATTGAGCTCAAATCATCATGCATAACCACAACCAACTTTACACTGAGACAATTTTCTGACATTCACTTGTAGTTCTGAGAAAGAGTTATGAACAAATCTTTACTCCTGAATGAAGATTAACATTCCAAAACACAAAGCAGTAATCATTTTCATTTGCAAAACAGCATTTTCTAAAATTATTTCATTTATCCCATCCTTAGATGACAATATGTTTTATACTCAGAACATGAACAGTATTTACTGATGTGGTTCACCTAAGTTTAATTAGTGTCAGTGAGCTCAATGAGAATGTTTGTGGTTTTGCAAACAGCAGCATAGTCTTGCGATCATATAGATGGGTAAAAAAATAAAGCCCACAAAGCTTTTTCACCTCTTCCAAATCTCTGTCATAGCCTAAGAACCCATGTCACATTACCACACAAACAACAACGGCTTTGCCCAAAAATAAATTTCATTGTTGATACAATACCTAGCACCTCTCGATAATTCTCTTAGAGACAGTGCTTTCAGATGATGACCCCTTATAGTAAATAAGGAACATGAGGAGGCCTGGAACTTCAAACAATACATGCATACATACATACATACATACATACATACAATTAAGCATTTTAACATTAATTTTGGTTAAAATACATTGACAAATAAAACACATTGGAGAAACATCTTGAAGGTGGCACATAGAATCAAGATTTAAACTAGCCATGACTAATTGTGACATCAAACAAAGCTTGAAACAAATGTTTTTCAAATGGTGTGAAAACATGAAAATCAAAAAAGCTTTCCATGTTTCTCAGAGACCCTTTCTTGAGAGCCTGATCACACACTGTTTGATATTATAATAAGAATGAACTACATGGATGATCAGAATGCCATTCTATCCATTGCAGCAGAAAAATACCTATCATAAATGGAAATGCATAAGAAGATGAACAACAGCACAGAAAGAGAGAAGATCAGGGTACTAATAAATGTTTGTGAATGGATTGCTACACATAAGCAAACATCAAAACCTACTCAATGTTTCAAAATATGGAGCCATAATCATGAGTGGTGATATCTGACCATGTGAAGACGCTTAATAAATAATTTACTTCCTTCAAAGGCTATGATAAAAACAGATTTAAGAAGGGTTCTTTCATGAAAATGAATATATCTATTATGCTTAGCGATCATTAAATCTTTTACATAAATATGGTTGCTCTCTTCTATAGATTCTTTTTCCACTTCTTGTCAAGATGATATATAAAGGATTGAGAATATTTACATTACTAGAAGTGTGCTTGTGCTGTTAGGAACAAGTTCATTTCAGGATCTAGATTTGAGTTTTGACAATTTCCTGTAATCCCTGGTTAAAAAACCAAATGGTCTGTTCTTCCTGTGAACTTCAGAATACATGGGCACATAAACACACAAAAGAAGACACATTGTTGTCACATAATGGAAATTAAAAACAAATTCTAAACTAATATGTTTACTCATAGATATTTTTCATGTGTAACCATTTATTTCTGTAGCTCAGCCCCACGAGGTACCACAGATGTCTACAGAGTTTTTCTTCATCATGAATTTCTTCATGTAACAGACATCAAACATGTTTGTTTGAAGGAAGAAATAGATCTTTCTCAGTTGGGTAATTGTCATTTGGGAATGTTTAGAAATGCAGCCCACTGTAGTGGAAGTATGTTACTTAGGATAAGGCTTGATAGTTTTCAACTGCACATCATTTTAGTTCCACCACACTCTGCTTCATGCTGTAGGTTGACTGATGTGAGCTCAAGCTTCCTACTTTATCTGCCAGGTGTGTGACACTTTTTGATGTCCATTTCATGAGTGATCCCATATCCCTCTGAAACAGGAACACAAAAGTAAACACTTTTGGAAGTTGCCTTGAGCATTGTGTTTTGTCACAGAAAAAGGAACTAATACCACAGCATAGATTTTTACAACTGGATGATTCATTTAATGCAACTGAAGAAATTGTAAGATAAAGGGTTACCTCAATGTATAAATTCATGAACCTTTTGTCCCATATGAGCTTACAACTGAAAACAAAACAAGGATGGATTCATAATGCTTATGAATACATTGTTGACATGTTAAAATCTCCCCACCAATTAATCTTTTGCTTAAATGATACAAGTTGGTTGGTCAAAGATCTTAACAAATCTTTATTCTAACAAGATATCCTTCAAGTGGATTCTTTCAGGTTCTCAAAGTCTACTGTGATATGCAAAGGCTTTGTCGGGTTGCTTACACTCTAAAGCACTCTTTTTTTTTAGGATTCATAGTCCATAAAAGCCTGAACTTCCCCAATAGCGGCCAAGCTTTTGTTATTTATCCCTTTGTTCTAAAAATGTGATAGTTCCCTTTCCTTCTGTTCCCTAACATAATGACTGTCCCAAACTACAATTTCTCTTTACAACATAATATGTATTTCCCAACCACAAAGACCAAATGGATATGATTGGTTCTACTGCAAAATCTACACATTTACCTCAGGTGACATCATCAATCGAAATAAAAAAGACATCACATATGCTAAACATTAGTTGATAGGAAAAAATTATTAAGTAGGTCAGCACAGACAGTTTTTTGATTCTTCAAGCTCAGAACCTCTGTAATTTCTGTCTCCCAGATGGGTGTGTAAGTGCTCACAGTTGAGCTCAAGGTGTTATGTGGCCTAATCAAACAGTAGTGCCTGGATGACAATAAGTTTTTGTCATTACAGCATTGAACTAATATTTAGTTCTGTGAGGTGAACTGAAAAATAAAAAGAGAACCTTTCCACATTGATTATATTCAAGATTTTTTTCTCCATAATGGCTTTATGACATGAAGCCTATAGGTATGTGCAATACCTCATTTGCCACATTTATAAGGTTCTCTGTCGTTTTTTCATGATGATGGTGCTCTGAATGTTAAGTACACTCAAAGTCTTCCGTGCAGTATGAAGATTCTTCCATGACTTTGAAGATGATTCTGATGAGTAAAAGTTTACCATTGATTATATTCATAAGATTTCTCTCCACACACGTGTTCTTCATGTCTTAGGGGTATTATGTTCCACAGCATTCTCTTCAGTGTGTGTTCTTTTTATGCTTATTTATTAGTTGTATGCCTTGCAAAAGACTTCACCATTAGTTATTCATAGGGTTTCACTCAATATGTTTTCTTGTGTAGGAGATAACATTAGCATGGAAAGCCTTTTATATTTGTTATATTCAGGTTTTCCCACCAGTATGCATTTTTATGTATTGGGAGATGACTGTGTTGTACAAAGATGAAACTACACTGTGTGTACATTCATAGGTTTTCTCCATTGTGGTGTTATTTTATGTTTCAGAACTACTCTGAAATGGGTATATTCATAAGGTTTCTCTCAGTGTGTGTTATTTTATGTTTTAGAACTACTGTACATTCAAGGCTTTACCACATTGTTTTGTTCCATATGGTTTCTTTCAGTATAGGTTCCTTTATGCATTAGGAGATGACTGTTACATGAAAATATTTACCCACTGGCTACATATAAGTTTCTCAGTGTATGTTCTTTTTATGTATTAGGAGATGACAGTTATAATGTAAAATTTTTTATCATGATTACATTCATATGGATTCTTCCCAGTGTGTGATCTTTCATGCGTGGGAGGAGTAAAATGATTTACCATTGGATGCATTCTAGCTTTCTCTCTAGTATGGGAGAGACCAGGACTAGAATCGAGCCAGTATTCTCCTGTTTCACTGTCTCCCGAGTGTCAGCTGCCAGCAGAGTCGCCAGCTCTGAGCCGCCACTGGTGCTTGGAATAGAACTCTGGAAGAGTATCTCGTGATCCTAACTCTGAGCAGTCCCTGGCCAGCCGCACTCCCTCTCTTCTGCTGCATTTCTTTTCATCCTTCAACCATCTCTCCACATGTCTCACGAGCACACTAGTGGTGATGGGAGAGGCAGCGCTTTTCTCCATCAATTATCTCTGGAATGGTTGGCCCGGTTTCATCATCCGGAACCTCTGCTGTGCTGAGGTGGCCCACAGGGAGGCCATGAGGGAAGGTTGCTGGCAGGGTGACTCTGAGAGTGACCATGCTTCCTCAGCATTGTTCTGGGTGGAGCTTCGGAACGGTTGCCAGATAACAGGAGGCCTTGGCAGCAACAACGGCCTGGACAGGCCAGCGGTCAGAGGCTGGAGAATGGTCTGTTCTGCTTCCAGACCTCCAGAGTACGGTCTCAGAGAGGAACGGTGGTGGTCACCTGTGCGCTCCTGGAGACACGTGGTGCTCACCTGACCCGTTGTGGCCTGTTTCCCCCTGGGAGATAGGCAGCTAGGGCTGCCTGCAGCAGGAAGCTCTGGGTCCACCTACCCCAACCACCATGGTTGCCGCCTGGGAGAGTGTTCTGTTGGGACACTTGAGAACACCCACCATCATGTCCGGCTTCTTGCTTAGATTGTAGGGAAAGAGGGTCGTGGTGCCTCTGGGATTGCACACTTAAGACCTCCCTCCTGCCTGGTCCTTCCTTATAGCGAAAGGGGTGGCCTTCCTGCATGGCATCCATGCTCACCAATGATAGCATGGACTATGGACCTTGTGGAGCAGATGATTCCTATTTCCCCGCGACTATGCAGAGGGCGACAGGGTATCTCTAAGCTAACTGCTGGCCCTTTATCAAAGTTTGCCACCATCTGGATGGTTCTGGACCTGATCCTGAAAATGCGGGAGAGCAGCAGCAGCAGACAGACCAGCCAGGGATCTGCAGCCACATCAGATCCTCCTGCTGTTTCCCAGGAGGACCTGAAGGCGTCTGGTGGAACAACAGCGATTCAGCCCGTGTCCACAAATGTCCTGAAGCTCTGTAGTGAGAAACAGAGGAGGGGCCTTCTGTCCGGCTTTCGCTGCGATCACGATGAGAGAAGAGGAGACTGTACTTCCCTGGCATGGAGAGGCCATCTTGGGTTAGCTCACCCCCTTCTGCGTGCCTTCCAGGCTGCTCCCCTATCCCAGATGACGGCTCACCCCTTTTGTGCTCAGATCCTGGGCTACTTGGGGCCTCAACTGCAGAGCTGCGCATGCACAAGAAGCCTTGGTTTCGCATGAAGCGAAAGCCTGGTTTTGAGGGCAGATGCTAAGCCCCAGAGGAAGCAGGCTCTTACTGGATCCCATGGGTGTGGGACCCCCAGTCTTGCCAGAAGCTGGACAAGGTGCAACCTCTGGCTTTGTATCCGAGGACACACAGAGCCACTTGTGGACCCTGGTGGATGAGCACCACCCTGTTTCTCTCTACTGTGGTACACTTGAGGGCACCAATCCCCTACTCCTCCCGAAGGTTAGACATATAGTTGGTACAATCGTGGCTGACTACCTAGCGCCTGCTCATGAAAAGATTCCCTATTTGTATATTTTTATATTACTGTTTTCACTGTTGCGTTATTGTTGTTGGTTTAATATTATTATTAAAAGATTGTTTGCTTAATCAACTTAGTGATGTATTCCAGGTGTTACTCCCATCTCTACCCACAGTAGGTGGAGAGCCATTCCTGGGGTGTGGTCCTGGCTGAGCCAAAGGTGTATGGAGCCTGTTTGTGTTCTTGAGTTTCCTGTGAGTTGGCCATGTGCATCCATCTATAGAAGATGCTTGCCAGGTGTAGTTGGTGCACAGGGGTCTACTAGAATAGATTGAGCCCCAGAAAAATAATAACAAGGCTAGTGCTTGACCTTAAACTTTTGGGGCCACAGCAGAACCCCAAAACTGAAGCTCTGAGACAAAGACAGGAATAATCTGGAGGCCCAGCCTGTGCACTCTCTGATAGGTTGAACCAAGTTCTACAACTGGGATCAGCTATAAATCCAACAGTATTCCTACATAGCCATTGCCTGTTTTGGAACTCAATCTTTGGAGCTGAGCATGGTGGCATATACCTATGTCAGCACTCAGGAAGAGAAGGGCCTGAATTTGAAATTAGCCAGGTGCCACAAAGTGGTCTGAGACAACAATGCTACACAAGGAAATTCTGTCACAAAAACAAACAAATGAATGAATGAATGAATGAACAAATACAAAGACTCACTCTGTGGACCAAGCTGACCACAGTCTCTCAGAAAGATTAACGCCATGGACTCAGGTCTGGGGATGAGGGATGCGCCTGTGAGCCAATCTAAGACTATTTTTAATGACCTATTCTTGAATCAAAGGAATGAAGGATAAATAAAAGTGTACAAAGGTACCATTTTTTCTTTTACCACGAACGGTAATAAATCTTCAAATTCTACATTTTATTTACAATTGCAAATAATTTTCCTGATGTTGTCCAGTATTGAGAAGTGAAGATTTTCTCCTTTGCTTTAATTTCATACATTGAAAAATGTTTAGTATGTATCTGAGTGAGAGGATAACTTATTGTTGTGAATAGCAAAACAGTAAAGTTCATGTGGGATACCTAAGATATGCCCAATGCTAAGAGGGTAGAGAGTTTATATGCTAATGTTACTTGAGTTTTATATAAAGTTTGGCTATAAAGGCATATCTGCCCAGTCTCTGTATAAATAAGGTGCAAACCAAAAAATAGCCACTATCAGCGTGAGCCCAGGCCTGGAATGCCTGAGGTAAAGCAAATGCTAGAGGTAAGAGGGGAGTTTAAATAAAGTTTGGCTATAAGTCATAACTACCCATCCTGTATAAATAAGGTATAAGCAAAAAATAGCCACAAACAATGTAAAACCCAGGTACAGGAATGCCACAGGGTATGCTTAAATACAGGTAAGATGGAGTTTAAATAAAGTTTGGCTATAAAGGCATAACTACCCATTCTATATATAAATGGGCATAGGAAAAATAACCACAACATATATAAAAATCTGAGCCTAAACCTCAAAACAGGTACAAAATACCTACAATTGTGTATATTCTAAATTAAAAGAAGTTTATATAAAAAGTTTGCCAAACAGCCATTTTCTATTGATCAAAAAAGAGGCAACCAGCTTGTCTCTCTATTGGGAGGCTTCTCTAGGGAAAATAGGTAGCAACTTGGACTAATACAACAGGCATTACAGGCAAAAAATATATTTTAATCTCCAAACTTGTTTTGATTTCCCAGAAAACATGATAATGATTGTTTGTTCAATAATATGGTGCCTTATATTGCTGGGTGATCCCTTTACATGGGAACAACTCACAAAAACTGACGAGGGGGCGTAAAAATATGTTTTCAGTCAAATTACAACATGTTTGCTATCTGTTTATCCATATAGCGGAGTTTTTGACATGAAACAGGAGTCTCTTTTGACCAGTGAAAAAAACTGGCCCTTATTTGGGTTCAAGTCGGAATTTTTATGTATGTGCTGCTGTGTGAATTTTATATATAATATTAAGTATAAAAATAGTAAGAAAAATCTATAGGAGTAATATGGGCTGCAGAAATTGAACTCAGAAAACACAGCATCAGGCTTAGAAACATAACTTCTTCCACTGAGACAATTCTCCACTGACATTCATATAGATCTGAGACGTGTCACTTGAGCAAATCTTTATACTAAGAATGAATTTAGAACAACTTTCAATTGGGATAACAGAAAAACTGAAAAGTGTAATATTCTTAACACAGCACAAACAAGTTTCAACAAAAAGAGTACGAGAGGATTATATCATTTTAATTGGAAATAGCATTTGTATTCAGAGTATTTTTTTTTTTCATGTTCTTTGCATCCTTATATAATAGTAGGGATTTATAATCTGGATGAGAACCGTATTTTGATGTAATATTTCAAGTAGATTGTTGAGTATCAATGAACTCAATGAGGGAATGTCTTAATGATAAGCAAAACTGGCAACATGGCGTTGAACATCATGTATAACAATAATGAACAAAATAATAAACCCACAAAGCTGTCACCAGTCTTCACACATCTGTCATGGCCTAAAAGCCACAGTAACATTACAAGCACACAACATGCTTTTTGAAATAAATATCATTGTATTTACATTATTTAACACCTCTGAATAATTCTCTCAGAAGGCAGTACTTCAACATTAGGTTACTTTGCGTATAGTAACTAATGGAAACACGAGAAGAATGAACTTTAAATAATATATATTTATGTATATATATGTTATATGAATACGCTTTATATGTATGTATACAGTCTTATTACATGCACAGCAATAAGCATTTTAACATAGCATTGGTAAAATAGAACATCCAGGGAACATCTTCCACCATTGGACGTGTACTCAGAGGAGCATGAGAATCAAGTTTTTTTTTCAAATGCAGCTTTACTAATTACTGGCACATCCAAATCAGGCTTGAGAACAGACATCTTAAAGATTTGTGAAAATGAAAACCACTAAGCTTACGCTTTCTCAGAGACCCTCGCAAGAAAGCAGCTGATTACACACTACCTGTTATAAATAAGCAATGGATCACATAGATGAGTGGGAATCACTCTATATACTTTGCATCAGAAAACCACCTATCACCAAGTGGAAATGCATTATAGATCAACAGCAATACAAAGAATATCAGAATGACCTAATAAATGTCAGTTTTTTGATTTGTTCTTTGTAAACAAACTTCGATAGCTACTCCATTGTTTCAAATATAGAACACAACCACATTGATTGGTGAGCCTCTCCATTTCCCACATTATAAGACATGGTAAATAATTTTCATCAAAGCGATGTTCTTTTCATAATTAGTTCTTAGAATTATTACCTGCAGATATTAGTGCAGTTTTATCCTGTGTTATGTCTAATACCCTTGTAGTGAGTACCCTATGTGTCTTTCTGCTTCTAGGATACCTCATCGGGATGATCTTTTCTGAATCCCTGCATTTGCCACACCCACATTTAAAGTTTCCTCATTTTAAATGCTGAGTAGTATTCCCTTGTATGTAAATGTACCACAATTTCTATATCCATTCCCTCAACTGAGTGGCACATGGAGTTTTTGTTCTAGCTTCCTGGATATTACACAAATAAAGCTGCTAAACATGGTTGAGAGCAAATGTCCTTGTTGTACACTTTGGATATATGTAGGAGATTATCCCTAGCTGGATCTTGGTAACACTTTCTTCCTAATTTTCTGAGAAATTACCACATTGATTTCCAAGTGGTTGTACAAGTTACAGTACCACCAGAAATTGGAGGTGTTCCCCCTTTCACCAATCCTCTCCAACATGTGTTGTCGACAGGTTTTGATGTTTCCAGTCTGATAGGTGTAATGTGATATCAGTTGTTTGATTTGCATTTCCCTGATGACAGGAAGACTTTTGAGGGGGGGCAGGAGTTCCACAGGAGAACCACAACAGATGAAATACTAGAACTCCCGAGAGCATTTTTTGGGGCTGATACTCCAACCAAAGACCATGCATGGAGACAACAGCAGACCTCTTCAACTCCTGACTAGATATATTCCATGGCAGCTCAATCTCCAAGTGAGGTTTCCTAGTAATGAGACTTTGGGAACTGTCTCTGATATGAACTCGGTGTCTGACTCTTTGGTCGCCTCCCTTGATGAGGGGGCCACAGGGGAGGACAATGCAGCCAGTTCTGATGAGATCTCATGGAGCTAGGATGGAAGTGGAGGAGGAACTCCCCTATCAGTGAACTTGAGGACAGAAATGGGAGGAAGTTAGGAGGTTGAGTAAAGCAGGGGGATGAAGGATGCACAGCAACAGTGGATACAATGTAAATAAGCTGTAATTTACAAAAAACATAAAGTTTTAAAGAGTGAAAAAAAAAAAAAAGAAACAACCTTCAGATACTAGAAGTTTTTTTGTTTACATCCCTGGATGTTGTTTTTTGAGAAAGAGATTTTTAACAGCCTTAAGCCTTGACTGACCTGTTGTGCTTTCTGAACCAGGCAGGCCTTTTTAACTAACCTGAATAGAGATTTCCCTCTGTCAGTCATAGTGCTAGTATTGAGACATTTGCCAACAGTCCAGACTTTGATTTTTAATTTGGTAATGTTTATTTTTGGCATGGTGTCTCAGTGCACATCATTTTTGCCAATCCAGGAATCTCTTTGTAAACCAGGCTGACTTTGAACTCACAGAGACCTACTTCATCTGCCTCTCAACTGCTGGGACTCTGGATGTGTGTCACCATGCCTGACAGACTTTCTTATAGCCTAGTCACACTATGTGATTTCAGACAAAATCAGCCACCCATCTAACCTGTTTTTTTAAACAATTTTTTTTTTTTACCCCCCTTGGGCCCCTGTCATTTGAGCTGCTGGACCTCAGCATGCAATGAGACATTACTATGCTCCATTTCTACATTACACACAAAAGGAGGATCAGCTCCTTTAATGCATTTGCCCTCAGGTAATCCATAAGTTCTTAACCTACCACAACATGTACAATTAGTTCGCCTGATTGTTTTTCTTTTAGCAACAAGACTTTCTCAGTGAAGGATGCAGGGCATGGCCTACATTCTGCCACATCTTCCTTAAACAAGTATTTGTTCCAGAGTGTTCTCCCACCATTGCAGCTCTACTATCAGAACACACACTGCTCCACAAAACTTAAGCTCCAAACCACATTTGTTTCCAATGCACTCTTCTGTGGTTTTGCATGGCCCCCAGCTAGCTGTGTTAACTGGAAATAATGCTAAGAAGAATTCTTCATATTGCCACACTATAATTACTACATCCACAAATCTGAACATTCTTTAAGTTACAATTTTTTTTTTAATTGCTGGAAAAATTTGAGGGGACACGGGGTTTCACTATGTAGCCCTGCTTGGCCTGGTACTCTATGTAAATCAGGCTGCCCTCAAACCCATAGAGACCCACCTTCCTCTACCTCCCAAGTGCTAGGATAAAGGCATGCACCAACACATCAAGAAAAAAAATTATATCTAGAGGATATAAGTTGAGAGTCCAGAAAGAGAATGGGTGTTATGTGGCACTGGCATGTGGTATGTAGCAGTTTGGAGAGACCAGAGAGATGGATGGTGTGATGGTTTGGAGCAGAGAGAAACGCTTCCATGTGCAGCAGCTGGAAGGAGACTGCTGGCTGCATTTGCTGTTGGTGGATTGGTATAACCCTAAAAGAACCCATTGACTCTAAACAGCTGGGAGAAGTAAGGGGGTCTGCACCCCCTCTCCTCACTAACCTTCTCTCTACTACCTAGGGTTGGGCAGTTGTTGGAAAGAAGATAGAGGCATAAATACCCCAAATAAAACAGGGTTTTAAAAATGAGCACTACAAGAACACGTCAGGATGCTGCTGCTGTGTCTCCCACTAGCAATGTGTGTACCATAGCTAACAAAAGGACCATAACACATCCAACAGGAGTTCTGGAAGGGGAACCTTCTGTTCCAGCTTTAGAATTTCATCTGTCTACCAAGACCAAAGAAAATCCCACAAGCCCTGCCTGGAAATTTAAAGTATTTAGGCAGAGCTTTGCTTTGCTAGGAGTATCTGGAATGGGCTCTTTTCACTGGACAGACACTTTGCCCTAGTTTATCTCACCTATGGCTAGTCTTCCAGTTGAATAAAATTGTAGTATTTTATCTGCCCTGAGATCAACCCCTGGAAATGATTGCCCAAAGGTGATGGCAACTTCCTTGACAGTTTTTTCTTCTGTTTGTTTTATCAACCAAAAGTTTTGTTTCAATTAAAACACATAAATTTAATTTAAATGTTCAAACACTCCAGGAGATTGTAAAAATGAAAAGTGATCTATCTTCCCGGTTCTCTCTTCCAATCCTTCCTCTTAAGGGCACAACCACTTGTTAAACATATTTTCCTTCCAGCTATCATGTCAGTTACCTCAGGAAAGTATTCTGAAAAGCAACAAGAGAGCTTTGTGACTGACTGAGATTTTTCTGAGTGTAGGTTACCAAACTTCTTTCAGAGAGCTTTGTCCACATTAGTAAATGTTTTGACTTTAGCCATTTATTTCATAGATGAGTGACTGAATCATTTGGACATTTCTCAACAATACAAGACAATCTTCTTGTTTGCTAATTGATGTAGAAGGGCCTAGTTCACTGTGGGTGATGCCAACTCTAGGGAGGTGAGCCCATTTTATATAAGAAAGGACATAGAGCAAGCCAGGGAAAGCAAAAGCAAATCCAAAAGCAACATTCATCCATGGTTTGTGCTTCAAGCACATGCCTTAGCTTCGCTCAATGACATGTGACATGGAAGCATAAGCCAAATAAACCCTCTTTCAACAAGTTGGTTGGGTCTGTGTGTTATCATAGCAACAACAAAAAGCCATCTAATACAGAAATCTAAAACTTTAAGTTAATACTTCTTAAATTATAAAAAAAGATGTCAGTTTCCAAAAATAGCAACATTTATGATAGATCTGTTATGCCTTCAAAGGCAGATGTTTCTTGATTAAATGAACATTTAAGGTAGCCTATAGTACAGTTAGCTAGGATTAAAAATATTTGTATTCTAATAAAAAGGAAACGAACAATACAATGATAATCCTACTATAAAAGGGCCTGTGTCCTCCTCTCCCCACTAACCTTCTCTCTCCTACTTAGGGTTGAGGGATTATGAAGGAGAGGCTTTAAGGAACCCCAAATAAAATAGAGTTTAAAATCTACACTACTAGATGTTATTTCATTTTCTAACTATTAAAATAGCCTATAAGATTTAGTTACGAAGCCAGATGTGTGGCAGCCTTTTTGGAGTTAATGGCAAATTTGGAGTTAATGGCATCTGAACAGTGGAATTCAGCCTCTTGGCTCTGGCTATTTTCTCAAAACTGACCTTGGTGG
>JAEOAE010001228.1:0-295219 GCA_036365155.1 Meriones psammophilus
TAAGTTTCTCTCTGTTTACTTGATGTTGGCTACAGGCTTGCTGTATATTGCTTTTACTATGTTTAGGTATGTGCCTTGTATCCCTGATCTCTCCAATAGTTTAAACATGAATGGATGCTGGATTTTTTCAAATGCTTTTTCAGCATCTAAGGAGATTATCATGTGTTTTTTTTTCAAGTTTTTAAATGAATCACATTGATGGATTTTTGTATAGTGACCCACCCTGCATACCTGGCATGAAGTCTACATGGTCATAGTGGATGACATATTTGATGTGTTCTTGTATTGGGTTTGCAAAGTATTTTGTTGATTTATTTTGTTGCATCAATGTTCATAAGGGAGATTGGCCTGAAATTCTCTTTCTTTGTTGGGTCTTTGTGAGGTTTAGGTTACAAGGTGACTGTGGCTTTCAATGAATGAGTTTCATAGTTCCCTCTGTTCCTATTTTGTGGAATAAATTGAAGATAGCTGAGTTACCTCTTCTTTGAAGGTGTGGTAGAATTCTGCACTGAAACCATCTGGTCCTGAGCTTTTTGTGGATTGAGTCTTGATGAATGCTATTTCCTTAGTGGATAAAGGACTATTTTATTGATTTACCTGCTCTTGATTCAGCTTTGGTAAGTGTAATTGATTAAAAAAATTGTACATTTCATTTAGATTTTCAAATTTTGTGGCATATAGACTTTTGAAGTAAGTCCTAACGATTGTTTGGATTTCCTTAGTGTCTTTTGTTTTGTCCCATTTTCATTTCTGATTTTGTTTTTGGATAATCTCTCTCTGCCTTTTAGTTAGTTTGGCTAAGGGTTTGTCTATCTTGTTAATTTTCTCAAAGAACCAGGTCTTGGTTTCATTGATTCTTTGAAATGTTTTATTTGCTTCGAATTTATTGATTTCAGTCCTGAGTTTGATTATTTCCAGTGTCTATTCTTTTTTGGTGTGTCTGCTTCTTTTTTCCTAAAGCCTCTAGATGAGCTATTAAGTGGATTGTGTGAGATGTTACAAATTTTTTTTGTATGTCATGTCCTTTGCAGTCTTTTGATTAGTTGTTTTTGAAGTCTGTTTTGTTAGATATTAAAATTGCTTTACAAGCTTGATGCTCTAATTCATTTATTTGGAATATCTTTTCCAACCCTTTACCTTGAGATAATGTCTATCTTGATGTGAAGCTGTGTTTGATGTATTTAGAAGAAGGGTGGATTCTGTTTTATCATCCATTTTTGTGAGCCTGTGTCTTTTTATTGGTGAATTTGGGTCAATGGTATTAAGAGATATCAACAAACAGTGATTGTAAATCCTGGTATTTTGGTGAAGGTGGTGGTGGTTTTAGCACCCTGTGTTGGGCTATATTTATAGATACATATTGTTTAAATTTGACCTTATCATGAAACATCTTATTTTCTTCATTTGCTGATTGAAACTTTCAGGGCACGGTTAGTAATTTGTCTTGGCTTCTGTGGTTTTTTAGAGTCAGAAGCACTCTGTCTAAGCTGTTCAACTTCTAGCATTTTTACTGAGAATACAGGATTAATTCCAATAGATCTGCCTTTTTTGGTTTTTGGTTGTTTTTTTTTTTTTTTCGGATTGTCTGATTGGTTGGTTAGTTTTTGTTTGTTTGTTTGTTTGTTTTTGTTGTTGTTTTCAGTTGCAGGTTTTCATATTCTTGCTTTGTTCTGCATGTTTTGTATTTTAATTATTCTGTGCCAAGAGGACTTTCTTTTCTGGTCCAGTCTCTTTGGTGTTTTGTATGCTTCGTGGCTTCTTGTGCCTCCATAGACATCTTCTTCTTTAGGTTAAGAAATTTTTCTTGTATGATTTTGTTGAAAATATCTTCTGGACCTTTGATCTCATCCTTCTTCTTCTAATCTGATTATCAGCATGTTTTGTGTTGTCATAATGTCTCAGAGTTCCTGGATGTTTCCTGAATGTTTGTATGTAGACTAGACTGGTTTTGAACTTACACCTCTAACTCCAGTCGAGTGTTCGGCTTAAATCTAGGCCAACATACCTGGCATCAACAACACCATCATTGGCTGCTGAGCATGGAATATAGAGTTTTAGGTATTTATTTTGTTTTCTTTTTGTATATGTAAGATAGGTTATTGTGTTGATCTTCATCAACATCTTGCATTTGAAATTTGGCAGGGAGTATATTTAATTTCTTAGGATGCCATTTATTCATGACACTAACACTATCTGAGCTTTCAAGTCATTGAATTGTAGGTGTGTGACGCATTTTTTACCTGTTGTTTTTTTTTTTAATTTTATTTGTTTTATTCACATTTAATTTATTTTTAATTTAAATTTGTTTTTTTTAATTTATTCTCTGACATGAACTCGAGTCTTTGATCACCTCCTCCTGGGTGGTGCAGCGTTACAAGGCCACAGAGGAAAATGATGCAGCCGACTTGATGAGACCTGATAAGCTAGAAGGGGAGGAGATCCTCCCCAATTAGGAGACTAGAGAAAGGGCATAGGGGGAGAAGAGGGAGGGTGGGTGAGACTGGAAGGAGATGAGGAGGGGGCTATGGCAAGGATACAAAGTGAACACATTGTAATAAATAAATTAATTAATTTAAAAATAATTTATCCACTTAACATCACAATTTTAATCTTCTCCCTTGTCTCTTCCTTGTCTCACCCTCCATTCTTCTTTCCTCCTTATCCCATTTCCTATATCTCTGACACAGGGAACCCTCCTCTCCTACCATCTGAACCCAGCCTATCAAGTCTCACTAGGACTTCCTGCATCCTCTTTCTCTGTGGCGTAGCAACGCCCCTACACCAAGGAGAAATGATCAAATAGCAGACAACAGAGTCCATGTCAAAGCCAGCACCTTCTCCCCTTACTATGGATCGCACATGAGACTGAGCTGCCTATCAGCTACATCTGAGCAGGGGTCTGGGTCCTCTTCATGAATGGTCTTTGATGGGCCCATCAATTTCTGCAAGTCCCCATGGGCCCAGATTTGTTGTCCTTGTTGGTCTTCTTATGGAGGTCCTGCCACCTCTAGGTCTTTCTACATTCTATCCTCCCACTCTTTCCTATGATTCCCTCTGCTCTACCCAAAGTTTGGCTGTGAATCGTAGCATCTGCTTCGAACCCCTCCTGGGCAGAGTCTTTCTGAAGATATGTATGTTAGGCTCTCATTCTCTTCCCTCTCCTCAGTCACTTCTGGTGTCGATTTTATTTGCACTTTTGCTTAAGAATTAAGCATCCTCCATAGGGTCCTCCTTTTTATTTAGCTCCTTTAGGTCTATAGATTGTAGTATGTTTATCCTATATTATGGCCATTATCCACTTATGAATGAGTACATACCATGCATGTCTTTCTGGTTTTGGAATAACTCACTTAAGATGATCATTTGTAGTTCCATACATTTGCCTGAAAATTTCATGGTTTCCCTTTTTTTTTAAATACCCAAATAGCATTCCATTGTGTAAAAGCACCACAATTTCTGTAAAACAATGGTTCAGTTGAGAGACATGTAGTTTCTTTCACTATTCTGGCTATTATAAATATAGATGCTATGAACATAGTTGAGCAAATATCTTTGTTGAATGGTGGAGCATCTTTTGATATATATCCCAGGAATGGTAGAGCTGGGTCTTGAAGTAACACTATTTTCAATTGTCTGAGAAAGCATCAGATTGATTTCTAAAAGTGGTTGTATAAGTTTGCACTCCTACTAGCAATGCAGGAGTGTTCCTCTTTCTCCACATTCTCACTAGCTTGCTGTCACTTCAGGTTTTGATCTTAGCCATGATGGGTTTAAGATGGAATGTCATTTGCATTTCTATGATGACTACAGATATTGAGTATTTAATCCCCACCATTTGATATTCCTCTGTGGAGAATTCTCTGTTTAGTTCTGTATCCCAGATTTAAAGTGGATTATTTGGATTGCTGAGTTAAATTTCTTGATCTTTTTATATATCTTCTTTATTAGCCCTCTCTGTTGTATGTAGGGTTGGTGAAGATCTTTTGTCAGGCTGTAGGCTGTCATTTTGTTCTATTGACAGAGTTCTTTGCTTCACAGAAGCTTTTTGTTTCATGAGATCCTATTCATTAATTCTTGATCTTAGAGCAAGTGTTCTTGGTGTTCTGTTGAGGAAATTACCTTCTATGCCAATGACATCGAGGATCTTTCCCACTTTTTTTCTTCTAAGAGATTTAGTGTATCTAGTTTTATGTTGAGGTCTTCGAACAACTTGGACAGCAGTTTAGTGCAGGGTGATAAATATGGATCTATTTTCATTTTTCCACATGTAGACATCCAGTTAGAATAGCACCATTTGTTGAAGATGCTGTCCTTTTTCCATTGCATGGTTTTGGCTTCTTTGTCAAAAATCAAGTGTCCATGGGTGTATGGGTTTATTTATAGGTTATAGGTTTTCACTTCAATTCCATTGGCCCACCATTCTGTTTTTATTCCAGTACCATGCAGTTTCTATTACTATTTATTTGAAATAGAGCTTGAGATCAGGGATGGTTATATCTACTGAAGATCTCCTATTGTACAGGATTTTTTTAGCTCTTCTGCCTTGTTTATTTTTCCATATGAAGCTGAGAATTGTTTTTTCAAGTTTCTTAAGGAATTGTGTTGATATTTTGATGGGAATATCATTGTAGATTGTTTTTTGATAGGATGGCAATTTTACTATGTTGATCCTACTAATCCATGAGCATGAGAGATATTTCTATCTTCTGGTATCTTTTTCAGTTTCTTTCTTCACAGACTAGAAGTTTTGTTTTGTTTTTTTCATATAGGTTTTTCACTGGCTTATTGAGGATAACATCAAAATATATTTTTTTCCTGGCTATTGTGAAGGGTGTTTTTTTCCTAATTCTTTATCAGTCCATTTGCCTTTTGTATACAGGAGTGCTAATGATTTTTTTCTGAGTTAACTTTATATCCAGCCACTTTGCTCAAGTGTTTTTCAACTGTAGGAGTTCCCTACAGTAGAATTTTTTTGGGGTCATTTTTGTATACTGTCATATCATCTGTGAATAGTGATATTTGATTTCTTCCTTAACAATTTGTGTCCCCCTGATCTCCTTTAGTTGTCTTATTGTCCTAGATAGGACTTTGAGTACTGTATTGAAGAGATTGAGAGAGAGTGTGTAGCTGTGTCTTGTCCCCGAGTTCAGTAGAATTGATTTAACTTTCTTTTCATTTAGTTTGATGTTAGCTATGGGGTTTCTTTACACTGTCTTTACTATTTTTAGGTACGTGCCTTTGTCCCTAGTCTCTCCAAGACTTTAAACAGGAATAACTGTTGAATATTGTCAAATATTTTTTCCCATCTAAGAAAATGATCCTCTGTTGTTTTTTTTTTTTTTTCAATTTGTTTATATGGTGGATTACATTGATGGATTCCATATACTTAAAGTCTATTTTATTAGACATTAGAATGGCTACTCCTGCATGTTTCTTGGGTCCATTTGCTTGGACCCTCCTTCCAGCTCTTTACTCTCAGGCAATGTCTATCTTTGTGACTTAGATGTGTTTCTTGTATGCAACAGATTGTTGGGTCTTGTTTACATATCCATTCTGTTAGTCTGTGTCTTTATTGGAGTGTTAAGTCCATTGATGTTGAGAAAAATTAATGACCAGTGGCTGTTAGATCCTTTTATTTTGATGTTGCTTGTGGTAGTGTGTTTGTGTGCTTGGTTACTTTTAGTTTTGCTGTAGTGACATTATTTATTTCCTGTGTTTTCCTGAATGTAGTTAGCTTTCCTGGGTTGTAGTTTTCCTTCTAGGAGCTTCTGTACCTCTGGATTTGTGGGTAGGTATTGTTTAAATTTGTTTTTGTCATTAAATATCTTGTTTGCTACATCAATGATGACTGAGACTTTTGCTAGGTATAGTAGCCTGGGTGGTCATCTGTGTTCTCTTAGGGTCTGCATGATATCTGTTCAGGCCCTTCTGGCTTTCATAGTCTCTAATGAACAGTCAGGTGTGATTCTGATTGGTTTGCCATCATATGTTACTTGGCCTTTTTCCTTTGCAGCTTTTAGTATTTTTTCTTTGTTCTGTATACTTACTGTTTATTATGTGGTGGGAGGATTTTCTTTTCTGGTCTAATTTATTGGGTGTTCTGTAGGCCTCTTGTATTCTTATAGACCTCTCTTTTAAGTTGGGGAAATTTTCTTCTATGATTTTGTTGAAAATATTTTCTGGGCCTTGGAGGAGGGAATCTTCTTTTTCCTCTATTCCTATTATTTTTAGGTTTTGCTTTTCATGTTGTCTTGGATTTCTTGGATGGTCTGTGTCAGGGAATTTTAGATTTAACATTTTCTTTGATAGCTACATCTATTTCTTCCATTGTGTCTTCCACACTTAAGATTCTTTCTTCCATCTCTCGTAGTCTATTGCTTATGCTTACCTCTGTAGTTCCCCTTTTCCTCCCTAAGTTCTTTCTCTCCACAGTTTCCTCCACTTGTGTTTTCTTTATTTTTTTCCAATTTTCTTATCAGATCTTGAGCCATTTTATTCATTTCCTTCACTTCTCTGACTGTATTTTCCTTCAATTCCGTCAGCTGTTTTTTCGAACAATCCTCTGTTTCTTTAATATATTTTAGTGATTTAAGTATTTCCTCTCTAAAGGCCACAAATTGTTTGGCTGCAACTTCCTGTATTTCTTTAAGGATGTCCATAATCTGTTTGACTTTATCTTCCTCAATTTCTTTGCAAATGACAATAATCTGTTTGACTTTATCTTCATCTAGGTCTTTACGCAGTTTATTTTTTTCCTCTATTATCCTGTTCATAAGCACAGATGTAAGGTCATCTTCTTGAATTTCATTTACCCTGGTGTGTCCAGGGCTGCTTGCCCCTGAATAACTGGGTTCTGGAGATGCCATATTGCTCTGTCTTTTTGAGCTTTTACACTTGCCTCTACCCATTTGGCTATCTTAGGTGTTGGGTGTTAGTTTCTGGTGCTTCCTGAAATCCTATGGTGGGGATAATCCCCTTGACAGGAAGATGATTTTTCCTGAAGGAGGCCTCCTAAGCTTTTGGGGTACAGTCACTGAATAGCAGGTATTTTTCAGGAATTGCCAAAAATCACCACAGGCATAGAGACTTGAGCGGTAATTGTGGTGTTTGTTAGTCAATGGGGCTCTCCTCTCACCCAGAGAAGTCCTGGAGACAGCTGTCCTGCTTCTGGCTTTCTTGCTGTAAATTTAGTAAGCTGCAGCTGTAACCTGGGTACACCATGGTTTGGTCAGTTTACTTAGGTATAACTGGTTGTCCCTTGGAGCAGTATCTGGGGGTTTATCTTGGGGATCCCAGGCTTCTGTAGGACTGAGGTTATAGCTCTGTGCCCCAGTACCCAAGCAGTAATCCATGGCAACTGAGCACTGCTCTCACATGTGCAGCAGGAGGCTAGTGTCTGGAGCCTGTGAATAACCAGAAACTTTTCCAGAGCTAGGTGTTCTGAGGTAGGGACAGATGTTTTCCCCAACTTTGGGTTTTCTCCCAACATGAAGACGTAGTCTGTGGTGTTTGACATGGTGTGTAGAATGGGTAGGCACTTGCCAGATGGCTACCAAGCTGGTGACTGGGAAAGAACCTGAAAACATTTCTAAGAATGTTCTTGTGTGTGGTGGTGGTAGTATGTGTGGGGAGTTGGCTGAGTGTTCTAAGCTGGGACCTGCTCTTTCCCTGCTGGAAACCCAGCCTCTCCAGACAAGGAAACCCAGCCTCTAGTGTCCTGGGGCACACAGTTCTGTCTGTGATGGAGAGTAGGGCATGCAGGTCTAGCGACTGGAGGTCTGCAGGACCTTTTCCAGGGATAGACTGGGTGACCTGAGGTCAGTCCCACTTTCTTATTCCCTGTTTTTTTTTTTTTTTTTTTTTTTTTTTTTTTTTTGAGACTGGAGATCCCAGTCTCTTGTGCCCTAGAGCACACGGTTTGGCCTGGGAAGATGATCAGGACACACAG
The DNA here is from genome assembly GCA_036365155.1 of Meriones psammophilus. Classification (NCBI taxonomy): domain Eukaryota; kingdom Metazoa; phylum Chordata; class Mammalia; order Rodentia; family Muridae; genus Meriones; species Meriones psammophilus. The sequence goes on from JAEOAE010001228.1 coordinate 7,949, forward strand.
GTGTATCCTGCGCCTGGGATATTTTCTGGGTTCTCACTGAGTGACCTGAGAGTGGAACTGAGTGATCCCCACACCACGGAGTTTCCTCTCACCTGGGAAACATGATTGCTGTTGTTTTAAGGCCCAGAGTTCAGTCTTTTAGTTGCTGTACCAACATTGCTGTCCTGTTCCTGTCCTGGTCCTCCTGGCAATGCCATCTTGGATTCCCTCTCCCTCATCCCTTTCAATTAATTTTGATTGAAAATCTGTTTTATTAGATATTAAAATAGCTACTCCTGCTTGCTTCTTGGATTCATTTGCTTGAAAACCTTATTCCTGCTGCAATATCAAACGAATTTTCCCAGATATTAGTGAGGTTCTCTGAGGTTGGACCCAATTGTTTCCCTCATCATTGGTTTTCTTCTTACCTTGAAACAGAGTCAGTGGTGTTTGGGGCCCACAGATCCAACTATGGGTCACTGTGCAGTCTCTGCTACCCAGCTTATGAAAACAGTGTGCAATCAGCCCAGCCATCTGGGATCTATTTTTAGTTTTTACTGAATATAAGTATTTTAATTGTATGCATGAATATGCACCTCTTGTGTTCCTAATCCTCACAGTAGTCTGAAGATGTCTTCAGAACTGCTGAACTTATAGCAATTGAAAATAGCAGATCCCAGGTAAACACTAACAATTGAGCCCAATTATTTGCAAGAGCAGTAAGAGCTCCTCACTGCTGAGCCATCTCTCCTATCTTATGTTGCTCATTTATGATCAGCATTTATACTGCTAATATTTTTGTCTTCTATTTTTACCTGTTTAAACATGCATTCCCTTTTAGTAAGATATCATTAAAGTTACAGTTTAAGCTGGGGTTGTACAGATTTCTGGAAAATGAATATACAACAGGAGTGAATGTATAATTCCTTGTAGAGGCTTCAGTAAAGACCTCTGAGTTCTTTCAATATTTTGTGTTTGTTTGATTGACTTTTAGAGGAGGCTCTGTCTTACTATATAGTTCTGGCTGTCCTAGAACTCTTTGAATAGATAATGCTGACATCTAGTTCAATAAGATACACCTGCATCTGCCTCCTGAGTTATGGAATTGAAGGCATGACAAAATACACCCAGCTTGTCCACCATTCTTTGTAGTTAGTAACTGTTAATAAATTTCTCTGATCTGTCCTTAGTATTGTTCATCTGTTAATTTCTCTCTCTGTGTGTCTCTGTCTCTATGTCTTGTCTTTCTATTTCACACTCTTCTCTCTGTTTGTCTTTGTCCACATTAATTGCCATGTCTATTCCAAAGCTATATCCTCTTCAAAAAGGTTCAGATATGATACAGTTAAAACTTGTTATTCTATTTTCTTCTAAAATGATTTAGAGATAACATCAACACTTCTTTTTTAATAGAAAAGTTTTAATCTTTATTTTTAATCTCTAGACTATATTATTTAGTAAGGAGGATATACAAAACAATGATCAAAGAATAATTCTATTCCTATTCCTTTTCTTTTGTCTGGTCACTCAGAAATATGATGTTATTGGCTATGATTGTTGTTGCTTGCCACTCACATTATTTTTATCCATGTATTCACTATACTCCACTTTCCCTTCCACAAATATATGAGCCCCCCTCTTCACATACTGATATGCCACATCCCTGAGCCCTGGTCAAAACATAATATTTAGTACCATGTTGTCTTTTGACTGATGTTATCCATCTGTTCAGTGTCCCCTGATCAACACATCTCATTTATTGCTATATAAAATATCATGACTGTGTTTTGTCCTTCCCTTGTCTCATGACAGGGTCCTGACCTACTCACCCAAGTAACTGAAGATGATTCATAGATTGCTCAAGAACCCAACTAATGGCTATTTTATATTCATGTCTTACAAACTGATGAAACACAGGTTTTTGAAGCATGCCTTTGGTTTTTTTTTTTTTTTTTTTTTTTTCAATCTAACATTTAGGCTTTTTCATCTCCCCTCCTTCACATCACACACAGCACCCAACTATATAACAGTCACACTTCTGTGTCAGAAAATAAATTGAAGAAGCAGTAGAATTATATGATTATATTGACAATGAAGTATAAATTTATATTGTTGCCACTGTTTCTGTTGTACAAATGTATGGCATATTTTAGAATTCAGTGACCTTCACTGATGTGCATGTGAAATTCAGCCAATAAGAGTGGGCCTTGCTGGAACCTTCCCAGAAGCAACTCTACAAAGATGTGATGCTAGAGACCTGTGAAAACCTCACTGCTATAGGTAAGACTGCAATTTTTCTTTCACTTTTAAAATAAAGAGACAACTTTTACTTTGTTATTGATCCTTTTCTGCAATTCCAATTAAGAATGAGGAGGAATGAGGTAAATAAATCAGGCATGGTTCTAAGGATCACAGAAGATAGAGATTTAAGTTTTGCCTTAATAATAACATGATATTTCCAATAATATATATTTTCTCGTACTATATTTTAGGCTACAATTGGGATGACCATAATATTGAAGAACAATTTCAAAGTTCTACAAGTAATAAAAGGTAACTTTATGGGCATGTTGATGCAGATATAAATCTTAAATTTCAATGTGTCCTGGAAGTTTGGTGTTTTTTGTTTGTTTGTTTGTTTGTTTGATTGATTATTGGCTGCTTTTTATTTTCTGTTTTTGAACTAGATTTTTTTTCTGGGTATCTGTGACTTACTTAGACTTGCTTGTTAGACCAGCCTGACCTCAAAATCACACAGATATGCCTGCTTCTGCCTCCACAAGTGCTCGAATTGAAGGCATGTACCAGCACACATGGCTGTGTCCTGGAAGTTTTTAAGAAAAGCAACAGTGTAAAAACAGCACTGCTTTAAGTGTACTGATGATCATTAAATTCTCATAATTCCATGTACTTCAATGTCAGGTATCTGATTTGTGTTTACAAGACACTCCCCTAAGATAGAAGAAAATAAAATAATATTGTAACAAAAATACCATTTGAATCATATGGACATTACACCTACTGACTTAAATTGCCAATCTGTTTAGTCTCATTCTATCTACTCAGATATTGTAAGAGGTATACACACTGAATTGGTGATTAGTATGTGTCCAAAACCTTCTAATAAGCAAAAATTACATAGTAGAACCAGTGTTACTAATTTTCGTGCAGTAACATTGTAAAGTTTAGTGAAAGGAGCAGCTTATGAGAATCAAGAATATTGTTGTGGAGAAAACTTAATCCCTATATGACATGTCTATGATGAACAAAAACAAACTGTGTTAATTCAATGTGGGAATATTTATTATTTTTGTAAATTAAACTGGTATATCATAGGTCAAAATGATTCTAAGACACATGAGCATAGGGATACTGAAAGAAACAATGTCCCTGTCTTTCTCCAAGAACAACTGATTTGGTAGTCATCCCCACTGTGAGTAATTTTTCTGAATGTGATAAATGGTTACTGTTAATTGGTTTTGCAACTTCACTGAGAATTCATCAGCAAACTCATATTGCTGAAAATACCTATGAATACTAGGATTTTGAAACTTCTGCTTTTCTTAGCTCACTTTGTAAATGAAGTAGCATTCATACAGTACAAAAATTTGTGAATAGGATTGCTGTGGTAAAACTCTGAATTCTTAAAATACTCTTCATATATAAGAGAAAACCTCTTATAGAAAAATGATGCTATAAAAGTGATAAACATAACAAATGCTCTTACCATCACAGGGATCTTCAAAAATACCCATAATGAAGGGGAATACCGTGAATGTAAATAAAGTGATAAAACTTTAAAATTTTATTTTTCTTTACCATTAGATCAAATTATGAAATTAATTCATATAGATAAATATATTTATTAGTGTAATGAAATGACTGTGGTAAATCTATCACATGTGCCAATTTTCTTTGCAGGCATGAAAGCAGTCATACTGGAGAGAAACCCTTTAAATGCACTCTATGTGGGAAAGCCTTCCACTATATCACTGTTCTCATATGGCATAAAAGAACACACACTGGAGAGAAGCCATACAAATGTAATCAATGTGGTAAAGCCTTTGCAAAAAGCAGTCAGCTCATACGTCATAAAAGAACACACACTGGAGAGAAACCTTATGAATGTAACCCGTGTGGTAAAGCCTTTGCATAAACCAGTCATCTCATAAGCCATAAAAGAACACACACTGGAGAGAAACCTTATGAATGTAACCAGTGTGGCAAAGCCTTTGCACAAAACAGTACTCTCTTAAGCCATAAAAGAACACACACTGGAGAGAAACCTTATGAATGTAATGAGTGTGGCAAAACCTTTGCAGAAAACAGTCGTCTCATAAGCCATAAAAGAACACACACTGGAGAGAAACCTTATGAATGTAATGAGTGTGGCAAAGCCTTTGCACAAAACAGTACTCTCTTAAGCCATAAAAGAACACACACTGAGAGAAACCTTATGAATGTAATGAGTGTGGCAAAGCCTTTGCAGAAAACAGTCATCTCATAAGCCATAAAAGAACACACACTGGAGAGAAACCTTATGAATGTAATGCGTGTGGTAAAGCCTTTGCAGAAAACAGTCATCTCATAAGCCATAAAAGAACACACACTGGAGAGAATCCTTTTGCATGTAACCAGTGTGGTAAAGCCTTTGCACAAAACAGTACTCTCTTAAGCCATAAAAGAACACACACTGGAGAGAAACCTTATGAATGTAACCAGTGTGGTAAAGCCTTTGCAGAAAACAGTAATCTCATAAGACATAAAAGAACACATACTGGAAAGAAACCTTATGAATATACCCAACGGGATAAAGCCTTTGCACAGCAGAGTAGTCTCCGAAAACAGGAAAAGACACACAGTGGAGAGAAGCCTTGTGAGGATAATTAGTGTTATAAAGCCTTTGCATGTAACAATCATCTCCTAAGACAACAACACATATGAAGATAAATATAACTGGCAAATCCTTTGCACATAACATCTCCTAATACATAAAATAACACATACTGGAAAGATGTCTGATTGTAACCAATGTGAAAAAACTTTTGGACTTCAGAATAATCTCCACACTCATGAAAGAAATCCTAATGGACAGAAAGCCTGTGAGTGTTTTTAACATGGTGAAACCATTCCACATTTGTATAATCTTCATCATCATGAAAGGATTCATAATAGAGGAAAAACTTATGAATGTGTTAAAATGGTGAGGCCTTGCACAAATCAAGAGTCATCATCAACATAAAAGTATCCTCACGGGAGAGGAATTCTGTGGATATAAGCAATGTGGAAAGGCCTTTGTGTACTTTGGTCCACTGAGATCCAACAGAACTTAAAAACTAGTTCAGTGGAAATGACCTTCCTTTTCTGAAGGGGAAAGGGAATAGGTGTAATAGGAATGGAGGGTAGTACTGTGGGAGAGAAAGGAGGGGACTATGATTGGAATTTAAAGTAAATAAACTTATTTTTAAAAAGAATACAATGAATGGTGAATAACAATTACATGCAACAGTATTATATAATAAGTTGTTTAGGGGAGCCTTATTGATAATCCTGATTCTCAACATTTACTGTTTTCAATTGTCTCACTTTACACAAGAAACTTTTAGTCCAGTGGATGAATATTTAGGGAATGGTGAACTAACACCAGTCAGGAAGTTCTCTGAGAGTATCACAACAGTGGTAGCCTGTAGAAGTTTCTGTGTGTACACATACCTTTTGTTCCAGCGGTACTATTGAAAAACATCACAAACCACACTGAATTTTGAGATATGAGGGAGGAGGCTTTCTTTTCCTTGTATGACCCTGCTTCTGGCCTAGATGTGTAACCATGTCAAGGGTGAGTTTTCTCTGCCTGACTTCATCTAGAGAGTGTCTTTAGACAACACCACCAATCAAATTTGATAGATGGCCTTTGACACAGATCCCTGATAACTCTCCCCTCCCTTCAAATATAGGATAATTTGGTTCTGTGTTCTTGTTCTTCTTATTCATACAATAGGAATGTGCTGTTTAATGCAAATCGAGCATCCTTGAATTGCCTAGTAGTAAGCAATTATCAACACCTATGTTTGGAGCATCCCAGGCACTCCCCAAGGGATATAAGCCTCTGTTTTCTGTTTTCTGGAATTAAAGTTGAACTTACTTTCTGAGGTGGTTCGCAGTGTGTCTCATCACTGTTATGCTTACAGGTCTTTCAAGCTTTATACGTCATCTTCTGGCCCTCCTTCCTTTTGGGCTGGTGGGAAACAGCCTCCAGGCAGCAAGAGAACCACGTTCTCTGAAATGCTTGTGATAAAATGTTTCACACTTCCTAGCATTTCAAATTTCACGTGTTTCTGGATATGAGATGGTAAATCAAACACTGTCTTGGGAGTGGGACTCTTTAAAATGAGTTATACCTAGTGTTGATTTCACAGTAAGCTCACAGGTAAGCTTCATGGTATGAAATCTTCTGAGGTGAGCACAGTGGCCTATGGAGAAGAAATAAGAGCAGACATTTTATTTCCCTGTTTTTAGTAGCTGAGTAGTGTTCCGATAATGTATGGGTTGATGTCAGAAGAGTGGAGCTCCTCTTCTGAGTAGACTAGGGGAAGGGGATAGGGGGAAGATGGCGGGAGGGTGGGAACAGTAGGAATTGAGGGAGTGGCCTTTAATAGGGATATATAATGAATAAATTTTGAAAAAATAAAATGAATTAGAAAAACAAACTTGACAGCAAAAAATTGAGTCCAGTCTGTGTACCCACCCTCCCTCAAAGAAAAGAAAGCAAATATAAAGAAAGAAAAGAAAATTAGAATCTTTGTTTTTGCCACCTTTCTTCCTTGTGAGCTCATTTTTTAATCATTTCCAAATGGAGACCATACTGCTCTCTCTGAAGTTTATATTTCCATAGATGTAGGTTTTATACCTGGAGCAAATGGCAGATGTTCATATTTAACATATCAAAACAGACCTACCTGCTAATTTTCTCTTAGCAATCCCTCAGTCCTTCCATGTTATATGGTCCTCCAGGCTGGCATAGCCCACCTAATACCCTGAATTCTTCCCAGGGCCTGAGCTAACCTAATTCCCCCCTTCCCCATATATGGGCAAACTATTTTGGCTACCTGGTCCTGTTGAAAGCCATGCAAGAGCAACAGCAAAACATCTGTAGCACTCATGTAATTTGGCTCCCCTGTTAGCATAGTCATGATGAGTTTGTCTTGGAGAAGCATAATCCCAAGCACTGCTTATACTGAGGACTTTGTGCTGTTGTGGAACATAGCTCTGTTTGATGCCATTATGATGCCCATATTCCTTATAACATGAGTTGTATGAAAACTCTAAGGATGCTTCTAGCCCCCTCACTGGGCAATATCACTGGCATTTATTATAACAATGCTTGATATCTTTTTGCAGATCAAGCTGGAGCAAATTAATGAATTAACCACTGCTCTTGAAAGGGACCATAGTTGTAGGTTTTTAGCAATGACCATTATAATTAGAAAGAATTTGAAAAAAAGATTGTTTGACAAGGTTGGAGAAGATGTTTTTGCTTATGACTCTGATGTAAAAAAATCTTAGAGAACAATAGAAAAGCCAGGGATGCTTTAAGGTTGATGAGCAGAAACAATAGCCCAAGGCAGCGTTGGCTATCTGAGCACCCTCAAGCTGGGTCTGAAACTGAGACAGCAGGTGATTCCCCTATACTTGTTTTTCCCACTCAACTTATTGATATGATTTAATAAAAATTATTAATGAGTAGATGCACACCCCTTTAAGATTTAAAGTACAGGTGACCGTGCCATGTCATTTTTTTATTACTGTTACTCTATACTACTTGAGATGTGGGATGAAGATACCTACAGAAAATCTTTTATTGTACTGGCATGTTTTTATCAATTCTGCATTTTTTCGTTTTTCCATATGAAACTGAGAATTTTTCTTTCAAGGTCTGTAAAGAGTTGTGTTGGTATTTTGATTGGAATTGCATTGAGTCTGTAGATTTCTTTTGGTAGAGTGGCCATTTTTACTATGTTAATCCTACCAATCCTAGATCATGGGAGATCTTTCCATCTTCTGATATCTTCCCTGAATTTTTTTTCATACAAGTCTTCATTTGCTTGATTAGAGTCACACCAAGGTACTTTATGTTATCTGTGGCAATTGTGAAGGGGTGTTTTTTCCCTAATTTCTTTCTGAGCCTCTTTCTCTTTTGTATACAGGAGGGATTCAGATTTTTTTTTCAAATTTAATTTTGTATCTAGCCACTTTGCTGAAGGTGTTTATCAGCTGTAGGAGTTCCCTGTTTGAATATTTAGGGTCATTCATTTGTATTATCACATCATCTACAACACAAGCTGGACTGGATGTGGAGAAAAGGGAACACTCCTATATTGCTGATGGGAATGTAAACTTGTACAGCCACTTTGGAAATCTGGTGCTTTCTCAGAAATTTATGAATAGTATTACTTCAACATTTATTTATACCACCCCTGGGCATATATTCAGTATATTATCAACCATACAAGGACATTTGCTCAACTATACTCATAATAGCATTTTTTTTTATAATAGCCAGAATCTGAAAACAACCTAGATGTACCACAGCTGAGGAATGGATACAGAATTTGTAGTACATTTACACAATGCAATTCTACTCAGCAGTTAAAAACAAGGAAATCAGCAGGCAAATGGATGCAACTAGAAAAGATCATCCTGAGTGAGGTATCCAGAAGCAGAAAGACACTCATGGTATATACTCACTTATTAGTGGATATTAGTTGTATAATACAGGATTAAAAATACTAAAATCTATAGTTCTAATTGAGCTAAACAACAGGGAGGATCCTAGGAAATATGTTTAATCCTCATTCAGAAGGGCAAATGGGATAGACATTGGTAATGGGAGAAGACAGGGAACAGGGCAGGAACCTACCAGAGAGGGCCTCTGAAATAATATACATAGCAAAGTATTGAAACAGATGGTTAGACTCATAGCCAAATGTTGAGCATAGAGCATGGACTCAAAAGAAAGATTCAGGAGATAGAAAGACCTGGATGGGAAAGGCACACCACAAGAAGGCCAACTGAACCAAAAATATGGGCCCAGGGGGTCCTGTTGAAACAAGGACCATGCATAAAGAACACCTAGAACCCCTGCTCAGATGTAGCCCATAAGTATCTGTCTCCTTGTGAGTTCCCTATTAAGGGTAACAGGGGATGTCTTTGACATGAACTCAGTGGATGGCTCAGGAGTAGGATCAACTACTCCTGGGAGGGACAGCCTTTCCAAGACACAGAGGAAAAAGGTGTAGCCATTCCTGTTGAGACCTGATAAGGTAGGCAAGAATATGATAGGGGAGGAAGACTTCCCCTATCAGTGGACTTGGGGAGGGGCATGTGTGAAGAAGGAGGAGGGAAAGTGGGATTAGGAGGGGAGGAGGGAGGAGTTTATGGGGGGATATAAAGTAAATAAAGTGAAATTAATAAAAGTTTAAAATGAACAAAAAAAAAACTTCAGCAAATTAAAATGAGAACTATATTAAAATTTTGAAAATGCATGCGAGAATTATAGGACATCAAAATCCAAATGTGCCAGTGAGTGAATTTTTTTGGCCATCTAACTTTTGGAATGTACTCTTAAATGTACAATTAAGAGAAGTCCCTTGGATAAAATGAGTGTCTCTTGGAGAAACCTACACTTTCATTTGCAAGTGCTTAACAATTAGAGATAAGGTTTGGGACAAACCCAGGTGTGCACTTCTAATTCAGCTTTATAACCACATCTGGTGCAGAATATTAAAAGGCCTAGTGCATGCTGCCTCAGTATCTCACAATTTATATATGCTTCAGTCATCTTAATTTATAGTACTTTCTTCTTTGGTATCCTCTATCCTTTCTCTCTGTTATACTCTTTTGGCTGAATTACAATGACCATGGAGGGCATGAATTTGATGGAAAATTTCCATTTATACTTGAGTAGTCTGAGGTCTCACACTGAATATCTATTTTCTCTACGGGTCTCTGAATTTGTTTCCATCAGCTGCAGGAGGAAGCTTCTTTGATGATGGAAGAACAAGACCCTGGTCTGTGAGTATAGCAGAATGGTGTCAATGGTCATTTTATTACTTTTAGTAGAATGTAGTATTTGCTTTTCCCTAGAACCCTGGGCTATGTAATTTCTATTTCTTGATCAATAATCCAGTGTCAGGTGTGGATTGCATCATGTGAAGTGGAGCTTAAGTCAAACTATAGATTGATTATTTACTCCTACAACTCTTGCACTGATATGTCTTACAGGTAGGACTATGTTATAGTTCAAAAATTTGGTAGCTGGGTTAGTGCTTATATTTTTCCACTTGTCGTTGCAGAGTACTTCCTATATCAAAATTGCTAGAATGTAAGTGTGAAGGTTATATGTAGGCACAAGCTTTATTTATCTATATTCCACTTAGTAAGTGTTGTCTTCAGCAAGAGGGCATTGCATTCAATTGTGGAAAGCTGCCTATAGTCTTGGCAAAAGCCTGTATTGTTTTGGCATTACAATCACACTACTCTGTCCAATACCTTAGGAAAATGTAACCTATTACCAGTACTGGGTGCTTTATTTAGTGACAAGAGATTTCCAGTTTGGACTTTCCTGTTATGTGGTGATTTCATTTATATTGGCTTCTTACATGTATGTATTTTAGAAAGTTTCTATTGCATTAGGATTCCACTGTACCAAAAAAATGACCCTTAATTTTACCTGTCTTTTCTCATGTTACCTTTTCATTGTCCTCTTCCTTTCCCAATCCCCTTCAATTCTATCTTTTTAGCCCACCTTCCACTTCTACCAAGTATTTTAATTCCCTCTCCTATGGAGAAATCTCTGCCTCCCCTAACCTCCAGTTCTTAATCTGTATGTATCCCCTGTGGTATTATGTTCAGTTGCTTGCATATCATACATCTTGCAACTAATATATATGTAAAACAAATACATACCCTATTTCTCTTTTGGGGTCTAGGTTCTCTTACTCTCAGTTACCTGCAAATGTGCATTTACCTTCATGTTTCATGATTTGATTATTTAAATGTCTCAGTAATAGTTGATTATACTAGTACTATACCAAAAATAAAAATACACACTGGAAAAACAGATAAAATCTTCACAAATGGTGCTGACTAAACTAGATGCCTATATGTAGAAACATGGAAATAGATGCTTATTTTCACTCAAAAGTCACCTCCAAATGGATTAAAACCTCACCAAAGTTCATATACAGTTCAAGTCTTGAAGTCAGCACAACTATTTGACAACGATCCAGCACAGCTGAGCTGCATGTTACAATAGACTTCATGCTATCGTTCAGGCTTGGTCTTGATCTCCACTTGCTACGTTCTTAGAGGGCCTTCAATACATGTACAGCCTGGAGACATTGGAGCAATGGGAAATTTTTTAATGAATCATTTATGCCTTCACCCTGGAATACTGCTTCTAAGTTTCCCCAGAAAAATCCTGAACATACTGCTCCTCTCATTTTTAGGGGAAATATCAATTATCTGGCCCTACATGAATGTCTTCCTTGTGGAAGTTGTAACTCACACAAAAATGGCAGAGAACTCCTTATGAGACTTCAGCTCCAAGATAGTCTTGCAAAATCTACCCCTGTGCTTCCTCAAGAAGAAAATAATCAGAACAACATACCCTTAAAAAGGCATACAAAGTTTGTAGTGCTAGGAGAGTTGATAGCATTTGAGATTAAATACCTTGTACTGCTGTATTCTCAGATGATTACTTGGCATATAAGATTAGGAGCTACATATGGTATGCCCCTCAATTACTAGATAGAGCTGTAAATGAATGGCTGTAGACATCTTCACATTACACTAGGCTCTATAATGATGGAAAAAGAATGTTTTGTAAAAATGATTTTAAAAGTGAGATATTAGGACTTCCTTTTCCTAGAAATATTAGCTTGCACAGTATCACTGTGGTGTTGTATGACCAAAATAATGAAAGAATACTTAGATTTAGCACATAAATAAATTCTACAAAGATATGAAGTATAGACATTACATTATGCCAGGAATTGAATAACAACTGTTGCTGCTTTGCCATAAATTGTTTTTCATGAGGCTGTCCATTAAAATATGATAATATACTTCTTGGGACAAAGCAATATGCCCAGCCTGGCTTGAAGATTTTCTACCTATTGCCATTGAATCTGAGAATGTGTCCAACCTGAGAATGGGGTTTTAGGCTGTGGCAAATATGCCTCCATATTCTCAAAAATGTCAGGTTATGGCATTGATGAAGAAAAAAATGATAGTAAAAAGATAAGGTTTATCACTGATGACTAAATTTATGACCAAGAGACAGTTAAAACACCTGTCTGGGAACAAAAAAAAATCATCTATGTTTTAGAACAATGTGAATCTATCTTTTATTATTGAATTATGTCTGAATAAAGAAGTACTCTGACTGCCAGTCAGTCCAGACTCTAAGTTTCTTTGGACAACCATGCCTGACTCATTTCTGCCTTGCCTTATTCTTCCTTCCTCTCTCGAAACTATCAACTGCTGAGGCTGGTCCCCAGTCTTTCGCCACCCTCTTTCTTTTCTTTCATGGTAGGTTGAATATTCACAACTGAAGATCTAGAACTACATGGTTCAGAGTAGACAGGACATGTGATATCTGTTTTCTGGATCTGAGTTACCTAAATCAATATCATCACTTATATTTCTACCTATTTATGTGCACACCATTTCAGTTATCTATCAGTTGAAGAATATTTATGTGTTCCCAGTTTGTACTTATTTTGAGTAGAATAGCAACGAGCATGGTTGAAAAAATATTTTTGATGGAATTATGTTAAGTCCATTGTTTTTATGTCAAGGAAAGTTATAAGTGGTTTATATGATAGATTTAGTTTTATCATTTTTGAGAATTCTGCACAATGATTTCCGCTGTGGATGTAGAATTTTGCAAGCACCCTTTTCCAGAGATCCATATTTTTGCCTGTCCAACAGAAGATGTCAACTGTCAACTTAATTCCTGTTTCCTCCAGAAAAATAAAATACTAAGGGAAAAAAATATATAGTACCTGTATTAATTATCACAATTACTATTATGTAATAAAAATTTGAATATTTATGTTGTCCACAAATTAAAAAGTAACATGCATAACTTACTAAAATGTGTTTTCAGAAGTAGTTTCTACTCTGAAATAGAGTGTATCTATATAACATTGCTTAAATGAAGGGCTCTTTAGTTATGGTTAGATATACAGCTTATATAAAATTGCTAAAAGTAGGGGTAAGTAATTTCATTTGAAGAATTAAGGGATTTTATTATAGTCCAAGTATTGGACTTAATGATGGGTGAGTCATGTTGCTCAAGAAAGATCCCCAAAATGACAGCTATGCTGAAAGATAAGTACAGAGCCATGCATGCCAGAGCCAAGCCCAGAGGATCCTCAAAGGACAGGAAGGTCACTGCCATGGGCAGGGCAGGCAGTGGTTTCTCTCAAGGTTTGGGTACTCTTGAATTCAGCAAGGGATACATTCCTGCTGATCTGTGGGGATAAAGTAAATCAACATCTCAACTCCTACAAGTCACTCCATGTTCAGTGCATGAAGAAAGATTTCCAATGTTATTGTGTGCATCTTATCACATTCTCTTTTACTATACTGACAAGAAGGACACTAAACATACATTATTTGTCATTTGAGGTATTGGTTGCTGAAGTTTTTTTTTTTTCTAGCTAGATCTATGATTAAAGATGGTGAGTATTTTTTGTGTATTTCTCAGTAAATTGTGTCTTATTTATGCTTCATTCTGTCACCCATGATTTTCATTAATTTTTACAATATATTCACCTTGTATCCCAATTGTAGCCCCCTCCCTCATCTACTCTATGTCCCACTATTCCTCCCCCCTCTTCCCCTATCCTTCTCCTGTAGTCCTCTGATAGGGAAGGTCCTATCAGTCCCTAGCCTATCAGTTTCCATTAAGACTCCCTGTATCCTCTTCATCTGTGGGCTTACTAGTTGTCCCCACCAGTGAGAAGTGATCAGGAAGCAGGCAACTGAGTTCAGAGACCGTCTCTTCTCCCCTTACTAGGAATCCCATATGGAGACTGAAGTGTCTATGGGCTACATCTGAGCAAGGGTTCTAAGTCCTCTCATGCTCTTTGGTTGATGCATCAGTCTCTGCAGGGCCCTGGAACCCAGATTATTTTGTCTTTGTTGGTCTCCTTGAGTAACTCCTGTCCCCTTTAGGTCCTTCTATCTCCCACTTCTTCAATAAGACTTTTTGTGCTCTATACAAAATTTTGCTGTGGGTCTCTGCATCTGCTTCAATCACCTCTTGAGTGGAGTCACTTAGTGTTCATCCATGGAAGGCTCCTATCCTGTTCTCTCTCTTCTAAGGCATCTATACTGTTTTCTTTTCTGAATGAGAATTAAGCATCTTCCCAATGTTCCTCCTTGTACTTTAGCTTTTAAAAGTCTGTAGATTTTAGTATGTCCAATCTATATTGTATGGGTAATGGCCACTTATAAGTGAATATATACCATACATGTATTTCTGCTTCTGGGATACATCACTCAGGGTGATCTTTTTTAGTTCCATTCATTTGTCTGCAAATTTCATGATTTCCTTGTTTTTAATACCTGAGTAGTATTTCCTTGTGTAAATATACCACAATTTCTGTATCCATTACCCCATTGAGGGACATCTAGTTTGATTCCAGATTCTGGCTATTATGAATAAAGCTGTTATTGTCATATTTGAGCACATGCCCTTGTTGTATGGTTGAGCATCTTTCTGATATATGTCTAGGAGTTGTTTAGCTGAGTCTTGGGGTAGCAGTATTCCCAGTTTTCTGAGAAAGTGCCAGACTGATTTCCGAAGCAGCTGTACAAGTTTAGATTTTCACCAGCAATGGAGGAGGGTTCTCCTTCTTGCACATCTTCTCCAGCATGTGTTGTCCCCTGAGTTTTTGATCTTAGCCATTCTGATGGGTGTGAGGGGGAATCTCAGAGTCAATTTGATTTTCATTTCTCAGACTTTTAATGACGTTGAACATTTTTAAGTGTTTCTACACCATTCAATATTTTTCTGTTGAGAATTTCTCTTTAACTCTGTATCCAATTTTTAATTGGATTATTTGATTTGTTGGGTTCTTTTTATATTCTGGTATTAGCTTTCTGTCAGATGCAGAATTAGTGAAGATCCTTTCCCAGTCTGTAAGCCATCATTTTGTTCTGCTGAAAATGTCCTTTGCTTTAGAGAAGCTTTTCAGTTTCGTGAGGTCCCATTTATTGATATTTGATCTTAGAGCCTGTGCTGCTGGTGTTCTGTTCAGGAAGTTGTCTCCTGTGCCAATGTGTTCAAGCTCTTCCTCACTTTTTAAAATAACAGATTAAGAGTGTTAGTTTTATGTTGAGGTATTTGATCAACAAAGACTTCACTTTTGTGCAGGGTGATAAGTATGGATCTATTTGTTTCTTTCTATATGTGGACATCCAGTTCGACAAGAACCATTGGTTGAAGAGGTTCTTTTTTCCATTGAATGGTTTTGGCTTCTTTATCAAAAATCAGGCGTTGTAGATATGTGGGTTTATTTCTGGGTCTTTGATTCAATTCCACTGATCCACCTGTATGTTTCTATGCCAGTACCAAACCATTTTTACTGTTTCTCTGTAGTTAGTACAGCTTGAGATCCAGGATGGAGATACCTCAAGAAGTATTTAATTGTACTGGATTCTTTTAACTATTCTGGCTTTTTTTGTGTTTTTATGTGATGTTGAGAATTGTTCTTTCAAGGTTTGCAAAAAATTGTGCTGGTAGTTTGATGGAAATTGCATTGAATCTCTACATTTCTTTTGGTAGGATGGCCATTTTGCTGTTATTCCTACTGCTCCGTGAGTATGGAAGATCATTCTATTTTATGATATCTTCTTCAATTTCTTTCTTCAAAGACTTGAAGTTTTTTTTATACAGATTTCTCACTTGCTTGGTTAGAGTCACACCAGTGCACTTTATGTTATTTGTGGCTATTGCAAGGTTGTTGTTGTTTTTTTTTTCTAATTCCTTTCTCAGCCCTCTTGTCTTTTATATGCAAGATGGTTTCAGATATTTTTTTAGTAACTTTATATCCACCGCTTTCCTGAAGGTGTTTATCAGCTGTAGGAGTTCTCTGGTAGAATTTTTAGGGTCACTCATGTATACTGTCATATCATCTGTGAATAGTGATACTTTGACTTCTTCCATTCTGCTTTGTATCCCCTTGGTTTCTTTTAGTTTTTTTTTTTTTTTTTTGTTTTGTTTTGTTTTTTTTTTTTCTGCTCTAGCTAGAACTTCCAGCACTATGTTGAAGAGAAAGGAGAGAGTGAACAAACTTGACTTGTCTCTGATTTCAGTGGGATTGATTTAAATTGCTTTTCATTTAGTTTGATGTTTGCTATAGGCTTGTTGTATATTATCTTTACTGTGTTTAGGCATGTGCCTTTTATCTATGATATCTCCAAGACTTTAAATATTAATTGAGCTTGGATTTTATTAAATACTTTTCAGCACCTATTGAGATGATCATTGTTTTTTTTTTTTTTTTTTTTTCAGTTTGTTTATGTGGTGGATTACACTGATGGTTTTCTATATATTGTATCTCCCCTGCATGCCTAGGATGAAGCCACTTGGTCATGGTAGATGAGATTTTTGATGTTTTCTTGGATTCATTTTGCAAGTATTTTATTGAATATTTTTGTTTCAATATTCATAAGAGAGATTGGTCTGAAATAATCTTTCTTAGTGTATCTCTGCCTTTTAGCTAGCTTTTGTGAGGTTTAGCTATCAAGGTGAATGTGGCTTCATACAAAGAGTTTGGTGATGTTCCTTCTTTTTCTGTTTTGTGAAATAGTTTGAAGAGTATTGGCATTACCTCTTCTTTGAAGGTCTAGTAGAATTCTGCACTGAAACTATCAAGCCCTGGTCTTTGTTTGGCAGGGAGACTTTTGATGAATGCTTCAAAAGGGCATATAGGTCTATTATTTTAGTTGCCTGATCCAGATTCAACTTTGATTAGTGGAATCTAACAAGAAAATATTCCATTTCATTTAGATTTTCAAGTTTTGTGGAATATAGACTTTTAAGGTGAAACATAATGATTCTTTGAATTTCCTCAGTGTCTGTAATTTTACCCCCTTTATTTTCTGATTTTGCTGATTTGTATAGTGTCTCCCTGTGTTTTAGTTAGTTATGCTAAAGGTTTGTCTATCTTTGTCATTTTCTCCAAGAACCAGCTATTGCTTTTGTTTATTTTTTGAATTGTCTTTGTTTTAATTTATTGATTTCTGCCCTAAGTTTGATTATTCCCTTGCCATCTACTCCTCTTGTGTATGCCTGCTGCCTTTTGAGTAGGTCTTTCACGTGTATTGTTATGTTGATTTGAGATGCCTCACATTTCTTTATGAAGGCACTTAGTTCTATGAACTTTCCTCTTAGAATTACTTTCATTATATCTCATTAGTTTGGGTAAGTTGTCCCTTCATTTTTGTTAAATTCTAGAAAGTCTAATTAGTTTATTTCTTCCATAATCCAGCTGTCATTGAGTAGAGTTCAGTTTCCATGCATATGCAGGCTGTTTACTATTTTTTGTTACTATTGAGGTCTAACTTTAGACCATGTTATTCTAATATGATAAAAGGGATTATATTGGTATAATGTTCTTTTTTGGAATGTATACAATTTACCCTTGTTCATTCAGATTTTGATTTCTCTCCTCCACTGTCTGGTTTCCATCCAGGAATTGCATTGTGATGCTTTTTCTAAGCATCACCTGCCTCAAGTTTGCATAAACATGCCACCATTTGTTCTCTATATTGTCAGTTAAAACAACCAGCCCCAATACTGAGCAATGGAGAGGATAGGGTGAAACATTCTGGTCCTGAGTGGGAGGAAGAGGCATGAGAGGAGAAGAGGAGA
Source organism: Meriones psammophilus (assembly GCA_036365155.1). Lineage (NCBI taxonomy): Eukaryota > Metazoa > Chordata > Mammalia > Rodentia > Muridae > Meriones > Meriones psammophilus. The sequence continues at coordinate 25,878 of JAEOAE010001228.1, forward strand.
ATCTGCAGGAGAGGTCTTGGCACCACATGCGGAAATGACCTGGAACTAAGATATCACTAAAGGCAAGTATGATGGGTGAATCTAAATGGTAGGAAACTCTGTAGGCTTAGAGGTTTAGGATGGATTAACTGTTGGCCAGCATTGTGCTCTAGGTTAATTAAATAAATCCTAGTCTCTCTGTGGTGATTTGGTTATACGGCTGTTTAGGAATAACCACTGCTTAACTAAAAGATTTATCAATAGTAAATATTAATAACCTACAACAAATGTCACCTAACTCATCTAAGTATCCACACCCTTTAAATCTTACTTCAATATAATGTGGTGGGGGAGAGAAATAAGCTCCCAGCGATACAACCCAAACTTTAAACCTAAAAACTCCCAGATAAATTACTGGTCTTTAAAAGAGACTCTTAAACATGCCTCAGAGCAAAAAGACAGCCTACTGTGGGCAAACCTGAGACTGAACAAAAATAGTTGCCACTACAGTCTAAAAGGATGAGAGAAACATTAAAACAGACTTCACTGAGCTTGGCTGATAATCTCTTTTATGTTTTTAAGACATAAATAAAGGAAAGTTTAGAAATTATGACCATGATTACATTCATATTCCTCAATTTAACTTTAATAATTGATTTAGCCTTTTATGTCTTCTCAAAGGCAAAGGCTTTAGAAAAGATACTGGAACAACACATAAAACAAGTAGAACAATATAAATAAATAACGAAGGTTAGAAACAGGACATAAAAGAAGAGTTATAAAAACTTAAAGAACATAAGAAACAACAGGAAAATAGGGCAGAGGTTTTAGAAAAGATACTGGAAAACACAAACAACTAGAACACTATAAAGAAAAATTAAAAGTTAGAAGGGAGGCATAAAACAAGAGATTGAAGAGATTATTGGACAAAACAAACAACAGAGAGAAAGGTGTAACATATGGGTACAGACTTTAAAAAAAGAGTTTAGAATACTAAGTAAAGAAAATACTCAGGCAGAGGCAAATATAATAATAAAGAAACCAAAGATGGTTAGAAAACAAACATTAGCATATCCAGTCAGTGTACAACAGAGACCAGTAGAGGATGATCCCCACAGGATTACCATGAGGCTGAATGGCACCCTGTGGAAGTGCCAGACCTGAGAAAATTTAAAGAAAGTGTCACCAATTTTGGAATGCATTCACCATTTGTAAAACAAATGCTGACTTCCTGGCCAATCAGTAGAGTAATCCCAAAGGACTGGGAGGATATGTCAAAGCCAACAAAAGAACCTGAGCTATATTTACAATGGCTATTATGGTCAAGAGAAGAGGCTAGAGAGATAGCATACAAAAATAGAGCCAGAGCTGTTGGTGTTTCTAAGGAACAGCTGCTTAGTGATGGCCAATAGGCTGACACAGAGATACAAGCTGTATATAATGAAGAAACCTTAGCATTATGTCACCTAGCAACCTTAAATTCCTGGGACCAGGTTGAGGAATCAGGAAAAAGGCTTGAGCCAGTCTCTCAGGTCATACAAGCTCCAAGTGAAACATTCACTAATGTTTTGCAAAGCTGGGGATACAAGTATATCAGATCCACTAGCTAGAAAAGCACTAATAGAATCTTTAGCTTTTGAAAATGCAAAGATTTTGAATGCAAAGAGGTAATACAGCCATTAAAAGTAAGGTGTGCACAAATAGATGAATGGGTTATAAATAGGATTGACATCAGACCTCAGTCACCCAATTTGGCCTTGATAGGAGAAGCGACCCCTAAAGACATTGGGAAATGTCTTAATTTGATGGGCAAGGTTGCTGCAAATGGAGTAACCAGGAAAAACAAAATAATTCAAAAAGGGAGCCTATACGCCCTAGAATATGCAGAAGATGTGGCAAGGGTTGACATTGGATTAGTGAATGTAGAGCACAGACAAATGGGGTAATTCTTTATAAAAAATGCCTGAGGGGGCCTTTCTCAGGCCCCAATACAGGACAGGGATACTCCTCCACAAGAAAGTTAAACGCCACTGCTCTGGGAATAAACATTAAAAACTTCAACATCGAGGCCAGAGCAAGTTTTATAGATAAATAAATAAATGAAATAGGAAGGGAACAACAACAACAACAACAAAAAACCCAAATATATTGGCAAACCTCTATAAATGATCATAGGCCAAAGTAAAAGATAATTTTAAATAATATTGAAATTGAAGGCATGGTGGATACTGGGGCTGATGTCACAATTATCACTCCTAAATTCTGACCCCCAGATTAGCCAATTCAAGAGGTGGATATCCAATTCCAAGGAGATGGTACTTTATCTAAAGTGAAACAACGTGTCAGGTGGCTTAAAGGTATAGGACCAGAAGGTCAAATAAGAAATTTAAGGCCATATGTGGCTGAGATAGCCATAAACTTATGGGGAAGAGATCTGTTACAACAATGGGAGACCCAGATTAACAACCCCCAATTTCAGAGGCAAAACAGGTAATATTCCTGATAAAGAAGTTAAAATTATTTTAAAATGCCATCAAAAACAGTTACAGGCTGTCCAGACTGTCCATAAATGAAATACAACACAGGCATTCTTTTCAACTTCATGTTGGGAAACCACTGCTAATAAAACCCCCACAACCTTACCAAGGTAGTTGGCTGACCAACCTATTTGGATTGAACAATGGTCTATGAGTAAAGAAAAATTACTGGCACTAGAACAGTTAGTCTTAGAAGAGCTGGAGGCTCAACATATAGAGGAGTCTAGCAGCCCTTGGAATTCTCCTGTATTTGTCATCAAAAAGAAATCTGGCAAATGGAGGATGTTAACAGATCTCAAAGCCGTTAACAAAATTATTCAGCCAATGAGATCGTTAATGATCCAGAATCCCATTACCTTCCTTGTTACCTAAGGAATGGCCTATTATGGTGATTGATTTAATGGATTGCTTTTTCACAATTTCTTTACATGAGCATGATAGGGAAAGGTTTGCTTTCTTAGGACCCACTTTGAATAGAAGCTGTCCAATAAAGAGATATCACTCGAGGGTCTTACCACAGGGATGTTGAACAGTCCTACTTTGTGCCAATATTTTGTACAACAGCTGTTAGAGATAATTCATAAGCAGTTTCTCAATCCATAATTTACCACTATATAGATGCTATCTTATTAGCTGATTCAGATACAAAAACATTAGAAAATATTTTTGTTGATATAAACAGAACTTTGCCTTGTTGGGGTTTAGAGATTGCTCCTGAAAGATTACAAAGAAGAGATTCTATTAATTTCCTAGGATACAAAATAGGTCTACAGAAAACGGGACCACACAAAAAGTACAAAATAGCAGAACCTAATTAAAAACTCTTAATGATTTCCAAAAATTGCTGTGAGATATTAACTGGCTATAGCCTACATTTCAGTTTAGCTACTCAAGAGCTAAGTAACTTATTTCAAACCTTACAGGATGATAAGGACTTTAAAAGTCCAAGAAAGTTATCAACTGAAGATGAAAATGAATTGGCTCTGGCAGAAAGGAAATTACAGATGCATATATAGACCGTATTGATCCAAAGAGGACCTGTATTTTGGTTATCTTGCTTTCCACTCATTCACCCACAGGAATTCTTATGCAGAGGAGGACTGTCTTAGAATGGATATTTTTGGCACACAAACAAAATAAAAACTTAAAAATTGAATCCATATGATTCAGTTCAAAAATCAAAATTATATACAATTCTCTTGGTGTTATCAAATTTTCAAGAATCTCTTAATATATTCACTGACTCACAATATGCAGAAAGGGTTTTTCTGCATATAGAAACTGCTGATCTAATTCAGGATAATTTGGATTTAAGAATCTCTTAATATTCACTGTTTCTTCAATTACAACGAGTAATCAAAAATAGAAATAATACACTGTATATAACATTGATCAGATGTGATATGGGGCCACAAGGCCCTTCTAGCACAAGACAATGATGAAATTGATCAACTATTGATAGGAAGCGTGTTAGAGGCCTCAGAATTTCATTAAAACACCATGTTAACAGCAAAGGTTTCAAAAGAGAGTTTTCTATCACTTGGCAACAAGCCAAAGAAATTGTGTGAAAATGTCCCACTTGTTCATTGTATAACTAAACTCCACTAACTGCAGGAAGTAACCCTAATGGTAACCAAAGAAATGAAATTTGGCAAATCACGTATTTTATTTTATAGAGTTTGGTAAACTGAAATATGTGCACCATACTATAGACACACATTCAGGGTTCCAATGAGTAAAAGCCATAAGTTCTGAGAAGGCTGATTCAGTTATTACACATTTATTAGAAATGATGGAAGTTATGGTTATGCCTACACAATTTAAGACTGATAATGCTACAGCATATGTCTCTAATAAAATGGAAAGATTTGTTTTTACATGTTATAAGATAAAACATGTAACAGGTATACCTCACAATCTTGCCAGTCAAGCAATCATTGAAAAATCGAATCGTACTTTAAGGGACATGCTTAACAAACAGAGAAGGGTATTAAAATACCACAGAGATAGATTACATAATGCTTTATTGACCTTAAGTTTCTTAAATGTTAATGAACAACAAACAACAGACAAAGACACACAAAGACAAAGACGCACAAAGACACGGGTTATAGAAAAAAACTGCTGAATTATTTCAGCCTATATATTTCAAAGATACCCTAACTTCACAATGGACAGTAGGGAATGTATTAAACAGTGGGGAAGAGGTTTTTCATATGTTCATACAGGAGAAGAGAAATTATGGGTTCCTTCAAAACTAATAAAAATCAGATATCACAAAGGAAGACCACCTGAAAACATTGGTCACACACCAGAATAGAGAAATCAAGACCAAACAAAACAGGTAATATAAATCGATAATCCCTTCACATGGGAACAACTCTAAAACTGACTGAGACATAAAAAATGTCTCTAGCGCAATTTCAGTAGTGCATGGCCAACAATTCCTTGGCTATAATAGCCTCAATATTTATTATGCCATTCTTTTAATTGGCATTGATAAAATTGGTTTACAGTTTAATTTCATTCTGATCATTTCTTACATTTATAATTTTAGAACTGTATAATGCTTGTGAGAAATTATATGTTTGCAGAACAAAAGGAGTGAATACTGGAGATGCTGGACAAAACCTGACAGAATCCTCCTTCCAGCATGCTGAGACATTGACACATCTGTTTCAGTATCTTCCATATTCCAGAATTCTGCTTGATCCTGTCTGAACAGCTTCAATTGCTGTTTCTCATCACGGCCTGCTCTGAAGAGAGCTTTGAAGAAAGCTACAAATCTTAATTGGTCCAGCATTTTAGACTGTTCTAAACAGGACTTTTATTATTTTCTCAACATTCAAAGACTGGACCACAAATATTGATTGCTTAATTGAACATTTTTCAATTTTCTTTGGGCCCCCAAAAGGATTTCTGCATGTCCAAAATGTCAGCTAGAAGAAATCAATGAGAATGATGTCCTATTTTCCTTAAGGGGGATTGGGTAGGTTTTGGGTTGTTTCCTGTGGTTATAAGTGTTTATTGTCATCGGGAGATGTTTATAAATTATTAATGGTCTCACTTAGAGTGAAACTGTTATGCCCAGTTCGGGAATCCCAAAAGACCAGGGATACACTCTGCTGTAAATACATGAGGTTTTTAAAATTATATACGTGTTTGGACATGGGACACAAACTTCCTGTGGACACAGGAGAGGAATGTAGCCCTGAGATCTAGGGAAGCAAGGTTTTTATAGGGCAAAACCCCAAGCAGAAACTTACATGCTTTGGCATTACATGATTGGGTAAGGGAAACTGACTTTTGAAATGATTGGTCCACTTTGGGCAGCAAGACTACATACAGTTCTGGCCTGATCCTATGGGCCAGTTTCCTGGCAATTGTATAATTAGTGGACAGGAAAGAATGCATTAAGGCTAATTTGTCCCCTCAGGGCATTAAGGCTAGTTCTTCCCCGAAGGAGGCTGGACATGTCTCCAACTAACTAGCCTTTATTCATGCTTCTGCTCTAAACTTTAAAACAATACCCACCGATTTTAAGTCTTTGGTCTCTCCAATCCACTAAGAATTCATGTAACTGAGATTTTAAAAATGAAATAAAATGAAGTTTCAAATCTTTCTTCAATCTGCTATTTTTCCCATAAACTCTACTGTTTTCCTTCCTTGTGAAAGGAACCTGGCAATGTGCTAGCAAGCCTGCCTCTCATTTTTTATTTCAATCTTATTATTATTATTATTAATTTGGGTTTTTGAGACAGGGTTTCTCTGTGTAGCCCTGGCTGTCCAGGCCTCTTTGTATACCAGGCTGGCCTCGAACTCACAGACATCTACCCGCCTCTGCCTCCTGAGTGCTGGGATTAAAGGCGTGTGCACTGTTCTTGGCAGGGCTTTCTTATAGCCTGGTTGAAGTCATACTTTATGACTTATGACATGTCTAGACAAGTGAGTGTGAAGAGCTGGCAGGGGTGCAAACCCGTGCTTTTGGAGACAGGGTTTCTCTTGTGGCCTTGCATGTCCTGAACTCGTTTTGCAAACCCAGATGGTCTGGAACTCACACCAGCCTCTGCTTGCTCCACTGACAGCCACAGGCATGTGACACTACACCTGGCTTCTTGTTATAATCTTTAAGAATGATTTATAATCTCGGTCTGCCTTCCTGAGACCAGCCCTGTTTTGACTGGGAGAGTTTGCAATCACTAAAAGAAAGGGAGGCAGGGACCCCAGGATTCCTTCTGTAGTGAGCAGGGACTGTCTGGGCCCTGGCTGAGCAGGGAATTTAAACTGGACACATTTAAACTGGGAATATATAAATTTAAGCTGAGGCTGTGTGTGCAATGAACTAGCTTTACTTACTAATGGACCCTTGTGCTTCCCCCCCCTTTTAAGAAGTGTAAATCCCATCTATTTGTTTATTTTTACATGTATGACTGTTTTTCCTTCGTGGATACGTGTGCCTGTGTACCAGGTGGATGCCTGGTGCCTGAAGAGGCAGGATTGACAACCCATAAGTGTACCCTTGAGTTTTTCTTTTGCCATCTGTTGCTTCTCATGGGACCTACACAATAGTCTGGTTTGTTGCCTCAATGAGAGTCCTTTGAGAAAACTAAGATTTTCATTTATCATTGTCGTCATCATCATCATCATCACCATCATCATCATCATCATCATCATCATTAAAAAGGGAATGAGTGTTCTTTTTGGAGGGAGGGAATCTTTATTTATGATTCATGGTGTAGTTCTCTTTATTTTGGAAGATTTGTTTATTATTTGTACACCATTCTGTCTGCAAGCCAGAGGAGGACGCCAGGTCTCACATACAACGTTATAAGCCACCCTGTGGGTGTTGGGAATTGAGCTCAGGACCTCTGGAAGAGCCGCCTGTGATCTTAAACTCTGTGCCATCTCTCCTGCCCCTTCTTATTTTTATTTTTTAAATTTTTATTTATTCATTTTACATTCCTGTCTTAGACCCCTCCGTCTTCTCCTCCCAGTCCTACACTCCCTGTTTCCCCTACGATCCCTCACCTGGCTCCTCAGAGAAGGGGATCACCCTGCCTCTCCTATGCACACCCACCCACCCCAGCATATCAAGTGGCATCAGGACTGAACACATACTCTTTGCCTGATGAGGCAACCCCAACAGGGGAAAGTGAAAGAAGAGCTAGCTTGTGGATCAGGGTGCATTCATATGTGTGTTGGTCCTGCTGTGTTTACAAGGCCTTGTTACCCTTGTGTTCTTCATCCACGCTTGTGCTTTCACTCTGCACACAGAGTTTCTCGAGCCCTTAGAAGCATGGGTTTCTTGGAGACATCTCATTTAGGGTGGAATGGTCCAAGGCCTCTCACTGTTTGCATATCGACTGGACGTGGGTCTCTGTATTTATTCCTATCTCCTGCAGGAGGAAGTTTCCAATGATGGCCTAGCAAGGCACCAATCTGTGAGTATGGCTGTGATCCTTTAGCATAACTGTAGCATTTAGACTTCTCTTATGTCCTTGGCCTTTGTAGACTCAGATTTCTGGCCACTCAAGCAGTATTGGATCAAGATTCCTTCTCATGGAGGGGGCCTCCTGAAACCCACCTAGATATTAGTTGGTCACTTCCGTGACCTTTATGCCACAAGCGCACTAGCAAATCTTGTAGGCAGGTCACTGTTGGAGTGTGAAGGGTGTATGGCTCAGTTGGTGTGCAACTTTCTCTTCTGGTGGCATGCAGCCTATGTTCCAGTATCGCAAACAGCAGTCTATAAGGGTGAAGGTTCTCGGTAGGTGCCAAGTGGGATTTGCTGTGTCCAATGACTTGTGAAGGTGTTGTCCTCAGCAACAGAATCTTACCATCAGGTTGGGGAGAGCACTGAAGGATGGACACAGGTTGGGTGGCCCCAGGCCCTGCTTTGATCTAGCACAGAGACCTCCTGCGTCCTGACTCCACAGGACTCTGGGAAGCCTGCTCTCAAGACACGCCTTCGTCTGTTCTTATTAAATTGAAATAAATACATAGTATTGAATGAAAACATCATATATGTAAAGCCAGTTATTAAGGGACACGTGTGCACCACCAGAGGGCACCAGATTTCTTGACAGATGGTTTGAGCGCCACCGTGTGGTCCCTGGGATGGAACCTGGCACCTTGGTAAGAGAGGGATTCTCTGTGTCAGATGGCTGTTGCGATGACAAAGGTCGGCTTTTTTATTTTTTTTTTAAGATTCATCCATCCATGTATTCATTCATCCATTCATTCATTGTACAGCATTCTGCCTGTGCACCAGAAGAGGGCACCAGATCCCATTACAGATGGCTGTGAGCCACCATGTAGTTGCTGGGAATTGAACTCAGGACCTCTAGAAGAGCAGCCAGCGTTGTTAACCTTTGAGCCATCTCTCCTGCCTCCAGTTTTTTTTTTTTAATCTTTAAAAAATATTTATTTTCCATGTGAGCGCGTTTCTGCCTTCCCAAGACTAGTCCTGATTTGACTGGGAGACTCGAAATTAATTTTAAAAAGGGGCAGGTACCCCAGGATCCCTTCTCCCTGGACCAGGGACCAGGGACCAGCTGGACTGCGTCTGATCAGGAGAATTCAAAGCGCACATTTTTCCTGCACACAAGTGGCTTCCAGCAGCCCTGTGTGTTTACTTCCGGTACCAGGGGGCGGGGCGATGGCATCACTAATTGGCTCCGAAAGGCTCCTGATCCTGAAGACTGCGAGGGGCACAGGGCGGGGACATTGACAGAACACCAGGGACCAGGGAAAACTCTGTGTGCTTTGTGACGACGGGGAAAGCGCTTCCGGGGGATACTTCTGGGTCCTGGCAAAGCTCCAGGCTAAGTAAGGAGGAGGAGGATGGCTTGTCAGGGTGTAATGCAGTGCGTACAGCCTTCTGGGAATTGTATTTCTGCGTCTGCTACTCGGCAAAGCGGAAAAAGCGGAAGATAGAGTGAGACCTGGCTATGTTACTACAAACAATCCCATAAGTCTTTGCTCTGAGGCAGTTCTCACAGAGGCTCCCAGCCGGCACAATGCACTCTGGGATTATTTGTAGTTCCCTGGCTATGGAGTGCTTGGCTTTAAGAATTCTCCATGTCTGGGACATTTCATCATGAGTTCAGTGCTCTTTCGTAAGGATGTTCACAGTCGTACGACATAAAACAGATTTTTTTTTTTTTTTTTTTTTTTTTTTTTGTCTATGAGACACCTATAATACAACGTAAGTGGCCAGATGTGGAGCTGAAATGCGGTAGATAGATTTAAAGCCTGGACAGCTTCTAAGAGGGTAGATGGGGTATTGGAGCTTTTGGACAGGACTGTACCGAATGTTAAATGGAACGCGAGCACCCACAAGCATACATGCCATGTCTTCAATGTGTTATGTACTGTTGAAAAAGCAGGCACTTGAGGAAAACTATAAGGTAATATTCCCAGAAGCTGGCAGTGGAAATTCAAAGTTCAAGAGTTAGCGAGGCACCTCTTCATTGGACTCACATATGATTACACAAATATTCAGTTTAGATCTGGGAAACTTAGAAGAGAGAATACGTGAACTTTGTCTTTCTGTGTTTAGATTACCTCATATAACATGATTTTTTATTGAGTTCCATCTATCTACCTGCACGTTTTATGTTTTTATACTACTCAGTAGTGATGCATTTTAAAATCATGACCTAACGAGCTAATATTTAATTCATTTTTAAGGTTATTTAATAATTACATCATTTTGTGCCTTCTCTTTTCTTCCCTCCAAACCTTCCCACAGACCTCTCCTATTTCTCTTTCAAATTCATCTTCTTTTTTCAAATTGGTATTATGCTCTTAATATAAGTTGCTCAGTTTAATAATGTTACTTCCAAGCATGTTTTCAGGGTTGATTGCTTGGTATTGATAATTAACTGATTTTATGCACTTTCCTGGAAGTAGTTTTTTCTCACACTCTCAGCATTTATTAGTTCCTTGCATATTTTTAATAGGATTAATAACAATGGTTTCTTCCTAGACCACTTTTGCATATCTATTAGCATTTCCAATTTTCAGCTCATTTTTATACAGGTATATTGGTAAGCCTTTTGTTCTTTTTTTTTTTTTTTTTTTTTTTTTTTTTTTTATTGGTCCATCTTATGGGTGTAGCTTCTGGTATTATTAGGAGACACATTACCAGAACATACTCTGATCCTCTGTGTAATATATTTTTTTTTTTTTACCTCCTGTTATGCATGATCACTGAGTCTTAGATCTGGGAATTGTTTTGTAGATGTATCAGATGTGACTGTTCTCCAGAATTCTGCCTTGTGATTGGTTGTGGTTTTCAGTCATGATTGTGGTTCAAGGAAAAGCTTCATTGGTCAGTGTTGAACTATACGCATCTATGTGCATTATTAAAAGTATTTAGGTTGCAACATGTTTATATTCATGCATGTACTTACATGTATTATAGGGATTTATGTAGATAATTCACAGTATGATTGCTTAAAACTCTTTCAAAAATTTACTGTTATTTCACCCACATCCCTTTTTTATATTTATCCTGTAAAAGACCTGGGGTCTTACAGCTCAGGAGTTCAATATGGCACCCTTCTCAGGAATTCCCACAGACCACAACTCGATGCAAAATCAAGAGCATTTTTTTTTATTTCAGTCATGATAGGGTCACTCCTCAAAAGGCAGGAAATGACCCCAAGCATGCAAAGCACAGGGTTTTTATACTTGAAAATCTGGCCAATTTTGCTCTATAAATTGATTGGTCAGCAAGAATAGCATGAAGATAGTTTATGCCTAGTTGTTTGCAGTTTTTGGCCATTTGTGAGTTTTCTCAAAACAACTCACCCTGCCCTTCAAGAGCTACCTGCCTCTGGCTTCAATTCAAGGCTATCTCAGAGCTGTTATCTTCACATTTGAGAGCCATATGCCTCTGGCTTTAAATTCAAGAATGGGAATAGTAACAGCTGTTTTTTTCTTTTAGAGTTGTTTTCATTCTCAGGTGGGCTCTCCTTACGGCTGAAAAAGGAATCCCCCCTTTTCTTTGTGCTCCAATTTTAACCCTAAAATTGTGGATCATTCTCAGGGAGAGATTGATACTGCCTCTGGAGCATCAGGACCTGAACCACACTTACACATTCCTTGACAAAGGCCGGTAATCGGTTAACAATACAGGGTACTATTGTGACAAGGAGCAAAAGGGTAGCAAAAGGTCCCAGTAAGAGAAGCACATAGGGGAGCATAACATTAAACCCATTCCAAAAAGGAGATTCTATTAATTCTCATCTCCTTTTTTCAAGATATTTTTGTAATTTTTTAATCTTTCCTTTAACAATGCCTGATTTATTAGTGTAAAAACAGCATTTCTCCTGTAGGGCTAAGCAGATTCCTCCTTTTTCAGCCGTAAGGAGGTCTAATCCCCTCTGGGTCTGGAGAACTACTTCTGCTAAGGAATTGAGTTTGTCTTGGAGGTCATTGATGGTACTCAAAAGCAATTGTACATCACTAATTTACTGCTGGGACAGTTTCTTGTATTTATATAATAAAACACCCAAACCAGCTGACCCAGCGCCTATGGAAGCAGTCAGCCCAATTCCCACTAACAGAGGAATGAACTGAATGGCTTTTTTCGTTCTTCCAGCCATTAAGTCAAAGCTGGGGATTGGGACTGGCTCATCCCCTGGAATGATGCTAAGATCAGGGAGTTGCCTGTACACAGGTCCCAGTCCAATCTGTGGGCAAGAACGTATAGGCTTTATTATTCCTGCATAAGAAAACAGTGTTATTGTCAGGGCAGAGAGCTATGGAGATATCAATTGTTGAATCACAAATGGTAAAGGTAGCATCCCCTACAGGTATATCTGAGCTTTCATTTTTGTAGGGTTTTCTCAAACAGGTAACATTTTGGTTGAAGAGAGGCTGCACTCTCATAGGGGGTGCTGAGTGTCAGGACCCCTCAGCAGTGGAATAAGTGGCTTTGGGGGGGGGAGCTCCAGAGGAACAAGCTGGCCTTGTCAGAGCTGGAGCCAGCAGTCACTTGCAATCGAAGGATTGGTGTCATTTGGGAGGCTATGAGGTGCAGTAATAACATCTACAGTCTGGGGGTCTAAAATAAAGTTTCCTCTAGTATCAGGAAGAACCAGAGGGTGGTAATTGAGGGATGAATATTCTTTTTTCTATTAACTCTTCAATGCATTGTTTAACCTGTTCTTGTCTGACGTGATCCTGCAGCCCTCCTCCATCTGAAAGGTGAATTGGAGGTACCTTTCTTCAGCATACAGGCTTCCCTACCATCCACAAACTAGGGGTTTGGAGTAATTTAGATCCATGGCCTCCTGTTGGCACATTGTGGGACCAATCGTCTATCCTCATCTCCTCCCTGACTTGGTTCAATATGGCAGTGAAATGGGTGATGTTATCTTTTCCAATACATTGTTGCACAACTCTATAGCAACTGCTATGCACAGCCTGTTGATAGGAATCACAAGGGCAAGGCCTGGGGCACCCATTTACATAAGGAACCATTTTAGGCTTGGTTACACAATGCCATTCTAAACTTGGGGTTCTCCCTGAAGTTTGTAGGACTCTATATGCCCATTTATCTTTACACTCAACTTGAGCATAGGCCTTGTTGGGGCTCCAAATCTCACCATTAAGTAAGGCTCTGCCATTCATCACCCCACACTTGCAATCACAGGGTTTACCATGCATTGCTTCCAGGGCCTTGTGAGCCTGGTGAGGATCACCAAAACTCCAGTCAATAGTTACCCAATTGAAAAAAAACAGCACCACCCAGAGATACCATTGTCTGTCCACTTTACTGGTCAAAGAGTTCATTGTCCCTGATGAGTTTCAGTTTTAACAGGTTGCTGGAGGCTTGGACTTTCCAGGTGTCAGCACGTTGATGAAGAACAAGCTTGACGTGTGACCCATGGATCCAAGCTGCAATGCCCTCTGCTTTGACAGCTGTTGTGGTTGTGAGCAAGACACAATAAGGACCCTTCCACCAAGGTTCCAGATTCTGGCTGTGGTGTCATCTCACATACACCAGATCTCCAACATTGAACTGATGGGGCACATCCAAGGACCCAGGCGCATATGCACTGCCAAACTTGCTCCAACTTTCTTTCTGAATAAGCTGCAGTTCTTTCAGTCTGGACAAGTCAGAGTTACTACTAGTTATGTCAAGGGGTTCCCCAAGAAGAGTCAGGGAACAGGAACCCCATATAGTAGTTCGAAGGGAGTTAAACCTAGTAGGGAGGGAGTATTTCTGACTCTAAAGAGGGCCAAGGGAAGGAGCACCACCCAGTCCCTGCCAGTCTCCATGGTCAATTTGATGAGTGTGTCTTTTAGAGTTCTATTCATTCACTCTACCTGTCCTGAACTTTGGGGTCTATAAGTACAATGCAACTTCCAATCAAGCCCCAGAAACCTGGCCACCTCCTGCCTTACCTGAACAACAAAGGTTGGCCGATTGTCTGACCCAATTACCTTTGGAATACCAAACCAAGGAAAAAATGTCTTCCAGAATCTTTTTGGCCATGACCAGGGCGGTTTCTTTCTTTGTGGGAAAAGCTTCCACCCATCCTGAGAAAGTGTCCACAAAAACCAGGAGATAATTATTGCCTTACCTGGATGGTTTACTTTCAGTGAAATCCACTTCCCAATGCATTCCAAGTCTAGTTCCTTGTCTCTGGCCAGCAGTGACACCTGAATACCACCTGAGAGAGGGATGGGAGAGAGAGAGAGACAGGGTGACACAGAGAAGGACACTGAGTCTCCATGCTGATTCAGGTGTCGATTTAATTGATGTCAGGTTAACACTTAAGTAGGCAGGAAAGTACAAGAAGTTTCTCATGTAGGAGACTCACTCAAGGTTACACAGAGCCTGCTGTCTGGTTACTATGGTTGCACACACACACTTTCTCAGGGTCAGAGCAGTCTGCTGTAGGACCACCAAGGTCAGTTTATAAGAAACTGGACTTTGGAAAATAGCCAAAGCCAATAGGCTGGATTCCCCTGCTCAGATGCCATTAACTCAAAATTTGCCATTAATTCCAAAAAGGCTGCCACAGTTCCTCTCAGCCACTTCCCTGTGCTCTGGAACTCTTACCTATGTTTATCCTCTGGCAAGGTTCACATGCCCTAGTCACTCACTCAGTCAAGGTGGTGAGGTTTAGTATTCGGTACTATGATTGGCGGGCAACTTCAGCCAATTTCTTTGCCCTCAAGTGAGTCCATTTATACATTTGAGTTATTAATCTCTCAGCATCTTCCTGAGGTAGAATGATCTTACCTTTGGAGTCAATCCATGCCCACACATCGGTGTCAGATATCCCCTGTTTTTGCCATGTTAACTTTAAGTCACTTTCTGAGTAGTTTAGTCGTTCTTCTCTGGGCAGTTCAGCAGTTAGTACCACTGGGATGGAGTTTCCTCTAGCAGCTGTTTTAGCCTCCTGATGGGCTGTGTTATTCCCCTTTGCTGCCTTGGAAGTCCCCTTCTGCTGTCCCGGGAAATGAATAATGCTTTCCTTGTTTGGTAGCAGCAAGGCATTGAACAAAGCCAGAATCTTGCTTTTTATTTTTTATCTCTTTACCGGCTGATGTTAGCAGGCCTCTCTGCTAATAGATGGCGCCCTGCACATGGGCTGTTGCAAAGCTGTACTGAATATCAGTGTAGATGTTTATCTTTTTACACTTTCCAAGAGTTAATGCCTGGGTTAAAGCAATCAATTCAGCTCTCTGAGCAGAAGTGCCGTCCTGCAACGCCTGGGCCCATATTACCTATGTCCATCTACCACTGCAGCCCCTGCCTTTCTCTTCCTGTTCTCAAAAAACTGCTCCCACCCTTATAGTATGTTACCTCAGCATCAGGAAGAGGTTGATCTTTCAAGTCCTTTCACCATCCCTGTTCCTCTGCTAGAACCTGCAAACAATCATGCTCCAGGGGCTGGATTTCTGGATCCTGCAATAAGGTGGCAGGGATTAGCTTCATAGCCGGGGGCAAAGGTGACTCTATCATTATTCAAGTGCAAAGCCTTGAATAATGTGTCATGTGGGTGTTCATGAACCAGTAATCAGGTGGCTGCCTTATGATACTCTCAAGGGCATGAGGAACACAGATGGTGAGGTCCTGTCCCAGAGTCATTTGTCTGCATGTTATACTAGTGCCGCCACTGCTTCTATTATTTGCAGGCAGGTTGGCCATCTTGCCACTACTGAATCAAGTGTTTTGGATAGATAGGCTACCGGTCTCTTCCAGGGTCCAATTTTCTGTGTTAGCACCCCATTGACCATTCCCTGATTCTCAGCCACATAGAGATGGAAGGGTTTGGTTACATCAGGGAGTCCCAATGCTGGAGCCAATATTAAGGCTTGTTTGATATTATCAAAAGCAGCTTGTTCATCCTTTCCCCAGATGAAAGAGTCATTGCCCTTTGTAAGGGCATACAGAAGGGCTGCCATCTTGGCAAATCCCGGAATCCACAGCCAGCAAAACCCTGCTGTACCGAAAATTTCCCTCAGTTGTTCAGTAGTCCCTGGAGGGGGAATATGAAATACAGTCTCTTTTCTAGCCTCCGAAGGCCATCTCTTTCCCTCTTTTAATATATATCCCAGATAACTGACCTGCAGGATGGGAGTTTTTCGCTGTAGCTGAGCTCACCCATCTCTTGCAACAGCTGGTCGGTGGCATCAAAACAACTTTCTTTACAATCTGCTGCTAATAGTATATCATCCACATATTGAGATGAGTTACCTGGGGATTGGTGGCCTGAAGGTGCGCCAGGTCTAGGTGTAGGGCTTCATCTTCCTTTTGGGACAATCCTGGATCCAGTGTCCTTTCTCCTTGCAATAGGCACACTGATCCTTAGACAGAGGGCCCCTCTGATTTCCAGGACCTCTCTCCCTATCATTATGACTGCACTGTGGTGGCCAGGATCTTAGTCAAGTTTCTGTCTTGCCTCTTATCCTTTCTCTTTCTCTCACTTCCTGCTCTTTTTGCTTTCTTTCCTCTTTCTCTTCTTTCATCTCCCGGCTGTAAAAAACCTTTTCTGCTACCTGCACTAAATCCTTTAACAACTTTTCCTGTAAACCCTCTATTTTCTGGAGTTTTCTACAAATATCTGTGGCTGACTGGTCTATAAAGATTATAGACACCATTGCCTTATGCTCATCTGAGGTAGGGTCATAAGGTGTAAACCAGCTATATGCCTCCATCAGCCGTTGAAGAAAGGCTGTGGGAGATTCATCTGGCTCCTGAACCATCTCTCTTACCTTCATCAAATTGGTGGGCTTTTGAGCGGCCCCGTGGACACATGATATTAGAGTCTGGCGGTAGACCTGCAGGCATTCTCTACCTCCGGATACGTTGTAATCCCAGTTGGGGTGGGTGAGGGGAAAGCCATCATCAATCTCATTAGGGAGGATGGAAGCCCTCCTGTCCGTTCCTGGCACAGTCTTTCTTGCCTAAAGGAGGACCCGTCTCCATTCTCACTAGTCAAAAAGGCCTGCAAGAGTTGCTGGCAATCATCCCAAGTGGGCTGGTGTGAGAATAGGACATATTCAAAGAAATATGTGCCTTGTATCTCACCTCCAAGACATGATAGTCACAGCCTGTCCTATAATAAAGTCATCCAACAAGAAAGTCAAAAAAGCAACAATGATAGAGACAAAAAGAACAAGACAGGCAATTTGACAAGGACACCCTTATGGGTGGTACCACAGAATTCTGATTGAGAGGCTGCCTCACAGCAGCTGTCTCTGAAGAAAAACCGATGGTAGGAAGACCATGCAGGACCTAGCCTCCCCAAATGGAATCCGGAATGTCCTCCAGTTCCCAGTCAATCGATATTCTGACAAATATGTCTATCGCAGTGACTGAGAAGACGACCAACAAGGTCCAGATAGGTGACTAAAGAGAAACAGTGGTATACCAGAAATCAGACTAACCTGTTCCGAGCTCGACCTCTGAGCCCAGTCTGTTGAGGTTTAAGGAAGGGCACGCTGTTTTCCAGGCAACGCACCAAAATGTAAGACCTTGAGTCTCACTGCTCAGGAGCTCAGGATTGCACCCTTCACAGGAACACTCACAGACCACAACTCAATGCAAAAGCAAAAGGTTTTATTGCTGTCGAGGTAGGGCCGAACCTCCAAAGACAGGACATGACCCTGAACATGCAAAGCACAGGGTTTTTATGCCTGAAAATCAGATCACTTTTGCTCTATACTTTACAGCTGGTTGTTTCTCAGAACAGTTCACCCTGCCCTTCAAGAGCTATCAGCACCTGGCTTCAATTCAAATAATCACAGTTTTTTTTCTCATTCCCAGGTGGTCCCTCATTTGTTCTGATGATGAAGTCACTGAATAATGTCATGTTGTAGTGTTAAG
This sequence comes from Meriones psammophilus, assembly GCA_036365155.1. Classification (NCBI taxonomy): domain Eukaryota; kingdom Metazoa; phylum Chordata; class Mammalia; order Rodentia; family Muridae; genus Meriones; species Meriones psammophilus. The sequence goes on from JAEOAE010001228.1 coordinate 43,752, forward strand.
GGTGCAGGGATCTGTTTAGGAGCCTGTGCAAAACAACCGCCTCATTCACTAAGGTAATTCAAGGCCCTGGAGAAGACTGTTCACCAACTTCATACAGAGATTGGGTTCAGCTCTAAAGAGGGCAGTAACAGACTGACACCAGATAAGCACTGATGCAATTATTGGCACATGATACTGCAAATACCACATGTAGGAGAGCATTTAGAGCATGAAAAGGAGGAGCGACCCCAAGAGATGAATGATTAAGAGACAACTGCTTTCGGATCTCAGGAGCATCATGCCGACCTCACAGGACAAGCTAAAGCTAGAGTTCCCAGTTCTCAAAACACCCGGTGTTTTCTATTTTGGGTGAATCCGGGAATTTAAAAAAAAAAAAAAAAAAAAAAAAGAGGTTAAAATCTCTAGAACTCAAAATAGGAGGTGTGTTACCACAGAGGCAAGTGGTCCCTTTATTCACAGAAAGGAACAAGCAGATTCTGGCTCCAAGGGAATGCAAAGGTTCCCGGGGCTTCATGGCAGCTGTGGCAAGGGAAAGCACTGGTCTAGGGATCACTGCCCAAGAGGGACATACAGGCTAACCTCTTGCCATCAGGAAACCAACAGAGGGGCCTGTCAGGCTTAGGCCCCTCACGCAACAATACGAGCTGTCTCCCATCAGGCAGCCATGAGGTACTAGGCAAGTAAGAAAATCTCAACTGAGGATTTCAGATTTGATACACACCACTGCATGCAGCAGCACAGCTTTGCATCTGGCTGCAGATAAACCTCTGACCCTATCCACAAGGCTTCTATGTTACAAAGGAAATACAGCTGTTTATGGACCTGTGTATTCAGGGATGGTAAAGCGGATCTCTGGAAGAAGCAGAATAACTTCTACAGTATCTATTGTATACACCCAGGTACTGTTGATGCGGACTGCAAGGAAAAAGTTAAAATTATGGCACATGTAAAACATGAGATGCAAAAATAAGGCAGGGTTAGAACAGCTCAGCTATTACTGTTCTCCTCCACCTAGGGCAAAGCCACACCCTGAAGAACAACAGGCACATTTGGCAGTACCGGAAATTGTGTGTTCTGGAAAACACTGCCTAATGATCAGAGATCCAAATTAATGGCAGCAACAAATGTTGTTCCTTGAAATGAAGGAAATGACTTCAGTATCCTCTCCCAAAAGTCTTGGGATCCACAATGTGTGCTTCTGAAGGTTCGTATACAGTTTCTAGGAATCTGTAAAATTTCTCCAGTAGGACAAAGTGTATGGCGGATTAAATAGGTGGAACCAGACGATCCAAGAGGGAACTTGACACCTTCTGTGGCCTGCCACTGAAGGAGAAATTCAGAAATCATTCCAGGAGTCTTTCTGCAGGATAAGTCTACTCTTTGCCCAAATGCTTAGACTTGCAGGGTCCTAACCATATTTAGATTGTTGAAATCATACACCGGGAGACTGGAGCTCAAAGGAACTTAAGGCAGACGGCACACGCAGAGTGCAAGATCTGTTCTAGCCACGTTCCTCCTTGAGCATCAGCCAGAGCTGAATGAATGACCTTGTTAAAGTAGGCAAAGACTTCTCCTGGCTTATGCCTCTTCTCCTTGCCTGATCATCAGAAGCCGTGCCTTAGACTCTCCCCTCAAACTCCTTGTGTTCCAACACAGGGGCGTACTGTGAGCTAAGCAGTGGCATTTGGGTAGAACGCAAGGCCAACTGTTTCTGGAAAGGCTGCTTTAGGGTGGGATATGGGAAAATTCGCAGGAGGAAGGAAGGGTTTCACAGTTTGGAAGCAGAAGAGCGTTCCACGGTTTGGCCTGTAATTGGAGGCCTTGAGGGAGTGGGTGGGGCCTCAGGTCGGTATTTAAGGGTGAGCAGAAGACCCCTTTACGCATTTCCCATAGTCTGCACTTTCCTGGGTGTTGTTCTCAGTACACACTGGAGAGGAAGAACTCCTGTCAAAGTGTCCTCGGCAGGATGGAAGATCAGGCAGATGTGGGTGGCTGCAGTAAGACAAAGACATCCCGGCGTCAAAAGACTGTTTGGCAGGCCAAGCAGAAGGAGGTCTTGCTCTCAGTTTTCGCCAAGACACCTTACCCGAGCTTCAGGACCAGGCAGGAACTGGCCAGGGAATTCGGAGTTCCAGAGTCCTCCATCCGCGTGTGGTTTCAAAACCGCAGAACTAGAACTGGCATGTCGAGGAAGACCTCAAAGCAGACCACCGCAGGCTCCAGCCATGAAGCCTCCCAACAGCCTCCTGAAAAGCTTGTCGCCAGGGTACAACAAGCAAGAGGCCTGCCTTCAGAACGGAGAAGGCTTCGAACACGGCTTAGTCCAGCACAGATCAGCATGCTAGTGCAAGCTTTTGAGATCTCTCCATCTCCAGACTATGCCACGAGGGTGCAACTGGCCCTGAGCACAGGTTTGCCTGAGGACACCGTCCACATATGGTTCCAGAACAGAAAGGCCAGGCTGAAAGGCCGCGCTGGAGGCAGCACAGCTAAAGGTGAGGACCTGCCTGCCTCTCCTGGCACGGAAAGGGCTCCTGGAGCATCGTGTTGCATTGAGGAAGAGGCTTCCCGGGACAGCTTGTTGACATCGGGTTCTGCAGGAGGCCAGTGTGCAGAAGCGTTGATGTCAAGACCCGAGCTCACCTTCTTCACAGAGGCCTACCCAGAATCCAGGGACTCCTGCCCTGTCCAGCTCTTCCTGGAGCAACCGGTGAGAACAGTGGAAGAGGAACAGGGACCAGCCGCTCTGGACCCAGATGTACCATGGGAGCAGATCGAAACAACACTCGAGGCTCCTCTCACAGAAGAAGAATATCAGACTCTGTTGGATGATATTTGACCGCATTGAGAATGCCCAGAATTGGGACTGTAAAACCCTGTTGCCTGGACCCTAACCTGACCATTGTCTCAGAGACTCCAGCCAGAAATGAGCTTGGACAGGTGCTCAGACTTGCACCTAAGAAAGGTGCAGAGCTCTAGGGATCCTGAGTAAGTTTTGGGGAAAAGATGAAGGCCATTGAGGTGTGAGGAACCTCACAAGAAGACCAACAGAAACAGCTGACCCAGCCCCCAGGAGTCTTGCAGAGACTGAGCCATCAAATAAGGAACATGATTGGTCTGGACCCAGGGACCCTGCACACACGTAGCAGGTGGGAGGTGAATCCTTGTGCTTAATGTGGGTTGCCCTATGAGGGAGGTGTTGTGGAGTGGCCCAGCGGCGGTGGAGAGTTGTTTTTAAGCTGAACTTTGTTGCTTCTATCCTGGTCGGTTTATGAAGGACAGTTATATAATGTTAGCTTCAATTATGATCAGGATAAATATGTAATTTGTCTGCTATTGTACTCTGCGTCATTAAATTATTTTTAGGCATTGCTATGACCTGGTTATTCTTTTCATTTGGAAGTTAATGTAAAGAGGAGATATGAACCTTCTTCTTGAGGATTTCAGTGTATTTGAAGGTGAGTTGCGCCAACCAGCCTCATGGACTAAGCCACTGATAGATTCCTCGATTTTCCATTTTTAGCCATCCACTGTTGAATTAATTGACTCACAGATTGTACATCATTCTCATAAATCCTTTCCTATAAAGAGAGAGTTAGAGGGAAAATAAACTATGCCTATAATCATCTTTCACATAGAACTACCAAATTTTCTGCTTTTAATAATGTCATGTAATTCATTCAGAAATCACTTAAACAATAGTAACTGACATATGAGGAGTTATAGAAAAAAATATTCATCATCATGAAAAGTCAAAATGCTACATAAATTTTTGGGTGTATTAATGGACCAGGAGTTAACTTTTTTGATGCAGTTGCATTCTAAAATATCATAATTGAATTACAAGTATTTTAATTTTTGCAGCATTTATATATAGTTTATTTTTACCTCAAATTAGTCCCTTCTTTGTCTTAATTCCCTCAACACACATTAAAGTGTGTTTATTTTTCATTTTCATAGGTTACGGAGATTCTATTTTATATGGGGATGACATCATGAAAATTAACTGTTCTATGCATGACATTGCTAATACCAAAACATCATTCAACTAATAAGTAGACCTATCAGAATCACACTAGAATTCTCAGCAGAGATTATAAAATCCACAAGTGTTTGGATGGATATCATGCAGAAACTAAGAGACCACCGATGCCAACCCAGACTACTATACCCAGGATATATGCAGCCATCCAGCCCTACAGAACATACTAGAAGGAAAACCCTAGCCCAATAATATGAAATACACTCCAGAAAACACATTGAGGCCCACACCATGAGGGGAAGTCCATGCCTGACACTGCCTGGATGACCATGAACCATAGTCAAGATAGCCTAGAGACACACAATATCTGTAAACATGACAGGCAAAAAAATGTCAATAAAAGATACTCTGCTATAATCTTAGATGAGTGCCTAGCCCAGTTGTCATCAGAGAGACATCACCTGGCATCTGATGGGAGCAGATGCAGAGACCCACAACCAAACACAATGTTGTATCCAGGGGAAACCCACAAATGAGGGAATATGTATTGTAGGAACCGGAGATTTCAAGGACACAACAAGATCATGGTCCACTGAGTCAACTGAGCTCATAGGGGAGCACAGAGACTGAAGGACAAAAAACATAAACATTCTATGAGTCTTGTGAGCTAGGTTGTTGGCATACACCTTATGATTATTATCCTGATGTCACTGAGGGACTTCCAACAGTGAGAATGGGGGTGTCTCTGACTCTTTTTCCTGGTTTAGCTACACTTTCTTTCCTCATGTATTGCTTTGGCCAGCTCAGATGTGAGGGATTGTTCCTAGTCTTATTATAACTTGCTATGCCATCGCATTTTTTTTTCATTGAAAATAAAATGAATGGGAAAAAAAAGCAGTGGATGAAGGAGAGGTGAGCTGGGCAGATCGTGGCTGGGAGGAATGGAGGAAGAGGAAACTGCAATCTAGATATAGTACATGAAACAAGAACAAAAATAAAATGCTAAAACAAAATAAACTGTCAGCAGCTCGGGCTGATGGTGAGCACCTGCATTCCTAGCACTCAGGAAGTTAAAGGTAGGTGGATCTCTGTGAGTTCAAGCACAGGATGTTCTATAAAGAGAGCCTGGGACAGCCAAAATTATTCAGAAAAAAAAAATCCTGTTTTCAAAGAAACAAAAAACTGTCAGCATTTTGTGTTTCATCTTTAGGAACTTTGTTATATGTCCCACTTTTTATTTTTTAATATTAGATACAGTTTATTAACTTTGTAACCCAGCTGTATCCCAGTCCCTCATTCCCTCCCTATCCCACCCCCTTCCCTCATCTCCTCCCTACCCCTTTCCACGTCCACTGTTAGGGGAGGGCCTCCTCCTGTTCCAACTGACCCTAGCTTATCAGGTATCATCAGGACTGGCGACAATATCCTCCTCTGGGGCCTAGCAAGTCTGATTCTCCCTTGGGAGGGGGAAGGTCAAGAGCCAGCCATTGAGTTCATGTCTGAAATAGTCCATGTTCCACTTAGTATGGTACCCACTTGGATACAGAGCTCACATGGACTACATTTGAGCAGGGATGATAGGTTATATGCATACATGGTCATTGGTTGGAGAAACAGTCTCATAAAAGACCCCTGTGCTCTGATATATTTGGTCCTTGTGGAGTTCCTGTCCTCTCCAGGTCGTACTAACTCCGCCTTCTTTCATAGGATTCCCTGTGCTCTGCCCAAGGTTTGCTTATGAGTCTCAGCATCTACTTTGATACACTGCTAGGTAGAATCTTTCACAGGTCCTCTGTGGTAAGCTTCTGTCCTGTTGTTTTCTCCTATGTCCAACCCATTTGTCTTTCTAAGTGAGGATTGATCATCTTAATCCATGTCCTCTTTCTCATTTATCTTCTTTAGGTGTAAAGATTTTAGTATGTTTATCCTATCTTATAGGTCTAGCATCCACTTAAAAGTGAGTGTATACCATGTATGTCTTTCTGATTCCGGGATACCAAACTCTGGATGATCTTTTCTAGATTGTTTGTTTGTTTCTTCATGTTTACATTTCATGACTTCTTTGAATGGTCTACATATAAACCTGTCTGTTGCGTAGCTGGTAAAGATGTTTCCCATTTCATAAGCTGCTTCATCATTAAGGAATGGATTGCAAAAGCTTCCAAGACAAGACAGGCAATTGACAAGGACACCCTTAAGAGTGGTACCAGAGAATTCTGATTGAGAGGCTGCCTCACGGTGGCTGTCTCTGAAGAGATACAGATGGGAGGAAGACCATCCCAGACCTAGCCTCCCCAAATGGAATCTGGAGCATCCTCCAGTTCCCAGTCAACCGATATTCTGACAAGTCTGTCTATCGCAGTGACTGAGCAAATGACCAAAAAGGTCCAGATAGGTGACTAAAGAGAAACAGTGGTATACCAGAAATCAGACTAACCTGTTCCGAGCTCGACCTCTGAGCCCAGTCTGTTGAGGTCTGTTTTCTGGGCAATGCACCAAAATGTAAGACCTGGAGTCTCACTGCTCAGGAGCTCAGGATTACACCCTTCACAGGAACACTCACAGACCACAACTTGATGCAATAGCAAAAGGTTTTATTGCTGTCGAGATAGGGTCGCACCTCCAAAGACAGGACATGACCCTGAACATGCAAAACACAGGGTTTTTATGCCTGAAAATCAGATCACTTTTGCTCTATACTTTACAGCTGATTGTTTCTCAGAACAGTTCACCCCACCCTTCAAAAGCTATCTGCACCTGACTTCAATTCAAATAATCACAGTTATTTTTCTCATTCCCAGGTGGTCCCTCATTTGTTCTGATGATGAAGTCACTGAATAATCTCTTCTTGCAGGTTTAAGAGTGCAGGGATCTGTTAAGGAGCCTGTGCAAAACAACCGCCTCATTCACTAAGGTAATTCAAGGCCCTGGAGAAGACTGTTCACCAACTTCATACAGAGATTGGGTTAAGCTCTCAAGAGGGCAGTACCAGACTGACACCAGATAAGCACTGATGCCATTCTTGGCGCATGATACTGTAAATATCACATTTAGGACAGCATTTAGAGCATGAAGAGGAGGAGCAGACCCAAGAAATGAATGATTAAGAGAGACACTGCTTTTGGCTCTCAGGAGCATCATGCCGACCTCACAAGACAAGCTACAGCTAGAGTTCCCAGTTCTCAAATAGCCCGGTGTGCTATTTTGGGTGAATCCGGGAATTTAGAAAAAAAAAAAAAAAAAGAGGTTAAAATCTCTAGAACTCAAAATAGGAGGTGTGTTAACACAGAGGCAAGTGGTCGTTTATTCACAGAAAGGAACAAGCAGATTCTGGCTCCAAGGGAATGCAAAGGTTCCCGGGCTTCATGGCAGCTGTGCCAAGGGAAAGCACTGGACTAGGGATCACTGCCCAAGAGGGACATACAGGCTAACCTCTTGCCATCAGGAAACCAACAGAGGGGCCTGTCAGGCTTAGGCCCCTCATGCAACAATACGAGCTGTCTCCCATCAGGCAGCCATGAGGTACTAGGCAGGTAGGAAAATATCAACTGAGGATTTTAGACTTGATACAAACCACTGCATGCAGCAGCACAGCTTTGCATCTGGCTGCAGATAAACCTCTAACCCTATCCACAAGGCTTATATGTTACAAAGGAAATACAGCTGTTTATGGACCTGTGTCTTCAGGGATGGTAAAGAGGAGCTCTGGAAGAAGCAGAATAACTTCTACAGGATCTATTGTACACCCAGGTACTGTCGATGGGGACTGCAAGGAAAAAGTTAAAATTATGGCACATGTAAAACAGGAGATGCAAAAATAAGGCAGGGGTAGAACTGCTCAGCTGTTAGTGTTCTCCTCCATCTAGGGCCAAGCCACACCCTGAAGAACGACAGGCACATTTGGCAGTACCGGAAATTGTGTGTTCTGGAAAACACTGCCTAATGATCAGAGATCCAAATTAATGGCAGCAACAAATGTTGTTCCTTGAAATGAAGGAAATGACTTCAGTATCCTCTCCCAAAAGTCTTCGGATCCACAATGTGTGCTTCTGAAGGTTCATACAGTTTCTAGGAATCTGTAAAATTTCTCCAGGAGGACAAAGTGTATGGTGGGTTAAATAAGTGGAACCAGAGGAACCAAGAGGGAACTTGACACCTTCTGTGGCCTGCCACTGAAGGAGAAATTCAGAAATAATTCCAGGAGTCTTTCTGGAGGATGAGTCTACTCTTTGCCCAAATGCTTAGACTTGCAGGGTCCTAACCATATTTAGATTGTTGAAATCATACACCGGGAGACTGATGCTCAAAGGAACTTAAGGCAGACGGCACACGCAGAGTGCAAGATCTGTTCTAGCCACGTTCCTCCTTGAGCATCAGCCAGAGCTGAATGAATGACCTTGTTAAAGTAGGCAAAGACTTCTCCTGGCTTATGCCTCTTCTCCTTGCCTGATCATCAGAAGCCATGCCTTAGACTCTCCCCGCAAACTCCTTGTGGGCCAACACAGGTGCGTACTGTGAGCTAAGCAGTGCAATTTGGGTAGAACTCAAGGCCACCTGTTTCTGGAAAGGCTGCTTTAGGGTGGGGTATGGGAAAATTCGCAGGAGGAAGGAAGGGTTTCACAGTTTGGAAGCAGAAGAGCGTTCCACGGTGTGGCCTGTAATTGGAGGCCTCGAGGGAGTGGGTGGGGCCTCAGGTCGGTATGTAAGCGTGAGCAGCGGACCCCTTTACGCATTTCCCATAGTCTGCACTTTCCTGGGTGTTGTTCTCAGTACACACTGGAGAGGAAGAACTCCTGTCAAAGTGTCCTCGGCAGGATGAAAGATCAGGCAGATGTGGGTGGCTGCAGTAAGACAAAGACATCCTGGCGTCAAAAGACTGTTTGGCAGGCCAAGCAGAAGGAGGTCTTGCTCTCAGTTTTCGCCAAGACACCTTACCCGAGCTTCAGGACCAGGCAGGAACTGGCCAGGGAATTCAGAGTTCCAGAGTCCTCCATCCGCGTGTTGTTTCAAAACCGCAGAACTATAACTGGCATGTCGAGGAAGACCTCAAAGCAGACCACCGCAGGCTCCAGCCATGAAGCCTCCCAACAGCCTCCTGAAAAGCTTGTCGCCAGGGTACAACAAGCAAGAGGCCTGCCCTCAGAACGGAGAAGGCCTCGAACGCGGCTTAGTCCAGCACAGATCAGCATGCTAGTGCAAGCTTTTGAGATCTCTCCATCTCCAGACTATGCCACGAGGGTGCAACTGGCACTGAGCACAGGTTTGCCTGAGGACACCGTCCACATATGGTTCCAGAACAGAAAGGCCAGTCAGAAAGGCCACGCTGGAGGGAGCACAGCTAAAGGTGAGGACCTGCCTGCCTCTCCTGGCCCAGAAAGGGCTCCTGGAGCATCGTGTTGCATTGAGGAGGAGGCTTCCCGGGACAGCTTGTTGACATCGGGTTCTGCAGGAGGCCAGTGTGCAGAAGCGTTGATGTCAAGACCCGAGCTCACCTTCTTCACAGAGGCCTACCCAGAATCCAGCGACTCCTGCCCTGTCCAGCTCTTCCTGGAGCAACAGGTGAGAACAGTGGAAGAGGAACAGGGACCAGCCGCTCTGGACCCAGATGTACCATGGGAGCAGATCGAACCAACACTTGAGGCTCCTGTCACGGAAGAAGAATATCAGGCTCTGTTGGACGATATTTGACCGCATTGAGAACGCCCAGAACTGGGACTGTAAAACCCCGTTGCCTGGACCCTAACCTGACCATTGTCTCAGAGACTCCAGCCAGAAATGAGCTTGGACAGATGCTCAGACTTGCACCTAAGAAAGGTGCAGAGCTCTAGGGATCCTGAGTAAGTTTTGGGGAAAAGATGGAAGGCCCTGGGGGTGCGAGGAACCTCACGAGAAGACCAACAGAAACAGCTGACCCAGCCCACAGGGGGCTGGCAGAGACTGAGCCATCAAATAAGGAGCATGCTTGGTCTCGACCTAGAGACCCTGCACACACGTAGCAGGAGGGAGGTGAATCCTTGTGCTCAATGTGTGTTGCCCTACGAGGGAGGTGTTTTGTGGAGTGCCTCAACGGCGATGCAGAGTTGTTTCTAACCTGGACGGTTTTTGAAGGACAGTTATATAATGTTAGCTTCAATTATGATCAGGATAAATTTGTCATTTGTCTGCTATTGTACTCTGCGTCATTAAATTATTTTTAGGCATTACTATGACCTGGTTATTCTTTTCATTTGGAAATTAATGTAAAGAGGAGATATGATTCTCTTTCAAGCTGAAAAGAGGTGTGATCATGAGTCTTGGTTTTTAACTTGACTGCATGTGGAATTAAGCAAAACACCCAAATTAAGGACACAATTGTGAAGCTCTCTTCCTTATTTGAAGTAGTCTTCTCTACTTCTCTTCTGAATCTGTAAGGCTGAAAAACACACCTTTAATCTGTATCTTCATACTGCAAAACCAACCACTCACCTTTGCCTCATCTTACTGGAAACCTATACAAGGACATAGAAGAAGGAATGTTGAACTTTGCCTGTTCCCTTTTGCTTTGGTAGCAAGTCTATTTCTTCATTGACTATAGAACCTTCTTCTTGAGGATTTCCGTGTATATGAAGGTGAGTTGAGGCAACCAGCCTCATGGACTAAGCCACTGATAGATTCCTCGATTTTCCATTTTCAGCCATCCACTGTTGAATTAATTGACTCACAGATTGTAAATCATTCTCATAAATCCTTTCCTATAAAGAGAGAGTTAGAGGGAAAATAAACTATGCATATAATCATCTTTCATATATAACTACCAAATTTTCTGCTTTTAATAATGTCATGTACTTCATTCAGAAATCACTTAAACAATAGTAACTGACATATGAGGAGTTATAGAAAAAAATATTCATCATCATGAAAAGTCAAAATGCTACATAAATTTTTGGGTATATTGATGGACCAGGAGTTAACTTTTTTGATGCAGTTGCATTCTAAAATATCATAATTGAATTACAAGTATTTTAATTTTTGCAGCATTTATATATAGTTTATTTTTACCTCAAATTAGTCCCTTCTTTGTCTTAATTCCCTCGACACACATTAAAGTGTGTTTATTTTTCATTTTCATAGGTTACGGAGATTCTATTTTATATGGGGATGACATCATGAAAATTAACTGTTCTATGCATGACACTGCTAATACCAAAACATCATTCAACTAATAAGTAGACCTATCAGAATCACACTAGAATTCTCAGCAGAGATTATGAAAGCCAGAAGGGCTTGGATGGATATCATGCAGACACTAAGAGACCACCGATGCCAACCCAGACTACTATACCCAGTATATATGCAGCCATCCAGCCCTACAGAACATACTAGAAGGAAAACCCTAACCCAATAATATTAAATACACTCCAGAAAACACATTGAGGCACACACCATGAGAGGAAGTCCATGCCTGACACTGCCTGGATGACCATGAACCAGAGTCAAGATAGCCTACAGACACACGATATCTGTAAACATGACAGGCAACATATGTCAATGAAAGATACTCTGCTATAATCTTAGATGAGTGCCTAGCCCAGTTGTCATCAGAGAGACATCACCCAGCATCCGATGGGAACAGATGCAGAGACCCATGGCCAAAGACAATGATGTACCCAGGGGAACCCCAGAAATGAGGGAATATGTTATTGTAGGAACCAGAGATATCAAGGACACAGCAAGAGCATGGCCCACTGAGTCAATTGGGCTCATAGGGGATCACAGAGTCTGAAGGACAAAAACATAAACATGCTATGAGTCTTGTGACCTAGGTTGTTGGCATATACCTTATGATTATTATCCTCATGTCGCTGAGGGACTTCCAACAGTGAGAACGGGGGTGTCTCTGACTCTTTTTCCTGCTCTCCCTATACTTTCTCTCCTCGCGTATTGCTTTGACCAACTCTGATGTGAGGGATTATTCCTAGTCTTTTTGTAACTTGTTAGGCCACCAGATTTTTTTTTTTTCATTGAAAATAAAGAAGCAGTGGATCTGAAGGAGATGTGAGGTGGGCAGAGTAGAGGTGGATAGATTGTGGCTGGGAGGAGTGGAGGAAGAGGAAACTGCAGTTGGGATGTAGTGCATGAAACAACAACAAAAATAAAATGCTAAAACAAAATAAACTGTCAGCAGCTCAGGCTGTTGGTGATCACCTGCATTTCTAGCACTCAGGAAGTTTAAGGTAGGTGGATCTCTGTGAGTTCAAGCACAGGCTGTTCTATAAAGAGAGTCCGGGACAGCCAAAATTATTCTGAAAAATCCTGTCTTCAAACAAAAGAAATCTGTCAGCATTTTGTGTTTCATCTTTAGGAACTTTGTTTTATGTCCCACTTTTTTTAATTTATTTTTAATATTAGATACAGCTTGTTAACTTTGTATCCCAGCTGTAGCCCAGTTCCTCATCACCTCCCTATCCCACCTTCCTTCCCTCATCTCCTCCCTACCCCTTTCCAAGTCCGCTGATAGGGAGGGCCTCCTCCTGTTCCAACTGACCCTTGCTTATCAGGTATCATCAGGACTGGCTGCAATGTCCTCCTCTGTGGCCTAGCAAGTCTGATCTTTCCTTGGGGGAGAGGTCAATGAGCCAGCCATTGAGTTCATGTCCAAAATAGTCCTTGTTCCACTTAGTATGGTAACCAATTGGATGCAGAGCTAACATGAACTACATTTGAGCAGGGGTGCTAGGTTATATGCATACATGGTCCTTGGTTGAGATACAGTCTCATAAAAGACCCCTGTGCTCTGATATATTTGGTCCTTGTGGAGTTCCTGTCCTCTCCAGGTCGTACTAACTCCGCCTTCTTTCATATGATTCCCTGTGCTCTGCCCAAGGTTTGCTTATGAGTCTCAGCATCTACTTTGATAAACTGCTAGGTAGAATCTTTCACAGGTCCTCTGTGGTAAGCTTCTGTCCTGTTGTTTTCTCCTATGTCCATCCCATTTGTCTTTCTAAGTGAGGATTGATCATCTTAATCCATGTCCTCTTTCTCATTTATCTTCTTTAGGTGTACAGATTTTAGTATGTTTATCCTATGTTATAGGTCTAGCATCCACTTAAAAGTGAGTGTATACCATGTATGTCTTTCTGATTCCGGGATACCTCACTCTGGATGATCTTTTCTAGATTGTTTGTTTGTTTCTTCATGTTTACATTTCATGACTTCTTTGAATGGTCTACATATAAACCTGTCTGTTGCGTAGCTGGTAAAGATGTTTCCCATTTTATAAGCTGCTTCATCATTAAGGAATGGATTGCAAAAGCTTTTTAGTTTCACGTTGTAAGACCTGGAGTCTCACTGCTCAGGAGCTCAGGATTGTGCCCTTCCAAGGAACACTTACTGACCACAACTTGATGCAAAAGCAAGAGTTTTATTCAAATCGTGATAGGGTTGCTCCTCCAAAGAGAGGAGACGACCCCGAGCATGCAAAGCACAGGGTTTTTATACTTAAAAATCTGGCCACTTTTGCTCTATACATTGATTGGTCAGCAAGAATAGCATGAAGATAGTTTACAGCTAGGTGTTTGCAGTTTTTGGCTGTTTGTGAGTTTTCTCAAAACAGTTCACCCTGCCCTTATTTTTTAAAAAACTATCTCAGAGCAGTTCATCCTGCCCTTTGAGAGCTATCTGCCTCTGGCTTCAATTCAAGGCTATCTCAGAGCAGTTCATCCTACCGTTCGAGAGCTATGTGCCTCTGGCTTTAATTCAAGGATGGGAATAGTCACAGCTGTTTTACTTTTACAGTTGTTTGCATTCTCGGGTGGGCTCTCAGATGGTAATGAAGAGTGATAGAGAAGGAGAGAGCATGACATGATAGGGGGAAGAGAGAGAGAGGGGGGTACCCCAATAGAGAAAGGGGGAGGGCAAGAAGGCAATAGCAAGAGGGTAAGAGAGGCCAAGAGAGAGACAAAGTGGGCAGGAAGATTCTTTTAAGGAGTAAACTAACCACACCTGCCCTACCTGGTTGTCGACACATAATGACATCACAGGTTGCTAGGAAAGACAGAAGCAGGTGCCTAAATACTAAGTGTTGGCATAGGCCTTTAATCCCAGCACTCTGCTAGGCAGAAGCAGGCCAGTCTCTGTGAGTTCAAGGTCAGGATGTTCTACAGATCTAGTCCAAGATAGCCAGGGCTAAAAGGAGAAACCCTCTCTCGAAATACCTAAATAATCATATGTATAATTAATATATACTCACTAAATATAGCAATATAAACCAATATATTTAATAAATATGTTATATATTTATATATATTGTTTTAATTATATATGTATATATCATATATATGTATATATGATTTAAAAAATCATGTTTTAATTTATGTTTAAATCATATATATCTTATTGAAATAAAAGCTGAGCCAGGCTTTGTGGCACAAATCTATAATCCCATCTCTCCAGGAGATACAAGCATGCTGTTGTGTAAGTTCATTGTTACCCTGGTCTACAAAACAAGTCCAGGACATGCACGGCTACAGAGAGAAACCTTGTCTAAAAAAACAGTCTAGATGTGTGGCTAGATATGTCTGAAATCACATAGTGTGACTAGGCTATAATAAAGTCTTACGAGGCATGGTGAGACACATCCTTAGTCCCAGCACTTGAGAGGCAGATGAAGGAAGGTCTCTATGACTTCAAGGTCAGCCTGGTTTCAAAGAGAATCCTGGACTGGCAATGATGCACTGAGACATCATGTCTCAAAAATAAAACATTAAATTAAATTAAAAAACTCAAAGCCGGGATTGTTGGCAAATGTCTCTAAGACTAGCACTATGACTGGCAGAGAGAAATGGATCTGTGTTAGTTTAAGGCCTGCCTGGTCTAGAAAGCATGACAGGTAAGTCAAGGCCATACAGAAAATCTCTTTTCTCAAAAAACAACATCCTGGTATGTAAACAAAAATCTTCTAGTATCTGAAGGTTGTTTCTTTTTTTTTCACTTTTAAAAAATTTATGTTTTTGTAAATTACAGTTTATTCACATTGTATCCATGCTGTGGCTCCATCCTTCATCCCCGCTTTTACCCAACCTCCTTACTTCCTCCCATTTCTGATCCCAAGTCCACTGATAGGGAAGGTCCTCCTCCACTTCCATCTGACCCTATCCTATCAGATCTCATCAGAAATGTCTGCATTGTCCTCCTCTGTGGTCTGCTCCCCAATCAAGGGGAGGTGACCAAAGAGCCAGACACTGAGTTCATATCAGAGACAGTTCCTGTTCCCATTACTAGGGAACTCACTTGGAGACTGAGATGCCATGGAATATATCTGGACAGGAATTGAAGAAATTCTAGGTTATTTCAATGCATGGTCTTTGGTTGGAGTATCAGTCTCAAAAAATACCCCAGTGTCCAGTATTTTTTCATCTGTTGCTCTCCTTGTGGAACTCCTCTCCCCTCTTCCTTGGTCATCAGGGAAATACAAATTCAAATGACCCTGGGATATCACATTACACTTATCAGAATGGATAAGATCAAAAACTCAAGTGACAACACATGCTGGAGAAGATGTGTGGAAAGGGGAACACTCCTCCACTTCTGGTGGTGATGTAGACTTGTACAACCACTTTGGAAATCAATCTGGCAGTTTCTCAGAAAATTAGGAATAGTGCTCCCTCAAGATCCAACTATACTACTCCTAAGCATATATCCAAAATTTGATCAAGTATACAACAAGGACATTTGTTCAACCATGTCTGTAGCTGTTTAATTGTAACAGCCAGAAGCTGCAAACAACCCAGGTGCCACTCAGTTGAGGAATGGATACAGAAATTTTGATACATTTACACAAGGGAACACTACTCAGCATTTAAAAGTAAGGAAATCATGAAATTGGCAGGCAAATGGTGGGATCTATAAAAGATCACCCTGAGTGAGGTATCCCAGAAGCAGAAAGACACACAGGGTATATACTCTCTCATAAGTGGGTATTAGACATACAATACAGGATAAACGCGCTAATATCTGTACACCCTAAGAATCTAATCATGAAAAGAAACATGTCCTTGGATGAAGTAAATTATTTACCATGTTCACTTATAATGTAATGGTGGAAGTCACCAATTGTGGTTGTGTTCTATAATTAGAAACAATGGAGTAGTTATTGAAGTTTGCTGTATGTGTATCAAATCCAATCACAGAAGTTTATTAGATCATTCTGATATTCTTTCGGTGGCTACTATTGATATAATGCATTTTCACTTGGTGATAGGTATTTTTCTGATGCAAAGAATTGAATAGATTATGGTCAGCTTGGTCCACACAGTGAGCTCTCTTTTGTGTTTGTTCATTCATTTATTTGTTTGTATTTTAGACAGAATTTCCTTGTGTAGTCTTGGCTGTTCTAGACTTACTTTGTAGACCTGGAATGCCTCAAATTCAAGTCTCTTATTCCCTGAGTGCTGGGATTACAGGTGTGTGCCATCATGCCCAGCTCCAAAGACTGAGTTCTAAACCAGGCATGGCTATGTAGAAATATCATGTATTTAAATGATCCCCCAAAATGTACTCTGTATCTCAAATTATAGGTTTTTTTTTTTTTTTTTTCCCTCAGGGATAATGTCCACAGAGCTGGGTCCTAGTACTGTTCCTGGTCCTGGTCCTCAGAGCCTAGCTCTTGGCCCAGCTATGGCCCCAAAATTCTGCTGTCAAGCACTGGTCCTGTTGGGCTTTTTTAAGGGGCTCAATATATCCCAGTAGACCCCCTGTGCACCAACTACACACCTGGCAGCATCTCCTATAGATGGAGGCACATGCCCAACTCGCAGGAAACTCGAAAAAAACAGACTCCATACCACTTGCCTCAGCCAGGACCACTGCCCAGGAATGGCCCCATCTCCGAATACATCACTTAAGATGAGTAAGCAACACCTTTTTAATAATAGTATGAAACCAACAACAATATCGCAACAGTGAAAAACAGCAATTTAAAATCATACAAAATTAATGGAAACTTTTCTCTAAGGGGAACAGGCGCTGAGTGCAGCCCAGCCGGTGATTGTACCAACTATTTGTCCACCTCGGGTAGCTAGGACATGGGATCAGGTGCCCCAAAGTGTGCCACAGTGGAGAGAAACAGTAGCTCAACCACCAAGTCCAAAAGGGACTGTGCATCCTCTAATGCTAAAGCCAGAGTTTGCACTGGTCTAGCTTCTGGCAAGACTGGGGATCTCGCAGCCATGGGATCCAGGAGCTCAGCATCCTCTTGGGGCTTAGCATCTGTCCCTGAACCCATGCTCCGTTTCTCCTGCACCACCAAGGCCTCTTGCATGGGCAGCTCTGCAATTGAGGCCCCAAGTAGCCCAGGATCTGAGCACAGAAAGGGGTGAGCCGTCATCTGGGATAAGGGAGCAGCCTGAAGGCACTCAGAATGAAGTGAGCTGACCCAAGATGGCCTCTCCATGCCAGGGAAGGCACAGTCCCCTATCCTACCCACAAGACGGTCGAGTTGACAGGTGTCCTCCTCTGCTTCACTGGCTAGAGCTTCAGGACACTTCCCCTGTGGGACACAGGGCTGTAATCAACTGCTGCCTGACCCTCCCTGGGGTCTTCATCCTCTTCCTAATCCTCCTCCTCCTTCTCCGGCTTCAGCTTATCCCGGGCTTATCCATTGCCAGGAGGATCTCCCCAGATTGTCATTCCAACTCTGCAGTGGGCACATGGATCCTGGCATAGTCCAGCAGAAGCCTCACGATGGCCAGGTCCAGGGCCCCAAAGAAATCCTGAGGGAATTTCTGCAGCCACTGGGACAAGAACAAGAAGATGGCGCTGTGGGTGAGAACAGGGAAGAGGGACACAGGGTCGGGAGCCTGGCCTTGCTTTCGAGGCTGTGGGGGTGCATTGGTATCCCCCAGGGCTCTTCCTTTCCTGTCCCTCCCTCTGCTGCTCAAAACCCAGGACCCTGGTGGGAAACCTCTTTCCTCTACCAGCAGGTGAGTTTGCGGGGACAGTCCCTAAGGAGAAAACCCCAAAGGTGAGGTTCCTGGCCAAAATTGGCCCTCCACCCTGGCCCCAAACGCCCCTTCTCACTCACCTCCCCCCCCATCCCAAGCCCACTCATGTCTTTGTCTGCTGGTCTGCCTGAAGGATCTATACCTGACAGTCCACGGTGGTGTCACCTCTAAGGCTCCGTGTTCCCAACCTACCCAGACATCTAGAAGGAACTATTCGAATCTTCCTAAGGTGGGGTTTGGGGTTGCTAGGAACTTAATTCATAACAAACACTGCAAAGGGGGTCCAGAATTCTTTACACAAACGGGGAAAGGATGCTCAGGACGTGAGAAAGGGTGGTGTCTGACATTCCCTGTTGAAGGTGAATGGCACCTGTTAGAGCCCCACCCCTGCCTCAATCGCCCATGTTTGGCCATGTCACTTTAAGGGGCCAGCCCTGGGACCCAGGCTGCTGGGACTCAGATGTCCAGTTCTGTGAGGGCACAGGGCACAGGCCCTGGGAAACAGCAGGAGGAGATCGGAGGGCTGGCTAGATCCCTGGTGGAACCACTCTCCTGCCTTTTAAGGATCAGGTCCAGAACCACCCAGATGGTGGCAAACTTTGGATAAAGGACCAGAAAGAAGCAGAGGGACACCCTGTGGTCCCTCTGCACAGTGGTGGGCAAATAGGGGATCATCTGCTCCACATAGTCCAAGCCATCATTGCTGAAAATAGGGATGTCATGCAGGAAGGCTCGCTCCCTTTCGCTTTGAGGAAGTACCAGGGCAGGAAGGAGGCTTTAAATGTGCAAACCTTGAGGGGCACCAAAGACCCCTTTCCCTACACCTAAGTGGGAAGCAGGCTTGAAAAGCACTCCTCAGTGTCCCAACAGGAACACTCTCCCAGGCTTCGACCATGGTGGATAGGGGGTAGGGTGGACCAGAATGCTTCCCTGCTGCAGGGTGGTCCTGGTTACCTTGGTCTCCCAGGGGTAAACAGGCCAGAAACGTGTCAGGGTGAGCACCACATGTCTCCAGCAGCTGCACAGGTGACCACCGCTGTCTTCTCTGAGACCGGAACCCCTGGAGGTCTGGAAGCAGAACAGACTCATCTCTCCAGTTCCTCTGGACCAGCTGGCCTCTCCAGGCTGCTGTTGCTGTTGCTGGCCTCCTGTTACCTGGCAACCGGGGTTCCAAGTTCCACCCAGAACAATGCTGAGGAAACATGGTCACTTCCCAGAGTCACCCTGCCAGAGCCTTCCCCTCATGGGCTCTCCCTGCGGACCACCAGCCCAGCGGGCTCCGCTGATGAAAGCGTCAACCATTCCAGAGATAATTGATAGAGAATTTGCCTCCCATCACCACTAAAGTGCTCAGAGACACAGGAGACGGTTGAAGGATGAAAAGAACTGCAGGAGAAGAGAGGGATGACTAACAGGACTGCTCAGAGGTTAAGAGCACAAGATGCTCTTCCAGAGGTCTAGAGTACTATTCCCGCCACCAGTGGTGGCTCAGAGCCAGCGCCCTCTGCTGGCGAGCAGATTAATTAGGAGACAGTGAAACAGCAGAATACTGGTCCTGGTTCTGGTCTTTGTCTCACCCATACTGGAGAGAAACCTTATGAATATAGCCAATGTGGTTATTCATTTTTTAATACTCCTCTCTTAATGCATGAAAGATCACACACTGGGAAGAATTCATATGGATGTAATCAGTGTGATAAAAACTTTACATGTAACTGACATCTCCTAATACATAAAAAGAACACATACTGCAGAGAAATTTTATGAATGCAACCAGTGGGGTAAAATATCTTCATGTAACAGTCATCTCCAAATGCATACAAACACCCATACTGGAAAGAAACCATATAAATGTAAAAAATGTGGTAAAGCCTCTGAATGTCATAGTAGTCTCCAAAAACATAAAAGAACACACACTGGAGAGAAACTTCATGAATGTACCCATTTCAGAGTAGTCTTTGAAAACATAAAATAACACACAATGGATAAAAACCTTATGAATGTAAACAGTGTGGTTTCACCTTTGTACAACACAGTCATCTCCTAATACATAAAAAAATGCATACTGGAGAAAAACTATGAATATAACTAATATCATAAAGGCTTTCCATGTAACAGTTATCTTCCAAGACACAAGAAAACATATTGGAGTGAAACCCTATGAATGTAACCACTGTCGCAAAGCCATTGCAAGGCATAACAATCCACAAATACATGAAAGAATACACACTGAAGAGAAATGCTGTGAACATAAAATCTCCTAAGACATGAAGATCACATAATGGAGAGAAATCTTATCAATATAATCAATGTGGTAAAACTTTTGCTAATCAGAATCATCTTCAAAGTCATGGAAGAATTCATACAGAATTCACACAGAAAGACTATGAATGTACTTAACATTATCATGAAAGAATTTGTACTGGAGAGAAAACTTATCAATGTGTTAAAATGTGAGGCCTTGCACATATCTATAGTCTTCATGGTCATAAAAGTTTCATACTGGAGAAGAATTCTGTGACTATAATCAAAGTAATAAGGCCTCAGTATTCTTCAGCCCACTCACTACAACTCAAACACTAGTTCAATGCAAATGACAAAAACTTATTGTCATTCAGGCACTACTGCTTGATTAGGGCCACATAACAATCTTTGGAACTCAACTGTGACACCTACACACCCACTGAGAGAGAAAATTACAGAGGTTCTAGGCTTGAAAAATCAAAACTGTCTATGCTATCTTACAAATAATTTTTTCCATCAATCAACATGTAGGGATATGTGATGTCTTTATGTCTTTGATGATGTCAACTGATGCAATATGTAGGTTTTACAGTAGAACAAATCATATCCATTTGTTCTTTTGTGGTTAGGAAGACATATTGTGTTTTAGGGAAGAGAAATTTTAGTTTGGAACAGTCATTATGTTTAGGGGAACAGAAGCCATGGTATGGAACCATCACATTTTGTGGAAAAAAAAAACAATGAATAACAAAAGCTGGTCAGCTATTGGGAAGTCTGTAGCTTTCTTATGGACTATGAACTTAAAGAGTGCTTCAGAGTGTGTAAGCAACCCAATAAAGCCTTTGCATATCACAGTAGACTTTGAGAACCTGAAAGAATCCATTCTGAAGGATATCTGTTAGAATAAAAGATTTGTTAAGATCTTTGACCAACCAACTTGCATTCATTTAAGCAAGATTAATTGGGTGGGGATATTTTAACAAGTGTCAACAATGTATTCATACATTATGACATCCATCCTTGTTTTAAGCTCATATGGACAAAAGGTCTATGAATTTATACATTGAGGTAACACTTTTAGATTTTACAATTCTCTTCAATTACATTAAATGAATCATCCAGTTGTAAAATTTATGGTGTGTATTAGTGCCTTTTCTGTGACAAAACACAATGTCTAAGGCAACTTCCAAAAGTGTTTACTTTACGTTCCTGTTTCAGAGGGATATGGGGTCACTATGAAATGGACATCAAAAGTGTCACACCTGGCAGATAATCTAGGAAGCTTGGAGCTCACATCCTCAACCTACAGCATGAAGCAGAGTGTGGGAACTACAAATGATATCCAGTTGAAAACTATCAAGCCCATCCCAAGTAACATATTTCCACGAGCAGGGCTGCATTTCTTAAACATTCCCAAATGACACCACCAACTGAGAAGGATTCATTTCTCTGACTTCAAACCTACATGTTTGATGTCTGTTACAGGAAGGAATTCATAATGAAGAAAAACTCTGTAGACAAGCCTGTAGGTACCTCAACACCTGAATTACAGGAATAAATGGTTACACATGAAAAATATTCATGAGTAAACATACTAGTTTAGGAATTTGTTTTAATTTCCATTATGTGATAACAATATGTCTTTGTGTGTTTATGTGCCTATGCATTCTAGTCGACAGGAAGAACTGACCATTTGGTTTTCTTTAAGCAGTGATTACAGGAAGTTTTCAAAACCCCAGTCTAGATCCTGGAAATGAATTTGTCTTAACTGCACAGCCATATCTCTAGTAATGTAAATATCATAAATCCTTTATATATCATCTTGATGTCAAGAAGTAGAAAATAATTCATAGAAGAGAGCAACCCTATTTATGTAAAAGATTTAATGATTTGGGCATAATAGATATATTCATTTTCATGAAAAGAAACCTTTTAAAATCTGTTTTTAGCATAGCCTTGAAGGAAATATATTATTTACCATGTTCACATGGTAATGTTAGGATATCACCAATTGTGATTATGGTCTGTATTTTGAAACATTGGAGTAGGTTTTGATGTTTGCTTTATGTGTAGCAATCCATTTACAAACATTTATTAGATAATTCTGATCTTCTTTCTGTGGCTGTTGTTCATCTTCTTATGCATTTCCGTTTGGTGATAGGTATTTTTCTGCTGCAATGGATAGAATGGCATTCTGATCATCCATGTAGTCCATTCCTTATTAATATCAAACAGTGTGTGATCAGGCTCTTCAAGAAAGGGTCTCTGAGAAAGCATGGTGCTTTTGATTTTCATGTTTTCACAAATTCATTTGAAACATTTGTTTTCAAGCTTTGTTTGGATGTCACCAATTAGTCATGGCTACAATTTAAATCCTGATTCTCATGTGCCACCATTCAAGGTGTTTCCCCAATGTGTTTTGTTTTGTCAACATATTTTAACCAACATTAATGTTAAAATGCTTAATTGTATGTATGTATGTATGTATGTGTGTATGTATGTATGTATGCATGTATTGTTTGAAGTTCCATGCCTCCTCATGTTCCCTTATTTACTATAAAGCACGTCATCTTGAAGTACTGTCTTCTAAGAGAATTATCGAGAGGTGCTAGGTATTGTATCAACAATGAGATTTATTTTTAAAAAGCGTGTTTTGTGTGTGTAATGTGACTATGGGTTCTTAGGCTATGATAGAGATTTGAAGAGTGTGTGAAAGCTTTGTGGGCTTTATTTTTACCGATCTTATATGATCGTCAAGATCATGTTGCCAGTTTTGCAAAACCACAAACATTCCCCATTGAGCTCACTGATACTCAATTAAACTTAGTTGAAACTTTACATCAGTAAAATACTGTCTTATGTTCTGAGTATAAATATATTGTCATCTAAGGATGGGATAAAATGAAATAATTTGAAAAAATGCTGTTTGCAAATGAAAATGATTTACTGCTTTTGTGTTTTGAAATGTGTTAATTCATTCTCAGGAGTAAAGATTTGTTCATAACTCTTTCTCAGAACTACAAGTGAATGTCAGAAAATTGTCTCAGTGAGTAAAGTTGGTTGTGGTTACGCATGATGATTTGAGCTCAATCTCTGCATAGCCCATATTACTCCAACAGATTTTTTAAATATTTCTATACTTGGGCTATTGTGTATGCACTCACACACCACCACATACATAAAAATAATTAAACCCAAATAAGGGCGAGTGTGTTCACTGGCTAAAAGACTACTTGGGTTTCCAGTTTAGAACTCACATAGGGGATGTAGGTAATAAACAGCAATAAGTTGTCTTCTCGCTGGCACATACACACCATGGCATTGGTGTGTATACATGCAAACACACTCAAACATTTTTAAATGGATGAAATTAACAAAGCAAAGGAAAGAACTCACTTATTGATAACATCAGAAATTATTTGGAAGTACAAATAACTAAAGAATTTGAAGAATTATTACTGTTTATTGAAAGAATAATGGTTCCTCTGTACATCTTATTTTATCCTTTCATTCCTGGATTCAACAATAGGTCATTTTAAAAACATATCTCAGCTTGGTTCAGAAGTATATCCTTGCCATCCTAGACTGGGAGTCAGAGGCAGTCCACTCTCTCTGAGTTTGAGGTCAGCATGGTACACAGAGTGAATTATTTGGTTTGTTTGTTTCTTTGTTTTTTTTGTTTTTTGTTTTTGTTTGTTTGTTTGTTTGTTTGTTTTGGAGGGGAAATTGGCTTGTGTATCCTCATCTGTCCTGGACTCACTTTGTAGACCAATCTGGTCTTAAATTCACAGAGATCTGCCTGCCTCTTGCTCCCTGAGTGCTGGGATTACAGATGCGTGCCACCATGCCCAGCTCCACAGATTGAGTTCTAAAACATCCATGGCTATGTAAATATATACTGTCTCCAAATGATTCCAAAAAGTTAGACTATATCTCAAATTATTAAATTTTTTTCTAATATTAGCTGACTGGTTCCAACAAAGACTTTTGTTACATTTAATTATATCAAGAGAACTGTGGCAACAAGGAAAATCAGAAGCAATGTGGAAATTCCATTGCACAGGGGTAGAAACCTATATCTGACAAGAGGGTTAATATCCAGAATATATAGAGAACTCAAGAAGTTAAACAGCAACAAATCAAGTAATCCAATTTAAAAAAAAGGGGCTACAGAGTTAAACAGAGAATTCTCAATGCAGGAATGGAAGAGAAACACTTAAAGAAATGCTCAATGCCCTTAGTCATCAGGGAAATGCAAATCAAAACAACCCTGAGTTTTCACATTACATCCATCAGAATAGCTAATATCTAAAGCTCAAGTGACAATACATGCTGAAGAGGATTTTGAGAAAGAGGAACCCTCCTCCACTCCTGGGGGGGGGGGATGTAAACTTGTACAATCACTTTGGAAATCAATCTGGCACTTTCTCAGACAATTAGAAATAGTGCTTGCTCAAGATTCAGTTATACCACTCATAAGCATATATCCAAAGGAAGCTCAAGTATACAACAAAGACATTTGTCCAACCATGTGTGTAGCAGCTCTATTTATAATACCAACTCAGATGCCCCTCAACTGAGGAATGGATACAGAAATTGTGGTACATCTACATAATGGAATATTACTCAGCAATAAAAAGCAAGGAAAACATGAAAAATGCAGGCAAATGGTGGGAACTGGAAAAGATCATCCTGAGCGAGGTATCCCAGAAGCAGAAAGACACACAGGGTATATACTCACTCATAAATGGATATTAGATATATCATATAGGATAAACATACTAAAATCTGTATAACTAAAGAAACATATGAAGGAAGAGGACTCTGGATAAAATGCTGAATCCTCTTCAGAAAGGCAAAGAGAATGGACATCAGAAGAGGAAGAAAACAGAACAGGACAGGAGCCTACCATGGAGGGAATCTGAAAGGCTCTACCCTGCAGGATATCAGAGAAGATACTGAGACATGTAGCCAAATTTTGGGCAGAGTGCACAGAACTTCAAGAAAGAAGTAGGAAATAATGAGAGCTGGAGAGGAAACGTGCTCCACAAGGAGAGCAACAGAACCAAAAAAATCTAGGCAGAGGGGTCTTTTCTGAGACTGATAATCCAACCAAGGACCACTAATGGAGATAAACTAGAAATATGCACAGATGTTGCCCATGGCAGTTCAGTGTCTAAGTGAGTTCCATTGTAATGGGAATAGGGAGTGTCTCTGACATGAACTGATTGCCCTGCTCTTTGATCACCTCCCCCTGAGGGGAAAGCAACCTTACTAGACCACAGAGGAAGACAGTAGCTATTGGTGATGAGCCCTGATAGTCAATGATCAGAGGGAGGGAGAGGAGGACCTCCCCTATCAGTGGACTTGGGGAGGCACATGTGTGGAGAAGGGGGAGGGAAGATGGGATTGGGAGAGGAGGAGGGAGGGAGCACAGAGGGATTCAAAGTGAATGAAGTGTTATTAATAAAAATTAAGATTAAAAAATGGAAAGAAAAAAGACACAGAAGCCAGATTTATAAGCTCTCATTGGTCAAATGACAAAACAATTTAAACATCAAAATGATCTGCATATCTATGTCCTCCCAAAATTTCTATGTTGAAGTCCTGAGACCCAAAGTAATAGAACTGAATGAGATCTTTGGGAGTTACTCATGTCTGGGAGGTGAAGCCCTTATAAATAGTTTCATAACCTTATTGAAGAGATCCTATAAAATCATGTGGCCCCTTAGAACACTGAGTTTAAAGTGAGAACAGGACTGTAGACAAGCATGCCCCCAACTAGACATCATATTTTAACTTTAGTCTTCCCAGAGTTTACAACTGTGAATAGTAAAGCCTTTGTTTATAAATAATTTGTCACAATAGCCTCAGGAGAATAAAACAAACAATAACAGTACAGTCCACTACAGAAGGCACATAAATCATGAATCCATATTGATGTAAGTGTATGGAAAATGCATTAACATTCTGATGAGGACCAAGAACAGTGTCATGGTACTCATGGGGGTGCAGGGTATTAACTCTGTAGTAGAAAAGCCTGACAAATACTGATTACAAGTAATCAAAGTGAAAGTATGTACCACCTGACAGGACGCAGTGTGTTACACTTTTGTGATACCCATGTCCAAGTTTATGCACTGATCCATGAGAACAAAGAGAGCTTAGAGAGAGTCTACAAAAATTACCAACCTGAGATATTAGCCATATAGTGCAAGATAACCATGGTACAACCCACAGACCTAAATAAAATAAGTAACATGGGGGGTTGAAGCAAGGATTATTGAATCCCACTAAGAAGGGGACAGACATGAGAAGTGGAGGAAGACAGGAAGTGGGTGGGAGAGGGGAGGTGAAGAGAGGGACAGAAGGGGGATCAGGTGTGGGTAAAGTGGGAATGGGGGTGAGAGGGCTAGGAGAGAAGGGAAATTGGTGTTGAGGCATCTCTGAGACAAGATGAAGACCTGGAATTTTGGAGGTGTCTGGGAAGATATGAGGGTGACCCTGGCTGAAATTCCTAGTATCAGGGATATTGAAACTGAAGTAGACATATCCTGTAGCCAGAGGAGGGAGGGGACACCAAGCAACTCAGAAAACTCTCACTCAAATTTGACCACCTACAAGATATGCAGGGATAAAAGATGGAACAGAGATTGAGGAAATGGCCAAGCAATGACTGACACAACTTGAGACCCAACCCATGGGAAAGACTCAACTTCTGACACTATTAATAATACTCTGCTATGCTTGTAGACAGGGGACAAGCATAACTATTATCTGAGAGGCTTCATCCAACAGATAATGGAAACAGTTGCAGAGACCCACAGCCAAACAAACATTGGCAGAATTCAGGGAGTCCTGTGGAAAAATTAAAGGAAGGATTGAGGGATCTTGAGGGGTAGGACACCACAAGACCTACATAGCCAGCTCACCTGGGACCATGGGGACCCATAGAGAGTGAACTACCAACAAAAGAGCATGCCTGTACTAGTCCAAGGTCCCCTCCACATATGAAACTGATGGGCTGCTTGTCCTCAAGTGGGTCCCCTAACAACTAGAACAGGGCCTGTCTATGATTTGGACTCTGTTGCCTCCCTCTGGATCCCATTTTCCTAGCAGGGCTGCCTTGTCTTGCCTCAGTGAAAGAGGAGGTATTTAATATTGATGTAACTTGATGTACCAGGGCGAGTTGGTTGGGGGTTATCTGGGGAAAATGGGTGGGTGGGATGAGGGCGGAACTGGGAGAAGAGGAGGGAGTGGGGTTGTGAGTGGGATGTAAAATGAACAAATAAATAAATTAATGAAGAAAAAATATAACTGACCCACAGTGATCAAAAGTGACAGGATTATGAAAAAGATGACAGAACTATTCCATATTGAAAGAGACTAAAAAGATAAGGAAACAATGCAACACTTAAATGTACCAACTTCTTCGACAATTATGTGGGTAATAACATAGTCAACAAAACCCAAATTAAATGTAATGCTGTGTCAGCGTGAATTACCAATTTTGATAACTGCACTGTCATTATGTAAGACAAAGTTCTTGTTTGTATAAAATCAACACTAAACCATTCTGAGTGACAGGGCATAAGGTCAGCAAGTTCGTCTCAAAATGTCCAAAGTAAAACAACCATTAATTATGTATCATACTTGGAACTTTTTACAAGTTTGTTATTGTTTCAAAATTGTTGTGGGGGATGCTGGGCATGGTATTCAACCCCAGCACTTGGGAGGCAGAGGAAGGCAGATCTCTGTAGGTTCAAGACCAGCCTGGTCTACATAGGGAATCACAGCACAGCCAGGGCTCTGTAGAGAGAATTTGTCTCAAAACAAAAACAAAAACAACTAAATAAAATTGTTGTAGGGGGAAGAACAATGTAACTAAAAACTGAACAAGATTAAAAACAAAACTGATCCTCCACTTTGGCAGTCTGGGTAAGACTATGACTGTAAGAGATCGACAAGTGAAATGACATGACATTTTGAAGCAGCAAGAAAATTCTCTAAATATATCCCAATGTCTTCTTTTTTATTGTGTGTGTGTGTGTGTGTGTGTGTGTGTGTGTTCATGATGTGGCTGAAGCTTGCATACTAGGGAGCATATAGGAAGGTCAGAAGTCAACTCTGTGTGATCACTTCTTGCCTTCCACCTTTTCATGAAATCAGGTAATGAACTCAGGTTTCCAGGCTTTCCCAGCATGAGCCTTTATCTGCTGAGCCATCTCACTGGCCTGCAAGCGATTCTCTTAAGTGACCTCAATTAGGCAGTAGTAAGAAAAAAAATGTGAACGATTCCTTCTCTCAAACAAATTCTTAGGGATGAGTAAATGATAAAAAGAGATGAGTAGAACAGTGGTACTTTAGTGCTACCAACGACTAACAGTCAGCAAAACACACCCCAAGCACCTCCTGAGACAAGGAGCTTCAGGGATGGTAGCTAAATTCCTTGCAAGTGTAAAGCTGGAATAAACCTGAAATAAAAGAGCTTTCCCAACTCTACAGTAACCTTGTAATTACATCACTCCTATCTATACATGGCAACACAAAGAGACACAAATAGGAAAGTAAGCCTGCGTTAACCCTGTATACTCCTGGTTGTGCAAGTCCATCGAAGTATAAACAGCAGTGTCTGCCAAAGTGTTTCTTATGGAGAAGTATCTGACGAATAAAGAGAACAATCAAATCACTTGAAAGCTAAGTGAGAGAGAGCACCTGCAGTGGTTGGCTGGCTGTCTAAAGAAGAGTCATTTCATTCCGGAATGCTTGCACATAGGTCCTGAAAAAAATGTTCCTAGAAATGTGCACGGATCCTGTAGCCTTTCCAAGTACCCTGCTTTCTTTCGACCCGGATGTCCAAGCTCCCCTACCCCACGAGCTCGGGGGCAGGCGGGAGGCAGCACCTGACACTCTGCAATTCCTTTGCGGGAGGACTGGCACCAGCATCACTCTTCCTCAGGATGCAGGGCACAAGTGTACCCCTAGAACTCCTCAAAGTGTGCTCCTGTCCTCCCAACCCGGGCGGCCAGAGGACGCGGTCCCGGGTACCAGCAGCCAGCACAGAAGCTTTTGTCTGAACGAGGGCAGGCTCTCCCGACCCGCCTAGCCCGCCAGCCCCCAGCTGCAATGCCGCGGCCTAGGCCCGGCGACCGCCATCCTGTGGGTCCCTCATACACGCCCACAGCCAGCCAGGCTTGGCTGCTCCGAGATAGATGACACCCGTGGACCTGCTGCTTCTCCGCCGCGGGACCCAACCCTCTCTCCTCCCCGCCTCCCGGCTGCGACCACAGGCCCAGCACCCTCTGGCCCACTGGATGGCTGCTGGGGGCGGAGGCGGAGCCCAGAGGCAGAGGCGGGGGAGGAGCCCAGCCGGGGGTCGGAGCCCGGGGGCAGAGGTGGAGCCCGGGGCGGGGATGGGGAGAAGCCCTGGGGCAGAGGCGGAGCCCAGGGACAGAAGTGGTGCTTCGGGGGGGGGGATGGAGGCGGAGCCCGGGGGATGGAGGCGGAGCCTGGGTGGGCGGAGGAGGAGCCCAGGCGGTGCCCGCCGCACACCCTTACCTGGCTTCTCTGGGTCCCTGCCTACCATGAAGAAGTATTTCACTAGCCAAGCCAGGACCTCCGCCACCCTGCCCGGGAAGCGGGTTCCTGTCGCCGCCCTCACCACCACCGCCCACCAGGCCCGGGAGGAGTTCAGCGTTTTCCCTTCAGCATCTGTAGCCATAGCAACGGCGATTATGTCATGCTGGACAATGGAGGTGCGCACTGCGCTTGCGCTGCTCCTCGCGCCAGCCCCTCCCCCGCTCAACTGGAGTAGGTTCTGCCTTCTGAGTTGGGACACTCTGAGGCCTGAAATTTCTGAAATCCTACTACTAATTTTACAGGACAAAAGGATCTTTGAGATAAGTGTGCATCAAAGCATTTCTGTCCTTTTTTCAAACCCCTTCTCTTAGCTACTTTTCTATCACTGTGCTAAGATATCATGACCAATGCTGCTTATAGAAGAAATAATTGTTTGGGTACCTAGAGTTTCAGATGATAAGTCCATGACCATCATGGCAGGGACCATAGTGGCAGACAGGAATGGCAAGCTCCAGCGAGAACAATGGGCTGAGCCTACATCCTGATCTACAAGTATGAGGCAAAGAGCTAACTGAGAATGGTGTGGGATTTTAAACCTCAAAGCCCACCCACAGTGACACACCTCTTCAACAAAATCACACTTCCTAATTTTTGTAAAACAATGGGGACCAGATTTTCAAACATATGAGACTATAAGGGTCATTTTCATTCAAACAGCTACACTCCTCAATAGCTTCCTATGTAGCCAAGAATTAAGATAAAAAAAGTTTCAATGTCCCAAAGCATCCCAGGCACTCAGATTCTTGTGCAGTTTTTTGTTGTTGTTGTTGTTGCTGCTGTTTTGTTTTTGAGACAGTTTCAAATAGTCCAGGTTGACCTTCATTCCTGACCTTCCTGAAGCTCCATTTACAGGCATGTTTCACCACACTTGATTTATCATCTTGTTTGTTTGTTTGTTTTGTTTTGCTTTTCAAGACAGGGTCTCCCTGTGTAGCTTTGGCTCTGTAGACTAGGATGGCCTCGAACTCACAGAGATCCAGTGTGTCCACCACACCCTCTGACCTTTTTTTTTTTCTTTTTCTTTTTTTTTTTTTTTTTGAGGGAGGTATTTTTATCTTTTGAGTAAATGAATGATAAGAGTATTTTACTTGAATGTATATAAATGTACCACATGAGTGCCTTATATTTCAGGAGGTCATATGGCATCAAATTCCCTGAAACAGGAGCTACAGAAAATTTTCAACCACCATGGATATTCTAGGAAGTCTGCAAAGAGAGAGAGAAGAGAGAGAGAGAGAGAAAGAGAGAGAGAATATTTTATTTTTCTAAGATTTCTTATTTATTACAAATACAATATTGTGTTTGCATGTATACCTACACACCAGAAGAGGGCACCAGATTTCATTATAGATGGTTATGGGACACCATGTGGTTGTTGGCAATTGAACTCATGACCTCTGGAAGAACAGCAGTGCTCTTACCCTCTAAGCGATCTCTCCAACCCCACAGAAAGTGTTTTTCATCACTAAGCCATCTTTTCAGCCCATATGGCTTCCTCTTTAATTATTATTATTATTATTATTATTATTATTATTATTATTTTCTTTGAATTGTATATTCCAAACAAATTCACCTTCTTTCATTTCCTCTACTGAATTAAAATGTTCTCACCTCTAGGCCTTTGAATATGCATATTCTTTATCCCTTTTGGGGTGTTAAGTACCTCTTGCTTTTCTTTAGGTTTCATAGTGTAATTTATAGTGATGTACGCATTTCTAGGCACGGTCTACAGGTTTGTTTATGGTGGATTACCCCACAAGACTGTAAGCTTATAGAGAAAGAATGGTATTTGCATGAATAATTTTTGTGTGTTCAGGATTTAGCAAAGTATTGGGTACCTATTCACAAACAGTAACTATCTGGGGAAGGACAAATAACATTTTAAACAGTAAATGCCTTTAACAAAATCTTCATAATCTGATAATAATACAGAATTCTTACCTAGAGGATGGGAGCATGTAGCATTTTATTTGTTAATGCCAGTCATTGTGCTATCTGTAATAAACTTCTCCTGAAGTCTTTTTATCTTGTTCTGTTACTGCTGTTACTAGAATAGCCTTCTCTATGCCTGTTGCCTTTTTTGACTTATCTGTGTTCCTTTCATTCATCCCGTAAAAAGTTACTTCCTTTAAGCTTTAGTGAGGTTTAGCATCTGGCTTTATTATATCCAAAGACTATCTGTATCTGCCTGTTTTGTACAAAAGCCAGGAATACAGCTCAGAGGTAGAATATTTGCTTCACATATAAGAGGTAAGAAAGGAGGAGGAAGGGGAGGAGAAAAAAAAGGAACAGGAGAAGCAAAGCATTGCTTTTCTTTATGCAGATGCCCTGCATAAATACAGGGGTTAACAGTCTTCCTGTCTCTGCCTTCTAAACAAGATAGAAATTTCAGATACAGCAACAGTGCCACTTATTTGGGGTTAGTTCTTAACCTGGTCACTCTCCTGACATTCACTCTGTAAGTGCTTTATATGTTGTTGGTTTTATGTACATGTTCATTTTCTGGGAAAAATCTATATTTTCATTAGGTTTTGTGAGAGGTCATATCCTCAGAAAATGTCCTAGGCTTTGAATCCTACCATACTTATCCCTAGGAGACCATATCTGGAAAGCTGATTATGTCCTCTTTGTACATCATTTGATGTTATGACTTCAGGATGCATCTTGAACCTTGTTTTCAACAAAATGTTGTAAACATGCCTTAAGCTTAATGAAAAAAAAATCATCATAAAAAGTCCTGTCTGAAAAGAGCATCTTAGATCACTGTACAATGCATTCAGTAACTTTCATTTTAGTCACTAACATTATTAGTACTCTTTGTTGTTTTTCATTACTTTTCTATAGATCCAAGCATGATGACCCTGTTGTAAGGGACTGTGCACACACTGTTAACTCAGAAAATAAAACCACATATTCAAAGCAATCAAAACCCCTAAATATTAATAAGAATTAATTTTAGATTTAGGGCCCAAAAATAATTCAGTTGAAATGTGAGGAAGACCATGAAAAACAATCATTCAGCAAGCTTTTAGAGTATATACATATGTGTGTGTGTATGTATAAATATGATGAAAAGATGCACACATAAACACAATTTAAGAATTCTTGAGCACACAGACAAAAGGTAGAACATCATTAAGCAGGATTTTCTTCCTTTCTGTTTTCTTGCCAGGGAGATTTTGAACATGTTCCTTCCCTTCCTCCCTTCCCCTCCCTCTCACTTCCTTCCTTGCTCAGTGTGAATTTACAAACATTGCACTTGAATGGATGCAATTCTGTGAAAGCATTGCCCAAAGGCCCCCTGTTGCCTCACTTCTAGACCTTGAACACAAAATGCATTCTAGCTATTTTTTTTCCTGAACTGGTGATTTTTCTGGAGGAGGGAGGAGTAGACACCCAAACATGGTGAATTCCTCATCTATCCCTCCCTCCTACCTCAGCTTATGTCCTTTAGCACTTTGGGGAGCACACTGACAGAGGTTCCCCATCCATGCAAACAACAATCATACATGTGCTTTCTCAGATTTGCTAACAAAATTCTTCTAGTTGCCAGACTATGACCTTGTCTAAAAAAGAATTGGCTTGGTTCTCAAGCAACAATCTCATAAGTGCAGCCAGGCTATTAAGTCATGTGCCAAGGTGCTCAGATGGGTATTCTTGGCACAGTGCCAGTGCACTGGCACAGAGCCAGGAGATCAGTGAAGCCAACACTTCTCCTTTTGGATTCAGTCCACTTCCTAGTTGAAGTCACCTATGGCTCAAAAAGAAGTTTGCGGGATTAGGGATGTAGCTCAGTTGATAAGAGGTAGAGCAGTAGGATCAGAAATTCATGGTCATCTTATAGCTGTTTAGTTTCAGGCCAGGCTGTGCTACAGGGGATCCTAACCAAAGAATAATAATAGTAATAAACAGAATACATTTTGGCTAAGAGCATATTTGATGATTATTGTTCCAAGCCAGAGCTAACCTCAGGTTATCAACTTTCCTCAGGGAGGAAGAAAGGAGGCAACAAGGTTCAGCCCAACAGAATTTTCTGCACACATACCCCTCTCCAACCAAGCCCTCCCAGCCTACCATGTGGAAATGTGTGCTCCCACTGGAGACCAGAGGTGCCCCAGCTTGTAATGCTGAGTGCATGGGGCAGGCAAAGTTACCATGGAGCACAACTGTTTGGTCAATGGCCCACTGAAACCATCACAAGAAAACAAAACCACAAAAGAACAACACAAGAAAAAATGTACTGGGTACAATGCGTGCAAAGAGAATGGAAGAAGAATAAAATACCAAAACTCAGAACAGTGGCCTGTCTCTCAATGGTCCCTCTATCCTGTTTCGTTAGTGATGTCCTACCCTGAAATCAGGCTCCACCAAATTACACCAGAGTTTGAAACGGTAACCTGCATTCAGCCAGACCAGAGAATTGAGCAGCAACATATCTGTTGATCTCTACCAGAACAGAGGCCAAAGCACCAGGCAAACTCTGCCAGACCAGAGACCATGGCAGCAGCAAATCTCTGCGAGATCAGAGTCCAGAGCAGGGGACATGCTCTGCCAAACTCGAGGCCAGAGTAGTGGCTAAGCTCTGCCAGACCAGAAACCAGAGAACATTGGCAGTGGTGCCAAGCCTGGGGCTCCACATACTGTATCCATCCCTTGGCACCTCCTTGCCACTCTCACTGGAGCCTGTGGAGCATGGCTCAAGCCTCCCTGAAATGCGAAAGAATCAAGTCTAGGGGGATAGAAGGATTCTGTTCCATGTCCTCAGTCAGTCCCAGAGAAAAAAAAAAAATGGCAGTGAGAATCAAAACAGTTAAACAAGACACAGACAGCTAGATCCCATTGCTTGTGGAGCAGAAAAAATATACAGAGCCAGACAGCAGATTCCACCACTCCTGCAATGGAAAAAAATGAAAGCAGGATATCAGCGAATCTCTGATGCAGCAGCTACCTGCTTTGTCTTTGTCCAAAGATCCAGAGATCACAGAAAACTGGGTACTTTACCACACTTTAGGGGCACATTCATCCTCTCTGAGGTCCAGAGATCACAAAAATCTCAGTGCTCAACTCCTTTTACAGATTTGTCCCTTTGAAGGGGGGTCTGGGAAGTCTTCCAGGCCCCCTCAGGCCCTCAGCTGTCCAAAGCATCAGCTCTAACCTTTCTGACCACACAGATTACACATTTTGCCTCGAGCCTTGAAAAAAGAAACTACAGAAACAAAGAGACAGAAACAGACAGATACTGACAGAGTGCTCACTTACTGGCTGTTGTTCAGCTCCATGTGCCCAGGGTGTGTGGGAGACTTGGGGATCCAATATGAGAACCCATATGTTATGGCCAGCACTTAGGGTCATGAAAGATCAACAGGAGCTGGACCATATATGCAAGAGCAAAAAGTTTTATTTGGTCTTAAACTGGGTCTCTCCATCATTACCAACACAGTGGATCAGAGAGGAGAGCCCTGAGCAGCTGCATGGCAGGGTTTTGATTGGGGTTTCAGGAAGGACCAGGAAGTTCCAGTTTAACAGGTACAAGATTGGGTGACATTCAGCAAGGGCAAGCTTTTTACAAAGTGATTGGCTAGCTAACATAACTAACATTGAGCAAGATATCTCTAGGCCTCAGGAATGTTAGGTATTTTCTGTGTCGTTGAATATTCTACTACCAGGTCAGTGGGCTGCTCAGCACAAATGCCCTACTTTGAGATAAGATACCTTCCCATCCTTGTGGTTATCCTGAGGCTGTTCCTTGGGTAGGGAATCTTATGACCTTGTTTTTGGAATTGGTGACCCATGGCCTAGTTCCTGCTGAGAGTAGAGTCACTATTCTTGTGACCTTTAGGGGGCCTTTTTTATGCCCAGTTCCTGGTGACCTTTGGTGGTGTCAGGTAGGTTCTCTCGGTTCTAAAAGATCCATTTGAATTTTGTGGGGTTTGTAAATGGTGTGTCCTGTGTCAGAGAGCACTCCAATATTAAGCTGTGATATAGAATAGTAGAATTGATGACATAAAGGATTTATTATTATTGAGAAACAAATGGTACCAGTTAGAATTTAGCAGAGGGAAGACTGTCTGTAAAACACTCCACAGATAAGTTATATGCAAACCAGGCCTGTTAGAGATTAGGATCTCGGGATACACATGTTTGCTCACCAGGATTATCTAGAAGGCAGAGTGAGGTTTTTTGTTTTTTTTTGTTGTTTGTTTGTTTATTTGTTGTTTGTTTTTTTAATTTGTAACTTCCCAACGTGTATTTATTAATTTATGAATGTGAGTGAAAACAGACCAGATTGGTGGGTGTATAGTTTAGGTCAGATAACTTGATCCAGTGAATCTTGAATTTTGACTGTCCTATGCACATATGTGCAATCCTCATTGACACAGTACTGTCAGTTCAAATTTGAGACACAGGTTATGGGCTAAATCTGTGTCTGTAAGGTTACAGGTCTCGGCAGCTAATATTGTACACAGGGACAGCATCAAACAGTATCATTTAATGGATTTCCCTCTACAAGAGAATGGCCTGTGTTTTTCAAAGTCAGTATACCTATGTGTTTTTTTCAACTAAGAGGTTAAGAGCACTGGCTGCTCTTTCAGAGGTCACAAGTTCAGTTCCCAGCAACCACATGGTGGCTCACAACCATGTATAATGAGATCTGGTGCTCTCTTCTGGTGTGCAAGTGTACATGCATGCAGAACACTGTATACATACTAAATAAAGAAATCTTTTAAAAAGTCAGTTATTGGGGTTGGGGATTTAGCTCAGTGGTAGAGCACTTGCCTAGCAAGCACAAGTCCCTGGGTTCAGTCCTCAGCTCTGGGGGGAAAAAAAGCCAGTTATTGGTATTGTTAAATTTTATTTTGCTAATGCATCACTGCTCTAGTCTCTTGTTAGTTAATATTCTCTGATAATCCCCAGTCATTAAGAATTTCATTCATTTTTTCTCTACTGCTTTGCTATTTGTTTTTCTTTAAAGCAATGTCTCCTGTAGATCAGCCTACCACATGTTACGTAGTTTACACTTTATTTGAACACTGAATGCAACCTGTACTGCCAGTGCCTAGAACATAGTCCTGCAACTCTTTTCAGGTGGGCCCTGGCTGGTCAGTGTGAAGTAAAAGAGACCAGTAAATGAGTGTCCACTCATATTCCTGTTTTTGTTTGTTTGTTTTTGAGGTGGGTAATTACAAATAAAGAGGGACCTGTGTAAGAATTGAGTTCACTGACCTACTTTGAAGCTGGTGTAGTTACAACACAAAAAAAGGAGGAGAAGGAGGGAAGATGGCAATGAGTCAGGTAATCAATTTTAGACAGTCAGTAACAGTGAAAACTGGACATTTCAGAGGATTCACAGACAACAAAATCAACGATATGGATTAGGAGCTAGCTTTTTTCTGGAAAGCAAATTTCTATAGTTGAACCAGTTAAAACAACACAGAAGTTCTGGAGAAACTGATGTGGTAGTGCCTAACAGGTATGTTCCCCCCCTGTTTGAAAATGCACAACCTAAGAGAAAAGGTGTGAGTAATAATTGATATTCCCTAAAACATAACTGAAGTCCCGGAAGAATATTGGACCATAAGGCCATTTTAAACTTTTAAAATTTATTTTTGAGATTATAATGAAATAGTTTCAACCTCCTAATTTCTCTCTACTCTTATGTCTCAAAAGCTGGGCTGAATGGTTGAGGTGCCTACTTAAAAAATCAAAGCAGATGTGACTGTCAGGTCCTCCCAGCACCTCTCAGGCCTTACCTGTTACAAGGTATGAGTATCATACCCAGATCTCTAGCCCAGAAGCTGAGCTGGCCTACTCCCAGCTGTCCTTCCTTATGTATTCCAACTGTGTTGGTTACCTGGTCTTTTTCATTTATCATTTACTCTCCTGTATTTAGGTCTGGTTCTCCACTCCCCTTTCTCCTCTCTTCTCACATCGCTCAGGGTAATGTCAACCCTAGACTGTCCCAGAAGTTCCTGTGTCTGACTATGTTCTCTCTTCTACCTATAATAAACTTTCTACTCCAACATACCTAGCAATAGTCACATTCTTTTCCTTTTATTTTTTATTTTCATTGAGCTCTCAATAACTACTCCTTGCTTTCAAGTTAATGGCTACTTATTTCTTTAATAGTTGTTACTGTTTGGCTTTGACTGAAGTTTGGCTAAAGGACTTCCCATCTATGAGGTAGAGATGACTGCACTGCACACTGAGTATGTAATGGAATGTGCAACATAAATGACCTGTATCTTGGAAGATAAACAGGTGCCCTGGGAGAGTGGAAGATTGTATTTTAAAAAATTTCCAAGATGAGGGTGTTGCAGGATATTTGATCCCAGTGTGATCCCTTAGATTGTGAACTGTAAAATGCTATGCTTTGTTTGGTCTGGTTGAGCCCTAACACAAACCTTAATTCCAAGAACTTTCTGTTTATCGTAAACAGGTGATTATGGTGTAGTTCCGTCAGCCCTAGAATATACCTTTAATACAAAAGCTCTCTGTGCACAGGATTTAATAATGTTAACCCTAGGTCAAGAGGCAAAGCAAGAAACCAGCTGACAGGGATTAAAGAGTAAGTGGAAGTTTCAGCTGAAATGTATTTAAGGCAGAGTGTAAAAGTAGAAGGAGTTTTAGATTGGTAGCTTTTGGGCTTTTTTGAGCTTTGAGCTAGAAAGCCTTTGGCCTTGGGTTCTTTTGGCCTATCCCCCTGAGCTGTCATCTGAACTGGTGAGCTTTTGGAGCTTTTTCCTCTTAGATGTGAGGTGAGTAGCAGGGTCAGATGTGTGCTTTATCTGACTTTCTGAACTAGCAGGTTTTCTCCCCAGTACCTCGCTCCTGGGTCTGTATTGGTAAACTCAAACAATTGGAATTTTCATTTTTTTATAACAACACTAGGGTTCTGTGAGCCCCTAGGGGTTGGGGCAAAGCTAGAATACCTCTGCTATCTGCATCATTTGATCTTTGATCAACTGGTAGAAGAGCTACTACTGTCCTGAGACTCAGCTGTATTGTCCAAGCTAATGAGGGAGTCTGCATGGGACTAGGAGTCAGGAACAACAGTGGGAGGTAGCTTATGGGTTTGTTCTGGGATTGTCCTCTGATGTAGCTGTAGGGAACTGTGAATGGGAGCAGAGCCCATGCCATCGTGAGTGTGGGGCCATTGTTCCCAGGCCAGGCAGAGCAGGTCTGCTGAACTATCACAGCCTGATCTGCTTTGACCGAGATGGGCTGTGGTTCAGACTCTGCTTTTGTTGTTTTCCATGCAGTGACTTCAGCAGAGATCCTTGTCCTCTGGCCCTTCTTGAGTGTTGACTGTCCAAGGAGGAGGGGACCCTGTGGCTTGGGCAATAGAAAGTTGTGGTGCTTATAGTATCACTATCTAGTGTGCACTATCTAGGCATTGCTTTTGCTGTGCATTGGATAGATAGATTGGAAAACTGAAAGTCTCATTTCTAGAAATGCCTCATGTTATATTCCACACATGGTTTTGTGTCACAAATTTTATAAATAGTTTTGAAACTGGTAAAAAAAAAAATGGTGGTGGTCATCATTAAGCAATAATTGCTTAATTTTTTTAATTTATTTTTTACCTTTCAACTACCAATGGGCACAGTGGTGTGATTCAAGGGAATTCAATTCCTGGGTTCAAATGGATTTTCTGAGATGCAAAATTTTGTCAGTGTCAGGTGTGCCTGGGTTTAGGTAAGTGGGAAGGGAAGATTGCACATCTTGTGACATAATCCATGCAGCAATAAAACAGATATTAAATTATTCTCCAACATTGTTTTGTGTGTGAGTGTTGGTGAGGGCAGGGCTATGCTTGAACCCACAAGGGAACATGAGGGACTGCAAGCCATAGCCCATCTTTATTATGGTCTCCATTTTCCAAGAGACTTCCAGAGAAAAAGGATTCTCTGGAAAGGAGATTAGTAGTAGCAGGAGGGTCATAAATATAGCAGTTTAGGTGTCACTTTGAGTTTGTCTTGTAGGAGTTGTGAAATCTGTGTTTATTTAATTTGTATTAAATTAAAAAATCAAAGTTATCTCTGATCCAGTGCACATTTTTCATGTTAGAGTTTCCTTAGGCCTTTTCATGTAAACTTGGCTATATTTTAGGCTTATGTTTTTGGCTTTTTCTCTTATCCCCTCACTCTTTCAAAAAATCTGTACATTCTTGACTGTTGATGTTTGTGCTAAGTATAGAAGTCACATCATGCCAGAAGATTATGAGATTAGTGGCAATAGAATTGTCACTTATTTTTCTGTTTTTCTCTGTTTCTTACCAGGTGGCTTTTCTGATATGAGATAGAGATTTTGTGTTGTCCTTTAACAAGCATATAACGACAATTTGCACTTATGTCTATAGAAGGCAGAGGAGACAACATGAAGGTGAGTGATACCACTTGGCCAGTTTACTCCTTTTCTTTGGGCATAATCTTTTGGTGATCTGCCCTTTTTCTTTAGAAGTTTCATGTGTCCAGTGGACTCTATATTCTTTATTTGGATGTTTTTATTCTTTTATGAAAAGATTACATCAAAAACCTCCCCCATACCTAATTCTGGGGTGAGGATAGTTCCTTTTTATGAAGTTATATCTTTTATAGGGCAAAATGGTTTTTGGACATAGAAAAAGTATAATCTCTCAATTTAAGTTAAAAATATCTTTGAAAGTTTACAAATATACCTTCAACTGTATTTATTTCTAGATAACAAAGGACATTCCCTTTATTTTCAGCCAGTCTTTTACAAGTAGCTTTTAAGTGAAATCAGTGTAAATCCTACGTGCCTGCCTCTGCCTCCCAGGTGGTATGTAAAAGACATGTGCCTCCCAAATGCTGGGATTAAGGCTATGAACCACCAACACCCTGTCATTGTAACTGCTTGTCTCTGCTGGGATTAAAGGCATTGTCTATAACCACACTGCTAAAATATGTTATATTCACTCCAAATTATTCCAACTCAAACAAGTTTATACCTTTAAATTTACTTCAAACATTTTAAACCTCTTAACTGTTTTTAATATAAAACAACAAAAGTAACTTTTTATATTTAAGAAGAAAACTTTAGTCTTTATTAAGTTAGTTTGGACTGAATGACCACACTGTCTGATGAACAGTGACCTCTGCTTATTCAGGAGATTTCTACTATTCAAATCTAATCGTTATCAATTTTGACAGAATCCACCTTTCTTTTCCTGTGGAAACATTCTGTTTTACCAGTGAAGACACAGTTCAGTAGTTTCTCACTGTCTACTCCTTTTAGTTATGTTTACTTCTTTTTGTTCTAGAGTATTTAGGTGTGCTGTTAAGTTGCTACTAAGAGATATTTCTGATTATTTTTCTGAATGTACTTAGTGGTATGAACTGTCTTCTGGTCAACACTTCCATTGTGTACTATGAGTTTTGATATGTTGTGTATTTATTTCATTGACTTCTAGAAAGTCTTTAATTTCTTTCTTTATTTCAGTTTTGACCCATTTTTTATTCAGTAGAGTGTTGTTCAATTTCTATGAGTTTGTAAGCTTTCTATTGTTTTTGTTACTGGTGATGTGCTGCTTTAAACCTTAGTGGTGTGATAGGATGCAGGAGGTTATTGCAAGTTTCTTATATCTTTTGAGACTTCTACTGTTCATCAATTTTGGAGAACAATATATGAGTTGCTGAGAAGAGGGAACAATCTTTTGTGCTTGGGTGGATGTTCTGTAAACATCATTTGGGTATATTTAGTTTTTTTTTTTTTATTTTAGTTAGCTGGAGCATTTCTCTGTTCAGTTTGGTCAGGAAGACCTGTCCATTGGTGAGTGTGATATATTGAAGTGTTCTTCTATCAGTTTATAAGGGCCAGGATGTGATGCAAGCTGCAGAAGGGTTTCTTTTATAACTTGGGTGCTCTTATGTTTAGGGCATAGATGTTAAGTATTGAAATGTTATATTGCTGGATTTTTTTTTTTTTTGTATGTCATGTCCTTTGCAGTCTTTTGATTAGTTGTTTTTGAAGTCTGTTTTGTTAGATATTAAAATTGCTTTACAAGCTTGATACTCTAATTCATTTATTTGGAATATCTTTCCCAACCCTTTACCTTGAGATAATGTCTATCTTGATGTGAAGCTGTATTTGATGTATTTAATAGAAGGGTGGATTTTGTTTTATCATCCATTTTTGTGAGCCTGTGTCTTTTTATTGGTGAATTTGGGTCAATGGTATTAAGAGATATCAACAAACAGTGATTATAAATCCTGGTATTTTGGTGGTGGTGATGGTTGTTTTAGGACCCTGTGTTGGGCTACATTCATAGATACATATGTTTAAATTTGACCTTATCATTAACATCTTATTTTCTCTATTTGGTGATTGAAAGTTTCTGGGCAAGGTTAGTAATTTGTCTTGGCTTCTGTAGTTTTTTTAAGAGTCAGAAGCAGTCTGTCTAAGCCCTTCAACTTCTAGCATCTTTACTGAGAACAGAGGATTAATTTCAATGATCTGCCTTTATTTATTTCTTGGTTGTTTTTTGTTTGTTTTTGTTTGTCTGTTTGATTGGTTGGTTAGTGTGGTCTGTTTTATTTTATTTATTTATTTTTCTGTTGCAGCATTTCATATTCTTTCCTTGTGCTGTATGTTTAGAGTTTTGGTTATTCTGGTAAGAGGACTTCCTTTTCTGGTCCAATCTCTTTGGTGTTTTGTATGCTTCTTGTGCCTTGATAGGCATCTTCTTCTTTAGGTTAAGAAATTTTTCTTGTATGATTTTGCTGTTTTGGACCTTTGATCTCATCCTTCTTCTGCTAATCTGATCATTAGCATCGTTCGTGTTTTCATAATGTCCCAGAGTTCCTGGATGTTTTGTGGTAGAGAACTTTAAGATTTAACATTTTCTTTGACACATGTATCCATGTCATCTTTCTTTCTGTTCTTTTTTTACTGCTGTTTTATTTTATTTTCAGACAGGTTTGCTTTTTATACCTTTGCTGTCACTTTGTAGACCAGGCTGGCCTTGAACTCCCAACAGTCCATTGGTTTCTGCCTCCCTGAGTTCTGGTATTAAAGGAGTGTACAAACACAGCTGCCTTCCATTTCTTCTATTTGTTTTCACTGCATATATTTCTCTCTTGATCTCTGTTTTGAGTGTGAACCTCGCCTCTGTAGTTCCTTGTTGTAGTCTTTAAATTTTTCATTTCCAGGATTCCCTAACTTTCTGGGTTTTTTTGTTTGTTTGTTTGTTTGTTTGTTTTTATAAATTTCTTTTTTTTTTTTTTTTGACGTTGGAATTCTCTGTGTAGCATTGGCTCTGGTGGACTTGCTTTTTAGACCAGGCCCACTTCAATGTCACAGAGATCTATCTGCCTCTGCCTACTCAAGTGCTGGGATCAACGGTCTGTACCACCATGGCCAGCTTGTTTGTGCTTTCTTTATTGCTTCTATTTCCATATTTCCAGAATGTGTTCCATTCTGTCATTCTCCATTTGGGAGAGGCCTGGAGATCAGCTTCCAGATGGAGAATGGTGGTTCCATTTCTCTCAAAGGCAGCTAGACCACCTTAGGGCAACATTCATGTTCACTAGACCAGAGTGATGAAAGAATTTTCTATTGACTGTTACAAGTAGCTAGCTCTTTTAGAATGAAATCACCAGTGGTAGTGGAAATTCGGGTATTCCAGAGCCTATGGCCATGCCAAACTCTTACCATTCTCAGTTACACTGCTCTGAAGTCTTTCACCTCAGAGGTGCAGGTGAAAGTCCATGCTTGGTTGACTTGCAACTAAGACATAGGCCTGGTGAGACCCAGATCCAGTGAGGCCTAGGCCCAGTGGGTCAGAGAGCAGGCCCAGAGGGGGATAAATGATGAATCTCAGAGGCCATGATGGAAGGCTGATGGTATCAGGTGGCATATAACCAGCC
This sequence comes from Meriones psammophilus, assembly GCA_036365155.1. Lineage (NCBI taxonomy): Eukaryota > Metazoa > Chordata > Mammalia > Rodentia > Muridae > Meriones > Meriones psammophilus. The sequence goes on from JAEOAE010001228.1 coordinate 87,482, forward strand.
AGCATGCATGCACCTACAACTTGTTTATTTGAAGTCAGGGAGTTATAAACCTTGTGGAGAGGGAAGGATTTTGAGGATAAATGTCTGATTTGCTGGGGTCTAGGGAATCAAGGATACTTGGCCTACCTATAGTGCTACCATGCCTCATTTTCCATGCAGTAGCATGGTCCTATCACAAAAAGGAGAACACAGTACTCAATTATCCTATATGTGGGGAAAAATATCTTTGAGTACAGTTGAAAGTCACTGCTGAAGACTAAGATCCCTAGCAGGGTGATCCATTTCTAGGAATTCCCAGACGCTTGTTCAAGCAGTTGTCTTCACAGGAAAGGGTTTGCCTAATAATCTACCCTGAGGGCTATGTGAGACTCTTTTTATGACCCAGGGTCATATAGATCAGGAGGCAGATTTTTCGGCCCTTCACTGACATAACTGAGTTCACCATCACAGACTGAATGTAAATAAGTGGCTATCAGAGATGTCAGAATTCACCCTATTCCAGCAAAGCCTCATATCCCTCAAATGTTTGTTGTATCATAGCTTTATTTAAGGAAGTTATTGGTTTCCTCCAATTGTTTGATTATGTTTTGCCTGGATTTCTATATGGAATTTATAGCACATACCACAGCACATGCTGAATATACAAACATAGCTGAAAGCAAAAGAAAAAAATATTAAAACAAACTACATGAAGATGATATTGGTTGTTAAAGCAATTAGTGCAAAAAAGATGTTTAAGCATGTAATACGAACTCACTGTTTCTTTAAAATTCTGCTTTCTTTCACTTGGCTTGAGAAATTTACATTTTCTTACACTGATGCAGACATTTATCCAGTCATCAGTCATACAAAATAATATGGTTTCCATGTGATTCTAACAGATATTTTTTGCTTTATCATAAGAATATGATATAATTTTTGTAGTCAAAATCATTTATCTAATATTGAAACATTTGTATGCTTTAATGGAATCTTCAATTGGAATAGCCCTCCACCTCCAATACATATTTTATTGTTGCCAAAGGAAATAATCAGATTGCACAAGTTGAGTAATGGTCAGTGATTTCTTTGATTTTGATTTTAACTATAATCCTATTGTATTTGCTTATAGGACTATGTTATATTTACAGGCCTATCTTTGTGTTTGCTTTTGACAGGGGTGCTATGTATATTGTGTGATTTGATTAGTTATAATCTAACTACATTGTTTTTTATGAAAGTTATAGACAATCACATAATTTTTGCCTTCTGAAAATTTATTGTATTATGCTATAATTCCTTTAGTTTTTGTTGATTAGGAGACTTGATTTAAAGAAGCAGTTTTACTTTTCTCTTCTTGATCTTAAAGGCTTGCCTCTCCTCATTTCTTGGTATATCTGTGTTTTTAAGTTGTTGCAATCATCAATGTCTTGGTTTGTGCTTCTTAAGTGACTGATAGGATTAATACATTGTTTTTAGGTTTTTAAAACTTTCTCCTCTATTGTTGTCTCTTTGTCCTTATTAGATTCAGTTGTCAACATTTCAAAGCCTGCAGTCATCTGAGGGAAGCTCAATAAATGACATGCCCTCATCAGAGATGCTGTTCGATATATCTGTGAGAGATTGTGTTGATAGATAATTGATGTGGGAAGGCTCTTCCACTGAGAGATGCAATATCTCTAAGCAAGTGAGCCTGGGCTGCATAAGACAACTACCTGAGCATGAGACAGTGATGAAGCAAGAGACCAACCCAGGAAACATTTCCCCATGGCTTTCGCCTTAATTTTCTTTAAGCTTGACTTTGTATGCTAAACTCCCAAAATGATGGACTGTGATCTGACAGTACCATACTAAACCTGTAAGCTCATTTATGACCTGAGATGCTTTTAGTTAGGGGATTTAGTCACAACAACAAAGTAGCAAATTAGAACAAAAAGTTATATGCAAAGAGTGATTTTACTGCTGGACAGAATCTTGGAATGTTTTCTTTTTAAGGACTGTGGAAAACATCAGGATTTAAGATGGCAAAAGCATTACAGTGCTGTACACGGAGCTTCATCGGCTAGAAGATCAGAGTATTGAGAGTAATGCAGACAGAGGAAGTCCATGTCATAAGATTTTGGTGGACAATAGACTCTACGGAAAATTAAGCTAGAGGTCATTTGTGTGATATTTTAGCTGCAAATTATACTTATTCTGCCTATGCCTTGAAATTGAGGAAGGCAGAATTAAAAAATCATGGACAGGATTTCTTAGATGGATTACTGAATCTGTTGAATGGTTATTTTTAGAGAGACATTCAGAACCACAGTGAAAGAAAGAGACAAGTGGAGCAGAAATAAATATAAAGTCTTTGGTTTGTAGAGAAAACCAGTACTAGGTAGTATCAAATAACAGTCACGTGATGAAATAGAGGCAGAATTTTTCAAGATTATCACCATCAAAGAAAAGGTCCTAGCTCTGGATTTGAAGCTTAAAATGATATTCATAGAGTAAATGCCTTCCTGCTAATTCTTCTGTTAATGGAAGGAGGACTCAAAGTAATTCCTACTGCCAGGAATGAACTTCATATAAACCCTGCTCCAAATGGTCCAAGTGTGGCAACGTCCATCCCAATTTTGAATCCAAATTGACAGGCTCACCCATGTTGTGCTTTTTCTGGAAACAGGAAAGATGTAAAATTTAACGTAATAGATTATTTGTGGTTTCTATTCAGCACTGTGCCATTCTGTGTTTGGCAGAGTCAGATCACCAGTGAAGATACTGTAAAGGTTCATTGCATGAAGCAGTGAGGGTAAAGCCTAAGTTGCATCTTGACATTACAAGATGTTGAGATACCTGAGTTATGAGACACCTGTCATAGAGTGCTGCCTACAGGGAGTGGAAGTAACCAATCTGAGAGATGTATGAGACGTTGCATAGATAGGACCCCCTAAGCCTTTTGAAACAGCAACAGGATTTGCTGTTTTCCTTGCTGGTCTTCTTTCCTTGGTACGGTCTTCCCTCACTATGTATACATTCCTCTCTGCTGGAATGGGAAGGGGTATTCTGTGCATCTATGTTTGAATGATGTAACTTGCTTCTAATGTGGCAGTCAAGAGATTTTCTTAATGTCAGAAAAGACTTTGGACATTTAAACAGTGTATGAGTTATTGCCAAATTTTAGAATCACTGAAGTTAGACTACATTTTCATCATGGTATGGCCACAAGCCAATATGAATTTGGCCTGAAATTATTTGATTGAATCAAAAAAGCTCCCAGAGAAGATGATGTTTCTGGTTTGGACATTGAATGAAAATGTTTCTGTGTATCCCAGGCTGTCCTGAAAGTCAGTATTACACCAGGCAGGTTTTGCACTTACAGGTCTAACTCCAGTTGAGGGTTGGGGTAAAATTTAGGCCAACATGCTTGGCATCAACATCATCATCATTGGCTGCTGAGTCTGGAATGTAGGGTTTTGGGTTTTTATTTAGTTTTGTTTTGTTTTGTCTATCTAAGCATAGGTTTTTGTGCTGATCTTCATCTACATCTTGCATTTGAAATTTGGCAGAGAGTATATTTAATTTTTTAGGGGCATGTATTCATGACATTAACTCTGTCTGAGCTTTCTGAGTCATTGAATTGCAGGGGTGTGACATTCTTCCAACCTGTTGTGTTTTTTTTTAACTTTATTCATTCATTTTATTCACATTTAATTCATTTTTTATTTAAATTTGTTTTTTTTTGTAATTTATTCTCTGACATTAACTTGGCTCTTTAATCACTCCTCTTGGGGGTGAAGCCTTGGAAGGCCACAGGGAATGATGATGCAGCCATCCTTGATGATACCTGATAAGCTAGGGTCAGATAGAAGGGGAAGAGTTACTTCCCTATCAGATTAGGGAAAGGGCATAGAAGAAAAGAAAGAGGGTGGGTGGGACTAAGAATAGATGACAGAGGGGTCTACAGTGGGTATACAAAGTGAATGAATTGTAATAAATAAAATTTAAAAATAATTTAACATCTCAATTGTATCCTCCTCTCTTGTCTCTTCCTCATCTCATCCTCCATTCCTCTTTCCCGCGTATCCCATTTTATCAGATAGGGGGAGCCCTCCACTCCTACCAGCTGACCCCAACTTATCAAATCTCACTAGGACTGTCTACATCCTCTTCCTTTGTGGTGTACCAATGACTCCTCCACCATGGGGAAGTGATAAAGAGCAGGCAACAGAGTCCAGGTCAGAGGCAGCCCCTGCTCCCCTTACTATGGATCCCACATGGAGACTGAGCTGCCTATCAGCTACATCTGAGCAGGGGTATGGGTCATCTTCATGAACAGTCTTTGATGGGTGCATCAGTCTCTGCATGTCCCCACAGTCCCAGATTTGTTGTCCTTGTTGGTCTTATGGAGCTCCTGTCAGCTCTGAGTCTTTTTATCTCCCAACTCTTTCCTATGATTCCCTGTGCTCTGCCCAAAGTTTGGTTGTGAGTATTAGCATCTGCTTTATCCCCTACTGGATTGAGTCTTTCAGAGGACATGTATGTTAGGCTCTCATCCTGTTCCCTCTCTTCAGTCATGTCTGGTATCAATTCTATTTGTCATTTTAAATGAGAATTGAGCATCATTCATAGGGTTCTCCTTCTTATTTAGCTTCTTTAGGTCTGTGGATTGTAGTATGTTTGTCCTGTATTATGGTTATTATCCACTTATAAATGAGTATATACCATGCATGTATTTCTGGTTCTGGGATACCTCACTCAGGATGATCTTTTCTAGTTCCATCCTTTTCCCTGAAAATTTCATGATTTCCCTGTTTTTAATACGTGAGTAGCATTCCACTGTGTAAATGTACCACAATTTCTGTAACCGTTGTTCCATTGAGAGACATTTAGGTTGTTTCCCAATTCTGGCTATTATGAATATAGATGCTGTGAACATAATTGAGCAAATGTATTTATTGAATGTTGGAGCATCTTTTGGAAATATGCCCAGGAATAATATAACTGAGACTTGAAGTAGCACTATTTCCAATTGTCTGAGAAAGCATCAGAATGATTTCTAATGTGGTTATATAAGTTTGCACTTTCACCAGCAATGGAGGAGTGTTTTCCTTTCTCTACATCCTCCCTAGCATGTGCTGTCTCTTCAGGTTTTGATCTTAGCCATTCTGATGGAATATCAAAGTCATTTTGATTTGCATTTCCATGATGACTATTGATATTTAGCATTTAGTTAAATGTTTTTCCACCATTTGCTATACCTCTGTGGAGAATTCTCTGTTTAGTTCTGTACTCCAGTTTTAAAGCGGATTATTTGGTTTGTTGGAGTTTAATTTCTTGAGCTCTTTATATATTTTGTTTATTATCCCTCTCTGCTGTATGTAGGGTTGGTGAAGAACTTTTCTCAGGTCGTAGGCTGTTGATTTGTTCTATTGACAGAGTTCTTTGATTCATAGAAGGTTTTAGTTTCATGAGATTCTATTTATTAATTGTTGATCTCAGAACCAGTGCTCTTGGTGTTCTTTTCAGTAAGTTATCTTCTATGCCAATGTGATCAAGGCTTTTTCCCACTTTTTCTTCTAACTAATTTAGTGTGTCTGGTTTTATGTTGGAAGTCTTTGATCAACTTGGACTTTAGTTTAGTGCAGGATGATAAATATGGATTTTCATTTTTCCACATGTAGACTTCCATTTAGACCAGCACTATTTGTTGAAGATGTTGCCATTTTTGCATTGCATGGGTTTGGCTTCTTTGTGAAATATCAAGTGTCCATAGGTTTGTGGGTTTATTTATGAGCCTTTGCTTCAATTCCATTGATTTACCAGTCTGATTCTGTAATAGTACCATGCTGTTTTTATTACTGTTGCTTTATAGTATTTATAGTATAGTTTGAGATAAGGGATGGAGAAACTTCCTGAAGATCTGTTATTTTACAGGATTTTTTTTAACAATTCTGTTTTTTTTTTTTTTTTTTTTTTTTTTTTCTCATGAAGCTGAGAATTGTTCTTTCAAGGTTTGTAAGGAGTTGTGTTGATATTTTGATGGGAATATCATTGAATCTGTAGAATGTTTTTGGTAATATGGCAATTTTTACTATGTTGATCCTACTGATCCATGAGCATGAGAGATCTTTCTATCTTTTGTTATCTTCTTCAATTTCTTTTTTCAGAGGCTTTAAAGTTTTTTTTAAATTTTCATATAGGTTTTAAACTTGCTTGGTTAGGGTAACACCAAGATACTTTATGTTTTTTTTTTTTTTCTGGCTATTGTGAGGGGTGTTGTTTCCCTAATTCTTTCTCAGGCAGTTTGTCTTTTGTATACAGGAGTGTTACTGATTTTTTGTTAACTTTGTATCCAGCCACTTCGCTGAAGTGTTTTTAAATTGTAGGCATTCCCTGGCAGAACTTTTGGGGACACTTATGTATACTGTCATTTCATCTGTGAATAGTTATACCTTGACTTCTTTCTTTTCAATTTGTATCCCCTTAAACTCCTTTGTTGTCTTATTGCTCTAGATAGGACTTCTGATACTGTATTGAAGAGATTTGGAGATAGTGGGTAGCCTTGTCTTGTCCCAGAATTCAGTGGAATTGATTTAACTTTCTTTCCATTTAGTTTGATGTTAGCTATTGGATTACTGTGTATTGCCTTTACTATTTTTAGGTATGTGCCTTGTACCCTCTGTGTCTTCGAGATTTTAAACAAGAATAAGTGTTGGATATTGTCAAATGCTTTTGCAGCATTTAAGCAAATGATCATGTGTTTTTTTTCAATTTATTTATATGATGGATTACATTGATGGATTCCATGTATTTAACCACCACTGCATGCTTGGGATGGAGCCTACTTGGTCATGGTGGATGATATCTTTGATATGTTCTTAGATTTGGTTTGTGAGTATTTTATTGAGTATTTTTACATCATTGTTCATAAAAGTGACTGGTCTGAAGTTCTCTTTCTTTTTTGGGTCATTGAGGATTTATCATGGTGACTGCAGTCTTCCAAAAGGAGTTTGGTCATGTTGCTTCCATTTATATTCTATGAAATAGTTTGAAGAATATCAGTATTCTCATTTTTTGAAGCTCTGGTAGAATTCTGCTTTGAAATCATTTGGCCCTTGGTTGGGAGTCTTTTGATGTTTGCTTCTATTCACTGAGGGGATGTAAGACTATTAAATTTCTTTACCCGATCTTGATTCAACTTTGGTAAGTGGAAACAATAAAAACATTGTATATTTCATTTTGATTTTCAAATTTTGTGGCATATAGGCTTTTGACATAAGAGCTAATGATTCTTTGGATTTTCTCAGTGTCTGTTATATCTCTCTTTTTATCAGGTTGATTTGGATAGTGTCTCTCTGCCATTTTCTTAGTTTGGCTAAGAATTTGTCTATGCTTTTGATTTTCTCAAAGAACTAGCTCCTGGTTTTGTTGATTTTTGAACTGTTCTCTTTGTTCCTAATTTATTGATTTCAGCCCTGAGTTTGGTTATCTAGTGGTCTACTCCTGTTGGGTGTGTCTGCTTCTTTTTTCCTAGAGTATTCAGGTGTGCCATTAAGATGCTTGTATGGGAAGTCTCCAATAGCTTATGAAGGTAGTAATTGCTATTAAATTTCTTCTTAAGACTGTTTTCATTGCACCTCATAAGTTTTGGTATGATGTGACTTCATTTTCATTGAACTGTAGGAAGTTCTTTATTTCTTCCCTGACCCAGATTTCATTAAGTAAGGAGTTGTTCAGTTTCCATGTATGTGTAGGCTTTTTGCTATTTCTGTTATTGTCAAGATCCATCTTTAGTCCATCATGGTCTGATAGGATGCAAGGTATTACTTCAAACTTGTATCTTTTGAGGCCTGGTTCCTGACCTACTGTATGGTCATTTTTAGAGAAGGGTATGTGAGGTGCTGAAAAGAAGATATATTCTTTTCTGTTTGGGTGAACATTTCGCTAGATATCTTTTAGGTCCATTTAATTCATGACATCCATTAGAGTCATTATATCTCATTTTAGGTTCTGTTTTACTGCTCTGTCCTTTGATGATAGTGAGTTGTTGTGGTCTCTCACTATTAATGTGTGGAGATTGACATCTTCTTTAAACTTTATTAATGTTTCTTTTACAAAAGTGGGTGCCCTTGAATTTGGGGCATAGTTGCCCAGAATTGAGACACCATCTTGGTGGAATTTTCCTTTTATGAGTTTGAAGTATCTTTCCTCATCCCTTTCAATGCAATTTGGTTAAATGTCTTTTTTATTAGATTTTAGAATTGCTACTCCTGCTTGTTTCTTGGGTCCGTTTGCTCGAAAATCTCATTCCTGCTTCAACATCCCAGGAACTTTTCCAGGGTTTAGTTCAGTGCTCTGAGGTTGGAACCAATTTTTTTCTTCACCATTGGGAATCACAGTCAGTGGTGTTTTGTGGCCTACTGTTCCAACCATTGGTCACTGTGTAGTCTCTGCTACCCTGCTGATCAGACACAGTGTGGAATCAGCTCTGCCATCTGGGATTTTTTTTTTAATTTTCATTGAATATGAGTATTTTGCTTGTATGCATGACTATGCACCTCTTGTGTGCCTGCTCCTCACAGTAGTCAGAAAATTTCCTCAGAACTCATGAACATAGAACAATGGATAGTAGTGGGCTCCATGTAAACACTGACAATTGAGCCCAATTATTTTCAAGAGCAGCAAGAGCTCCTCACTGCTGAGTCATCTCTCCTGCCTTATGTTGCTTATTTATGCTCATCATTTACATTGCTAATATTTTTTCTTTCTATTTTTACCTGTTTAAACATGCATTCCCTTTTAGTAAGATCTTATTAATGTTACAGTTTAAGCTGTGGCACTGCTGGTTTCTGGAAGAGTATTACAGAATTGGATTGAATGTATAATTCCTTATTTGAGCTTCAGTAAAGATCTCTGAGTTTTTTCTAACTATTATATTTGTTTTATTTACATTTAGGGGAGGATCTGTCTTACAATATAGGTCTGGCTGTCCTGGAATTCTTTGCATAGATCATGCTGGCATCCAACTCAATGAGATTCACCTGCCTCTGCCTCCTGAGTGATGGAATTAGAGGCATAACTGAATACACCCAGCTAGTCCATCATTTTTTGTAGTTAATAAATGTTCATAAATTTCTCTGATATGTACTCAGTACTGTTCATCTGTTCATTTCTCTCTGTGTCTTTGCCTCTATCTTTCTCTTTCTATTTTACTCTCTTCTCTAGGTTTGCCTTTGTCGACATTAATTGGCATATCTATTCCAAGTCTATATCCTATTATAAAAGTTCAGATATAACACAGTTATTCAGTATTCTTCTAAGAATGACTTATGGATAACATTAGGACTTCCTTTTTAATATAAAAGCTTTAATATTTATTTTTCAACTATAGACTATACATGAGTTGGAAAGGAGAGTATACAAAACAATTATCAAATAAAAATCATGTGTTCTATGTCTTTCTTTTGTCTGGTCACTCACAAATATGATCTTATCAGCTATGATTGTTTTTGTTTGCCACCTCACATTATTTTTATCCATGTATTCACTGTACTCCACTTTCCATTTTACAAATATATGAGCCCCCTTTTCACATACTGATATGCGACTTCCCTGAGGCATGGTTAGAACATGATATTCAGTGCCTTGTTATCTATTGACTGACGCCACCCATCTGTTCACTGTCTCCTGATAGCCACATCTCATTTGTTGCTAGATAAAATATCATGACTGTGTTTTTTCCTTCCACCTTTCTCATGACAGGGTCCTGACTTACTTGCATAAGTAACTGAAGACAATTCATAGATCACTCAAGAACCCAACAAATGGCTAATTCATATTCATGTCTTACAAACTAATGAAACTCCTTTAACACAAGTTTTCAAAGCACGCCTTTGGTTTCCCTTACAATTTAACCTTTAGGCTTTTTCTTCTCTCCTCCTTCACCTGATGCACAGCACCCAACTGTCTAACACTACCACTTCTGAGTCAGAATATAAATGGAAGCAGCACTAGAATTATATGATTATATTGCCAATGAAATATAAATTTATATTGTTGCCACTGTTTCTGTTGTACAAATGTATGGCATATTTTAGAATTCAGTGACCTTCAATGATGTGCATGTGAAATTCAGCCAAGAAGAGAGGGGTTTGCTGGAATCTTCCCAGAAGCAACTCTACAAAGACATGATGCTAGAGACTTGCAAAAACCTCACTGCTGTAGGTAAGACTGGGAATTTTCTTCCACTTTTAAAATAAGGGGACAATTCTTACTTTGTTAAGGATCCTATTCTGTAATTCGAATTGAGAATGAGGAGGAATGAGGTTAATTAATAAGGCATGATTCTCAGGGTCACAGAAGATAGTGATTTAAGTTTTTCCTAAATAATAATGTGATATTTCCAATAATATATATTTTCTGGTACTATATTTTAGGCTACGATTGGGAAGACCATAATATTGAAGAAGATTTTCAAAGTTATACAAGTAATAAAAGGTAACTTTATGTGCAAGCTGATACATATATGAATCTTAAGAAATTTTAATGTGTCCTGGAAGTTTGTTTTTTTTTTTTTTTTTTTTTTTTTTTTTTTTTTGTTGGCTGCTTTTTATTTTCTGTTTTTGAAATAGTTTTTTTTTTCTGTGTAGCTCTAGCTTAACTTGGAATTGCTTGTTAGACCAGCCTGACCTCAAAATCACACAGATCTGCCTGATTCTGCCTCCACAAGTGCTGGGATTAAGGGCATGTACCAGCACACCTGGCTGCCTCCTGGAATTTTTAAATAAATGCAACAGTGTATAAACAGCACTGCTTTAAGTGTACTGATGATCATTAAAATCTCACAATTCCATGTACTTCAATGTCAGTTATCTGATTTGTGTTTGCAAGGCACTCCCCTCAGATAGAAGAAAATAAAATAATGTTGTAAGATGTATATACATTGAAGAGGTGATCAGTATGTGTCCAAAATCTTCTAATAAGCAAATATGTCATATACAAACAGTGTTACTCATATTCATACAGTAACATTGTAAAATTTACTGAAAGGAGCAGCTTATGAGAGTCAAGATTATTGTTGTGGAGAAACCTTAATCCCTATATGACATATCTATGATGAACAAAAAACAAACTGTGTTAATTCAATGTGGGAATCTTTTATTATTCTTGTAATTTAATAGGTATATCATATCTCACAATGTTTCTAAGGCACAAGAGCATAGGGATATTGAAATAAGCAGTGTACTTGTCTTTCTCCAAGAACAATTGATTTTGTATTAGTCCCCACTTTGAGTAGATTTTCTGAATGTGATAAATGGTTACTGTTGATTGGTTTTGCAACTTCACTGAGAATTCATCAGCAAACTCATACTGCTGAAAAAACCTATGAATACTAGGAATTTGGAACTTTTTCTGCTTGTCCTGGCTCACTTTGTAAATGAAGTATCATTCATACAGTACAAAAATTTGTGAATGGGATTGCTGTGGTAAAACTCTGAATTCTTACAATACTCTTCATATATAGGAGAAACGTCTTATAGAAAAATGATGTTATAAAAGTGAACCACATAACAAATGCTCTTACCATCACAGGGATCTTCAAAAATAGCCACAATGAAGGGGCATACCATGAATGTAAATAAAGTGATAAAACGTTAAAATTTTATTCTTCTTTACCATTAGACCAAATTATGAAATTAATTCATATAGATAAATATATTTATTAGTGTAATGAAATGACTGCGGTAAGTCTTTCACATGTGCCAATTTTCTTTGCAGGCATGAAAGCAATCATACTGGAGAGAAACTCTTTAAATGCACTCTATGTGGTAAAGCCTTCCCCTATATCACTGTTCTCATACAGCATAAAGGAACACACATAGGAGAGAAGTCTTACAAATGTAATCAATGTGGTAAACGCTTTGCAAAAAACAGTCATCTCATGCGGCATAAAAGAACACACACTGGAGAGAAACCTTATGAATGTAATGAGTGTAGTAAAGCCTTTGCAGAAAACAGTACTCTCTTAAGCCATAAAAGAACTTATGAATGTAACCACACTGGTAAAGAAAAACCTTATAAAATGTAACCTTATAATTGTGGTAAAGCCTTTGCACGAAAAAGTACTCTCTTAAGCCATAAAAGAACACACACTGGAGAGAAACCTTATGAATGTAACCATTGTGGTAAAGCCTTTGCACGAAACAGTCATCTCATAAGCCATAAAAGAACACACACTGGAGAGAAACCTTATGAATGTAACCAGTGTGGTAAAGCCTTTGCACAAAACAGTCATCTCATGCGGCATAAAAGAACACACACTGGAGAGAAACGTTATGAATGTAACCAGTGTGGTAAAGCCTTTGCACAAAACAGTCATCTCATAAGACATAAAAGAACACACACTGGAAAGAAACCTTATAAATATACCCAACGTGATAAAGCATTTGCACAGCAGAGTAGTCTCCGAAAACAGGAAAATACACACAGTGGAGAGAAACCTTGTGAGGGTAATTAGTGTGATAAATCCTTTGCATGTAACAATCATCTCCTAAGACAACAATACATTCTGGAGGGAAACCATATGAATATAACTATGTGGCAAAGCCTTTGCACATAACATCTCCTAATACATAAAATAACAAATACTGGAAAGATGTCTGACTGTAACCAATGTGAAAAAAAACTTTTGGACTTCAGAATAATCTCCACACTCATGAAAGAAATCCTAATGGACAGAAAGCCTGTGAGTGTTTTTAACATGGTGAAACCATTCCACATTTGTATAATCTTCATCATCATGAAAGGATTCATAATAGAGGAAAAACTTATGAATGTGTTAAAATGGTGAGGCCTTGCACAAATCCAGAGTCATCATCAACATAAAAGTATCCTTACTAGAGAGGATATAAGTGAGTATAAACAAGGTGGAAAGGCCATTGTGTACTTTGGTCCACTGAGATGCAACAGAACTGAAAAACTAGCTCAATGGAAATGACCTCCCTTTTCTGAAGGGGAAAGGAGATAGGGGCAATAGGAACGGAGGGTAGTGCTGGGGCAGAGAAGGGAGGGGGACTACGATTGGAATTTAAAGTAAATAAACTTATTTTTAAAAAGAATACAATGAATGGTCAATATCAATTACATGCAACAGTATTATATAATAAGGTGTTTAGGGAAGACTTATTGATAATCCTGTTTCTCAACATTTACTGTTTTCAGTTGCCTCACTTTACACAAGAAACTTTTAGTCCAGTGGATGAATATGTAGGGAATGGTGAACTAACACCAGCCAGGAAGTTCTCTGAGAGTAACACAACAGTGGTAGCCTGTAGAAGTTTCTTTGTGTACACATACCTATTGTTCCAGGGGTACTATTGAAAAACATCACAACCCACACTGAATTTTGAGATATGAGGGAGGAGGCTTTCTTTTCCATGTATGAACCTGCTTCTGGAGTAGATGTGTAACCATGTCAAGGGTGAGTTGTCTCTGCCTGACTTCATCTAGAGAGTGTCTTTAGACATAGACACCACCAATCAAATTTGATAGATGGCCTTTGACACAGATCACTGATAACTCTCCCCTCCCTTCAAATATAGGATAATTTGGATCTGTGTCCTTGTTCTTATTCATATAATAGGAATGTGCTGTTTAATGCAAATCGGGCATCCTTGAATTGCCTAGCATTAAACAATTATCTACACCTATACTTGGAGCACTCCAGGCACTCCCCAAGGGATATAAGCCTTTGTTTTCTGTTTTCTGGAATTAAAGTTGAACCTACTTTCTAAGGTGGTTCCCAGAATGGCTGACCACAGTCATGCTTGCGGGCTTTCCAAGCTTTATGCTAATCATCTTCTGCCCCTTATGCCTTCCTGGGCTGGTGGGAAACAGCCCTCCAGTCAGCAAGACAATCACATTCTCTGAAATGCCTGTGATAAAATGTTTCAGACATCATAGCATTTCAAAGTTCACATGTTTCTGGATGTGAGATGGTCAATCAACAGTGTCTTGGAGTAGGACTCTTTAAAATGAGTTATACTTAGTGTTTTATTTACAGTAAGGTTGCAGGCAAGCTTCATGGTATGAAATCTTCTGAGGTGAGTACAGTGGCCTATGGAAAAGAAATATGAGCAGAAATTTTAGTTCTCTGTTTTTAATAGCTGAGTACTGTTCTGATAATGTATTGGTGGACAGCAGAGGAGAGGAACTCCCCTTTTGAGTGGTCTAGGGAAAGGGGATGGGGGAAGATGGAGGGAGGGTGGGACCAGTAGTAGTTGAGGGAGTGACCTTCAATCAGCATATATAATGAATAAATTGTGAAAAATAAAAACAATTAATAAAATAAAACATAGTAAGAAAAACAAAACATAAAAGCAAAAAATTGAGTCTAGTTTGGGTAACTGTCCTCCCTCAAAGAGAAGAAGATATATAGAAAGAAAAGAAAAAACATAATCTTTGTCTTTGTCACCTTTCTTCCCTGTGAGCTCACTTGAAGATCATTATCCAATGGAGAACATGCTTCTCTCTCTGAAGTTTAGGTTACCATAGAAGTAGGATTCAAACCTGGAACTAATGGCAGAGGTTCCTAGTTAACATATCAAATCAAATCTACCTGCCATTTTCTCCCAGCAATCCTTCAGTCCTTCCATGTTATCTGTTCCTCCAGGAAAGTATAGCCCATGAAATGCCCTGAATTCTCCTTCCCAGGGCCTGAGCTAACCTTACTCCCCCCCACCCATATATAGGCAAACTATTTTGGCTACCTGGTCTTGTCAAGAGCCATGCAGGAGCAACAGCATAACAGCTGTAGAACTCATGGAATATGGCTCTCCTGTTAGCATAGTCATGTTGAGTTTGTCTTGGAGAAGCATAATCCCAAGAACTGCTTTTTCTGAGGACTTTGAACTCTTATGTAGTGTATCTCTGCTTGTTGTCCTTATGATGCCCATATTCCTCAAAACATGAGGAACATGAAAACTATAAGGAGGCTTCTAGCCCATCAGTGGGCAATATCACTGGCATTTAAAATTAACAATGCTTGATCTCTTTTCACATGTTTACTGGAGCAGATTAATGAATTAACCACTGCCCTTGAAAGGAGCCATAGATGTAGATTGTTAGCAATGACCATTATACTTAGAAACAATTTGGAAAAATAGATTGTTTAACAAGGTCAGGGAAGATGTTTTTGCTAATGGCTCTGATGTAAAAAATCTTAGAGAACAATTTAAAGTTAAGAAAAGTACACTATTAATAGTAAAGCCATGGATGTTTTAAGGTTGATGAGCTGAAACAATAGCCCAAGGAAGCATTAGACCTTCAAACTGGGTCTAAAACAGAGACAGCATTTGATTCCCCTATATTTGTTTTTCCCCTCAGCTTCTTGATATGATTTAATAAAAATGATTAATGAGTAGATGCACACCCCTTTAAGATTTAAAGTACAGGTGCCAGTACCATGCCATTTTTTATTCCTGTTGCGCTATAGTACTACTTGAGATCTCGGGTGAAGATTCCTCCAGAAAATCTTTTACTGTACAGGCATTCTTTTAAAATCAATTCTGGTTTTTTGTTTTGTTTTGTTTTTCTATATGAAATTGAGAATTGTTCTTTCAAGGTCTGTAATGAGTTGTGCTGGTATTTTGATTGGAATTGCATTGAGTCTTTAGATTTCTTTTGGTAGAGTGGCCATTTTTACTATGTTAATCCTCCAATTCTGTAGTATGGGCAATCTTCTGATATCTTCCTTGAAGTTCTTTTTTTTTTCATACAAGTTGTTCACTTGCTTGATTAGAGTCACACCAAGATACTTTATGTTATTTGTGGCTTTTGTGAAAGGGTTTTGTTTTCCTAATTTCTTTCTGAGCCCATTTGTCTTTTGTATACAGGAGGGCTTCTTTTTTTTTTTTTTTTTTTTTTTTTTTAATTTTGTATCAAGCCATTTTGCTGAAGATGTTTATCAGCTGTAGAAGTTCCCTTGAATTTTTAGGGATATTCATATATATACTATCACATCATCTGCAACACAAGCTGGACTTCTATGGAGAAAAGTGAACCCTCCTCCATTGCTGGTGGGAATATAAACTTGTACAACCACTTTGGAAATCAATCTGGTACTTTCTCAGAAAATTATGAATAGTGGTACTAGAATATTCAGTTATACCAACTGTGGGCATATATTCAGAAGATTATCAACCATACAACAAGGACATTTGCTCAACTCTACTCATAACAGCTTTATTGACAATATCCAGAATCTGGAAACAACTTAGATGTCCCCAAACCGAGGAATGGAAACAGAAATTGTGGCACATTTATACAATGCAATACTATTCAGCAATTAAAAACAAGGAAATCAGCAGGTAAATGGATGCAACTAGAAAAGATCACTCTGAGTGATCACTAAGAGTGTCTTTCTGAGAAGCAGAAAGATAATCATGCTATATTCTCACTTATATGTGGATATTAGCTATATAATATAGGGTTTAAAAATACTAAAATCTATAGTCCTAAAGGATCTAAACAACAGGAAGAACCCTAAGGAAGATGCTTAATCCTCATTCAGAAGGGCAAATGGGATAGGCATTGGTAATGGGGGAAGATAGGGAACAGGGCCGGAAACTACCACAGAGGGCCACTGAAAGAATCTACATAGCAGGGTATTGAAGCAGATGGTTAGACTCATAGCCAAATTTTGTGCAGAAAGCATGGATTAATATGGAAGATTCAGAAGCTAAAAAGACCTAGATGGGAGAGGCACTCCACAAGTAGGCTAATTGAGCCAAAAAATATGGGCCCAGGGGGTCCTGTTCCAACCAAGGACCATGCATGAAGAACACCTAGCTCAGATGTAGCTCATAAGTATCTCGGTTTCCATGTGAGTTCCCTATTAAGGGTAACAGGGGCTGTCTCTCACATGAATTCAGTGGAAAGCTCCTTGATCATCTACTCCTGGAAGGTGCAGCCTTGCCAGGCTGAGGAGGAAGAAGGTGCAGTCATTCTTTGTCAGACTTGATAAGATAGGCTAGCATAAGATAGTAGGGAAGTAGGACTTCCCCTATTAGTGGACTAGGAGAGACGGCATAGGTGTAGAAGAGGGAGGTAGGTTGTAACTGGTTGAAGATGAGGGAGGGGCTTACAGCCAGAAAACAAAGTGAATAAATTGTAATAATCAATAAAAAAGAAAAAAAATGAGTTTTTTTTTCCTGAAATGGTTGGACTCAGGCAACTGTCTCTTAAAAACAACTAGAAAGAATAGTACTTCATCGCTTTACATTTTCCTTTTTCTTGTAATACTATATATAATAAATACCCTTGCTAAAATTCAGTGGTTTATTATATATTCCTAGTATTATAATATTATAAAATATTTTACAAATCAAATTTTGATATGTTAAGTGTGTAAAAATAGTTTATGAAAAAGTGGCTTGAATTTTCAAAAGAGCAAAGAATGATTACTCAAAACTCAGGAGAGTGAAAATAAAAGAAAATTGATGGAAGAATAAATTATATATAAAAATAATATCTCTTACACAGTAATTAAAACATTTTGGTTATTGAGATTTAAAAAATATACACAGAATATTTCTCAAGTAAACAATGTAAGCTATTAGTAATAGCTCCTATGCAGGCACCCTGAAGTATTTCTTTAAATTATTCCTCTTGTCACTGAAATGTGTTCTTTGACAAGTCATGCCACTACACCCTGATGTTCAGGCTCTAATACTGACTATTCAGTTCTTATTTCAGAGCACTGAGTTCTTATAACCCAGTTAGGACTGAAGTCAGACAATGTTTCATTTCTGTGTCTAGCTCAGGTCATAACTTTTGATGATACATTTTGAGTTCATCCACAATTTCAAAGTAAAATGATTGCCTTTCTTGAAATGTTAAATGTTCTCTCTCACTCTTGCATACACACACACACACACACACACACACACACACACACACACATGATACATGTAATAGCAGTTATTGGCAACCCAAGACTTGAAATTGAAAGAACCAAAAGAGGGATATATGAGAGATTTTTGTAGGGTGGACAGAGAAATGAGAAATAATGTGATTATATTAAAAATCTCAAGAAACAAAAGTACATGTTTTCCATGAATAAAATTTGAATAATATTATATGTTGCACTCATGTGATTCAGGACAATCAAGTCCATTCTCTCTTAGCATACAGTAAGCTTTGCTTCAGTAAACATGAGTGTAGATGTGTGCTGGACCAGTCCAAGTCATCTGTTGCATATCCTCATTCAGTGTGTACAGTACATACTCTCTTTTAAATTGACTCAAGAATTTTAGTATTTGTTTGTGTGAACTTTATAAAATAAAGTTCCACTAAACTTCTTTACTTTCTTCTACTGTCTCCTTTCATCCTTTTACACAGAGATGCTGTCCAACCTGGTTGGTAAAGAGTGTTCTGTAGATGCAGCAGAAAAATGGACATTGTTGTCTAGTCCATTTTGTTAGTTCCTGTCTTTCTATTGCAGAAGTGAACATCCAAGTTGAGAGATTTCAATGAGAAATGTTTATTATTTCCCTTTATTTTGTAGTTATAGTGTGGGGTTTTTGCCTTCTGCTTTGATGCTTGGGATTATTCATTCTTTGTGTTGTCTTGGGTGTGGTTAACACTTTAGATTGGAGTATTTCATTGATTGGCTTCTGTAGTGAAGTTTTACAGAGATACTGCTCATATTTGGTTTTATTATGCAATATGTCTTTATTCCTCATTTATTATTGAAAGTTTACTGGATACAGGAATAAGGGTCCCTCAAAGATTACATATAATCTGCCTCAGCCATTCTAGGTTTAGAATCTCTCCTGAGAGATCAGGAGTTATTCTAAAGAGTCTGAATTTATATGCAACTTACTATTTTCAACTTTTAATATCCCTTCTTTGTTTAATATACTTTTCTTTACATTTAATGTTTTGATTTTATGTCCTGAGCACAATTTCTTTTCAGGACACTTTAATTGTTGTTCTATATACGTTTTGTACTTTCATAGGCTACCCCTTCTTCATTAGGTTAAGGATACATCCTTCTATTATTTTGCTGAAAATACTTTCTAGGATTTTGATGTGAGGTTTTTCTTCTTTTTCTATTTCTATTATTTATAAATTACTTTTTTGCACTTTTTAAATTTTCTGGATCTTTTGTGCATGGCTATTTAACATTTCTTTGGACACAATTGTTGTTGTTGTTCTTCTTCTTCATCTTCTCATCCTTCTACTCCTCCTGCTTCTCTTCTTTCTCTAACTCCTCCTTCTTCTTTTTCTTTCTTTTCATCCTCCCTTTCTCCTTTTTTTTCTTTAAAAAATAGTCACTTTACTCATATATTCATCCGGATTAAAGTTTTCCCTTCCTCTAATCTTGACAACTCTTTCCCATCTCCCATTCTGTCCTGTCTAAATTCACCCTCATATTAAAAAAGGAGGGGTATAATGTATAAGAAAATAAAATAACAAAAAGACAAAAGCAAACACATCTGAGTAGGAAAAAAATAGAAAAAGAGCCCAAGTTGGGAAATGATGCAGACTTGTTCATATATGCAGGAATCTCATAGAATATTAAACTTGAAACAATAGAAGGTGGGCTAAAAAGATAGAATTGAAGGGGATTGGGAAAGAAAGGAAGAGGGCAATGAAAAGGTAACATGAGGAAAGACAGGTAAAATTAAGGGTCATTTGTTTGGTATAGTGGAAACCTAATGCAATAGAAACTTTCTAAACTATATACATATAAGAAGCCAATATAAATGAAATCACCACACAAGACTTGAATACACACAGAGGACATGTAGCTTTAAAAACAGAAAAAAAAATCTTCAGCAAATTAAAATGAGAACTATGATAAAAAAAATTTAAATGCATGCCAGAATTCTAGGACATGAGAATCCAAACTTGCCAGTGAGGGAAATTTTTGGCCATCTACCTATTGGAATGTACTCTTAAAAATACAATTAAGAGTAGTCCTTTGGATAAAATGAGTGTCCCTTGGAGAAAACTACATTTTCATTTGCAAGCACTTATCAGTTAGAGATAGGGCTAGGGACAGAACACTAAAGGCCTTCTGCATGCTGCCTCAGTCTCTCACAGTTCCTCTATTCTTCAGTCCTCTTAATTTGTAGTGCTTTGTTCTTTGATATCCTCTTTCCTTTCTGGTTCTTACACTCTTCTGGCTGAATTACTGAAGAGCCTGAAGGGCATATTCTGAGGTCTCTCACTGACTGTCTATTTTCTCTATGGGCCTCTGAATTTGTCTCCATCAGATGCAGGATGACACTTTTTTGATGATGGCTGAACAAGATACTGGTCTATGAGTATAGCAGAATGTTGGCAATGGTCATTTTATTACTTTTAGTAGAATGTAGTATTTGCTTTTTTCCTAGAACCATGGGCTGCGTAATTTATTTTTCTTGATTAATAAACAAGTTTCAGGTGTGGATTCCATCATGTGAAGTGGGCCTTAAGTCAACTATAGATTGGTATTTACTCCTACAACTCGCACTAATATGTCTTACAGGTAGAACATTGTCATAGTTCAAATGTTTGGTAGCTGGGTTAGTGTTTATATTTCTCCTCTTGTAGTTGCAGAGTACTTCCCATATCAAAGTTGCTAGAATGTAAGTGTGAAGGTTCTATGTAGGCACAAGCTCTATTTATCTATGTTCAATGTAAGTATAAGTGTTGTCTCCAGCAATAGGGCATTGCAGTCAATTTGTGTCTTGGCAGAAGCCTGTATTATTTTGGCATTACAATCACACTACCAATACCTCATTTAAATATAAACCATTATGAGTACTGGATGCTTTATTTAATGACAAGAGATTTCCAGTTTGGACTTTCCTGTTATGTGGTGATTTCATTTATATTGGCTTCTTACATGTATGTATTTTAGAAAGTTTCTATTGCAGTAGGTTTCCACTGTACCAAACAAATGACCCTTAATTTTACCTGTCCTTCCTCATGTTACCTTTTCATTGCCCTCTTCCTTTCCCAATGCCCTTCAATTCTATCTTTTTAGCCCACCCTCCATTTTTTCCAAGTATTTTATTTCCCTTTCCTATGGAAAAATCTCTGCCTCCCCTAACCTCCAGTTCTTAATCTGTATGTATCCCCTGTGGTATTATGTTCAGTTGCTTCCATATTATACATCTTGCAACCAATATATATGTAAAGCAAATACATACCCTATTTCTCTTTTGGGGTCTAGGTTCTCGCACTCTCAGTTATCTGCAAATGTGTACTTACCTTCATGTTTCATGATTTGATTTTTTAAATGTCTGAGTAATATTTGATTATGTAAATAGACTAGTACTATAAGAAAAAATAGAAATACACACAGGAAAGCTAGAAATACACACTGGAAAAACAGATAAAATCTTCACAAATGGTGGTGACCAAACTAGATGTCTGTATGTAGAAACATAGAAATAGATGCTTATTTTCATTCAAAAGTCACCTCCAAATGGATTAAAACCTCACCAAAGTTCATATACAGTTAAAGCCATGAAGTCAGCATAGCTATTTGACAAAGATCCAGCACAGCTGAGCTGCATGTTACAATAGCCTTCATGCTATCTTTCAGGCTTGGTCTTGATCTCCACTTGTTACATGCTTAGAGAGCTTTCAATACATGGACAACCTGGGGGCATTGGAGCAATGGGAAATTTTTTAATGAATCGTTTATGCCTTCACCCTGGAGTACTACTTCTAAGCTTCCCCAGAAAAATCCTGAGCATACTGCTCCTAATTGATAACTGATATTAGGGGAAATATCAATTATCTGGCCCTACATGCATGTCTTCCTCTTGGAAGTTGTAACTCACATAAAAATGGCAGAAAACTCCTTATGAGACTTCAGCTCCAAGATAGTCTTGCAAAATCTACCCTTGTGCTTCCTCAAGAAGAAAATAATCAGAACAACATATTCTTAAAAGGCAAACAAATGTGTAGTGCTAGCAGAGTTGATAGCATTTGAGATTAAATACCTTGTACTGCTGTATCCTCAGATGATTACTTGGCATATAAGATTAGGAGTTACATATGGTATGTTCTCAATGATTAGATTAAGATGTAAATGAATGGCTGGAGACATCTTCACATTACACTAGGTTCTATAGTGATGGACAAGGAATGTTTCATAAAAATCATTTTTAAAGTGAGGTATTAGGGCCTCCTTTTCCTAG
Source organism: Meriones psammophilus (assembly GCA_036365155.1). NCBI lineage: Eukaryota > Metazoa > Chordata > Mammalia > Rodentia > Muridae > Meriones > Meriones psammophilus. The sequence continues at coordinate 109,648 of JAEOAE010001228.1, forward strand.
AAATATCAGCTTACACAGTATCACTGTGGTGTTGTATGACCAAAATAATGAAAGAATACTTAGATTTAGCACATAAGTAAATTCTACAAAGATATGAGGTATAGACAATGCATTATGCCAGGAATTTAATAATAACTGTTGCTGCTTTGGCCTAAATTGTTTTTCTTCAGGCTGTCCATTAAAATTTGATAATATACTTCTTGGGACAAAGCAATATGCCAAAGCTGGCTTGAATATTTTTTATCTATTGCCATTGAATCTGATAATGCTTCCAACCTGAGAATGGGCTTTCAGGCTGTGGCAAATATGCCTTCAGATTCTCAAAAACATCAGGTTATGGGATTGATGAAGAAAAATGATAGTAAAAGATAAAGTTTATCAATGATGACTAAATTTATAACCAAGAGACACTTAAAACACCTGTCTGGGGACAAAAAGGATATAATCTATGTTTTAGAACAATGTGAATCTTTTATTACTGAACTCTGTCTACATAAAGAAGTACTCTGACTGCCAGTGAGTCAAGACTCTAAGTTTCCTTGGACAACCATGTCTGACTCATTTCTGTCCCACCTTATCCTTCCCTCCTCTCTGGAAACTATCAACTGCTGGGGCTGGTCTCCAATCTTTCACGGCAATCTTTCTTTTCTTTCAGAGTAGGGTGAATACTCACAACTGAAGACCTAGAGCTACATGTTTCAGAGTAGATAGGACACGTGATATCTGTTTTCTGGATCTGAGTTACCTAAATCAATATTGTCATTTATATTTCTATCTGCTTATGTGCATACCATTTCACTTATCTATATCAGTTGAAGGATATTTAGGTGTTCCCATTTTTTACCTATTGTTAAAAGAATAGCAATGAGTATGGTTGAGAAAATATTTTGAAGGAGCATGTTGAGTCCATTGTGTATATGTCAAGAAAAGTTATAAGTGGGTCATATTTATTTTCATCATTTTGAGAATTCTGCACACTGATTTCCACTGTGGATGTGCAATTTTGCAAGCTCCCTTTGCCAGAGGTCCAGGTTTTTGCCTGTCCAACAGAAGATGTCAACTGTCAACCTAATTCTTGTTTCCTCCAGAAAAATAAAATACTAAGGGAAAATATATAGTACCTGTATTATTTATCACAATTACTATTATACAATTAAAATTTGAATACGTATATTGCCCACAAATTAAAAAAGTAACATGTATAACTTGCTAAAATGTGTTTTCAGAAGTAGTTTCTATTCTGAAATAGAGTGTATCTATTTAACATTGCTTAAATGGAGAACTCTTTTGGTTATGATTAGATATACATTTTATATAAACTTACTAAAAGTAGGGGTAAATAATTTCATTTGAAGACACTAAGGTATTTTATTATAGTCTGGTTATTGGACTTAATATTGGGTGAGTCATGGTGCTTGAGAAAGATCCCCAAAACTATAGCTGTGCTGACAGATTAGCACAAAGCCATGCAGGCCATGGCCAAGCACAGAGGATCCTCAATTTACAGGAAGTTCACTTCCATGGGCAAGCAGTGGTTTCTCTCAAGGTTTGGGTACTCTTGAATTCAGCAAGGGATACATTTCTGCTGATCTGTGGGGAGAAAGTAAATCAACATCTCAACTCCTACAAGTCACTCCATGTTCAGTCCATGAAGAGATTTCCAATGATATTGTATGCATCCTATCACATTCTCTTTTACTATAGTACCAAGAAGGACACTAAACATACATTATTTGTCTTTGTCATTTGAGGTATTGGTTGCCTAAGTTTTTACTAGCTAGATGTATGATTAAAGATGGTGAGTATTTTTTGTGTGTTTCTCAGTAAATTGTGTCTTATTTATGCTTCATTCTGTCACCCATGTTTATCATTAATTTTTACAATTTATTCACTTTTTATCCCAATTGTAGCCCCTTCTTTCATCTACTCTATGTCCCACTATCCCTTCCTCCTCCTCCCCTATCCTTCTCCTGTAGTCCTCTGATAGGGAAGGTCCTATCAGACTCTAGCCTATCAGGTTCTATTAAGACTCCCTGTATCCTATTCATCTGTAGGCTGTCTAGGTGGCCCCACCAGGGAGAAGTGATCAAGAAGCAGTCAACCGAGTTCAGAGACTGCCTCTTCTCCCTTTACTATGAATCCCATATGGAGACTGACCTGTCTATGGGCTACACCTGAGCAGGGGGTCTAAGTCCTCTCATGCTCTTTGGTTGATGCATCAGTCTCTGCAGGGCCCCAGGACCCAGATTTTTTTTTTTTTTTTTTTTGCTTTGTTGATCTCCTTGTGTGACTCCTGACCCCTTTAGGTCCTTCTATCTCCCACTTCTTCAATAAGACATTTTGTGCTCTATACAAAATTTTGCTGTGTGTCTCTCCATCTGCTTCAATCACTTGTTAAGAGGAGTCACTTAGTGTACATCCTTGGAAGGCTCCTATCCTGTTCTCTCTCTTCTATGTGTTCTGGCATCTGTCCTGTTTTCTTTTCTGAATGAGAATTAAGCATCTTCCCTATGTTTCTCCTTGTACTTTAGCTTTCAAAAGTCTGTAGATTTTAGTATGTACAATCTATATTGTATGGGTAATGTCCACTTATAAGTGTATATATACCATACATGTATTTCTGCTTCTGGGATACATCACTCAGGGTCTTTTTTAGTTCCATCCATTTGCCTGCAAATTTCATGATTTTCTTGTTTTTAATACCTGAGTAGTATTTCCTTGTGTAAATGTACCACAATTTCTGTATCCATTGCCCCACTGAGGGACATCTAGTTTGATTCCAGATTCTGGCTATTTTGATTAAAGCTGTTATTGTTATATTTGAACCATGCCCTTGTTTTATGGTTGAGCATCTTTCTGATATATGCCTAGGAGTTGTTTAGCTGAGTCTTGGGGTAGCAGTATTCCCAGTTTTCTGAGAAAGCACCAGACTGATTTCTGAAGCAGCTGTACAAGTTTAGATTCTCACCAGCAATGGAGGAGGGTTCTCCTTTCTGCACATCTTATCCAGCATGTGTTGTCTCTTGAGTTTTTTATCTTAGCCATTCTGACAGGTGTGATGTGGAGTCTCAGAGTTGTTTTGATTTTATTTCTCAGATTTTTAAGGATGTTGAGCATTTTACAGTGTTTCTACACCATTCAATATTCCTCTTTTGAGAATTTCTGTTTAGCCTTGAACCCTAATTTAAATTGGATTATTTGATTTGTTGGGTTATTTATATATTCTGGATATTAGCCTTCTGTCAGATGTAGAGTTGGTGAAGATCCTTTCCCAGTCTGTAAGCCATCCTTTTGTTCTGCTGACAGTGTCCTTTGCTTTAGAGAAGCTTTTAAGTTTTATGAGATCCCATTTATTGATTGTTGATCTTAGAGCCTGTGCTGCTGGTGTTCTGTTCAGGAAGTTGTCTCCTGTGCCAATGTGTTCAAGCCTCTTCCTCACTTTTTTAAATAACAGATTAAGAGTGTTAATTTCATGTTGAGGTATTTGATCCACAAGGACTTTACTTTTGTGCAGGGTGATAAGTATGGATCTATTTGTATCTTTCTATATGTGGAATCCAGTTAGACACGCACCATTGGTTGAAGATGTTCTTTTTTCCATTGAATGGTTTTAGCTTCTTTGTCAAAAATCAGGTGTTTTAGGTATGTGGGTTTATTTCTGGTTCTTTGATTCAATTCCACGGATCCACCAGTATGTTTCTATGCCAGTACCACATTGTTTTTACTATTTCTCTGCAGTACAGCTTGAAATTCAGGATGGAGATACCTCCAGAAATTTTTTATTGTACTGGATTCTTTTAACTGTTCTGGATTTTTTTATGTGATGTTGAGAATTGTTTTTTCAAGGTCTGTAAAGAATTGTGTTGGTATTTTGATGGGAATTGCATTGAATCTCTACATTTCTTTTGGTGGGATGTCCATTTTGCTGTTATTCCTACTGATCCATGAGTATGGGAGATTGTTCCATCTTATGATATCTTCTTCAATTTCTTTCTTCAAATACTTAAAGTTTTTTTTAATACAGATTTTTCACTTGATTGATTAGAGTCACACCAGTGCACTTTATGTTAGACCGCTGTTTAGGAATAACCACTGCTTAACTAAAAGATTTATCAATAGTAAATATCAATAATGTACAACAAATGGCACCCAACTAATCTAAGTATCCACACCCTTTAAATCCTACTGTAATATAATTTGGTGGGAGAGAGGAATAAGCTCCCAGTGATACAACTCAAAATTTAAACCTAAAAACTCCCACATAAATTACTGGCCCTTTAAGAGAGACTCTTAAACATGCCTCAGAGCAAAAGACAGCCTATTGTGGGCAGACCTGAGACTGAACAAAATTGGTTGCCCCTACAGTGTAACAGGATGAGAGAAACATTAAAACAGAGTTCTCAGAGCTTGGCTGATAATCTCTTCTACAGTTTTAAGACAGAAATAAAGGAAAGTTTAGAAATTATGACTATGGTTATATTTATATTCCTCAATTTAACTTCAATAATTTATTTAGCCTTTTGTATCTTCTCAAAGGCAAAGGCTTTAGAAAAGATACTGGAACAAGACAAAGAACAAGTAGAACAATATAAAGAAAAAATGAAGGTTAAAAAAAGGACATAAAACAAGGGATAGAGAACATGATAAACAACAGAAAAAGAGGGCAGAGGTTTTAGAAAAGATACTGGAAAACACAAAGAATAACTAGAACAATATAAAGAAAAAATAAAAGTTAGAAGCGAGGCATAAAACAAGACATTCAAGAGATTAGTGAACAAAACAAACAACAGAGAGATAAGTGTGAAATATGGGTACAGGCCTTAAAAGAAGAGTTTAGAATACTAAGTAAAGAAAATACTCAGAATTTCAATTATGCTGGGGTGTTTATGGCTATTTGCCCCTGGATAACTGGGTTCTGGAGATGCCATATTGCTCTGGTTTTTGTTGGTTGAACTATTACACTGTCCTCTACCCATTGGGCTATCTTAGGTTTTTGAAGTTAGTTTCTGGTTGTTCCTGGACTCTTGTAGTGGAGAGAATCCCTTTGGCAGGAAGATGGTTTTTCCTGAAGGAAGCCTTCTCAGCTTTTTGGGTATAGTCACTGGATGGCCGGTGTTTTTCAGGAATATCGAATGGCAGAGAAGCACTTAAAGAAATGCTCAACCTCACTAGCCATTAGGGAAATGCAAATCAAAACAACCCTGAGATTTCACCTTACACCATCAGAATAGCCAAGATCAAAAACTCAAGTGACAACACATGCTGGAGAGGTTATGGAGAAAGTGGAACCCTTCTCCACTGCTGGTGGGAATGTAAACTTGTACAACAACTCTGGAAATCAATCTGGCGCTTTCTCAGACAACTAGGAATAGCGCTTCCCCAAGATCCAGCCATACCACTCCTAGGCATATATCCAACAGAGGCTCAAGTACACAAAAAAGGACATTTGCTCAACCATGTTTGTAGCAGCTTTATTTGTAATAGACAGAAGCTGGAAACAACCCAGATGCCCCTCAACTGAAGAATGGATGCAGAAATTGTGGTACATCTATACAATGGAATATTACACAGCAATGAAAAATAAGGAAGTCATGAAATTTGCAGGTAAATGGTGGGACCTGGAAAGGATCATCCTGAGTGATTTGTCCCAGAAGCAAAAAGACACACACGGTATATACTCACTCATATAGACATACAGCATAGGACAAACCCACTAAAACCTGTGCATCTAAAGAAACTAAGCAAGAGAGAGGACCCTAACTAAAATGTCTAATCCCCATCCGGAAATGCAAAGAGGATGGACATCAGAAGAAGAGGAGAGCAGGAAACAACCTGGGAAACTACCACAGAGGGTTTCTGAGGGCCTCTGCCCTGCAGACTATCAGGGCAGAGGCTGGGCCTGATGGGCAACTGTTGGGCAGAGTGGATGGAATTTTGTGTAGGAACTGGGAGAGAGTAGGAGCTGGAGAGGATGGGGTCTCCACAAGGAGAGCAACAGAACAGGAGGGTTTGAGCACAGGAACTTCCCAGAGACTCGTGCTCCAACCAAGGACTATTCATGGAGATAACCCAGAGCCCCTGCACAGATGTAGCCCAGGGCAGTTCAGAGTCCAATTGGGCTAAATGGTGATGTGAAGAGGGACTGCCTCTGGCATGGTCTGGTTGGCCTGCTCTTTGATCGCCTCCCTCTGGGGGGGAGCAGCCTTACCAAGCCATAGTGGAGGACAGTGCAGCCGCTTTTGATGTGAACTGGTGGACTGGGATCAGAAGGGAGGGGAGGGCCTCCCCTATCGGTGGACTTGGGGAGTGATGTGCATGCGGTGGGGGAGGTAGGGTGGGATTGGGAGGGGAGGGAGGGGCCTATGGGGGGATGCAGAATGAATAGTGTGTAATTGATGAAAAAAAGAAATTAAAAAAAAAGGGAAAAAATAATTTAAGAACCTTAAATGACTTTCAAAAGTGGAGGAAAACATGCAGTTAGGCAATTTACATGGAGCACGTCTCGCCCCTGGGGGCAATGGTCTGCTGAACCTACTCAGACCTCGGACACCACCACTGCTAGTTCTAGAACTGATGCAGGATGTTCCAACGAGGGGGGTTAAGGCTTCTCATAATACTTCCTATAAGCCCATACCTGTTTGTTTACATCCCCCATTTTTATTCATTATTAGCCAGATAGAGCCAAGTAATTGTGGTAATGATACTTGCTTTTTCGCCCAATGCTGTAATGCTAGTAAATTTACTAGCTGGTTACTCACATGCCTCACTGGGTGCCTGTGCCTGTTGATGCCCTCACGCTATGACTCTCTTCAGACAGAAAAGGGATCTTGGAATTACAGCTGCCATTGTTACTGCTATCTCATTGGCGGCTGTTGGAGCTACCACCACGGCATTAGCCATGAGTCATACGGGGCAGACTGCTAAGACCCTGAATAACCTTTTAGCCAATGTAGCTCATGCCTTAGATGTACAAAAAGGAATTAATGCTCAACTAAAAGGAGGTTTGATGGTGTTCAATCAGAGGTTTGACCTCGTGCAGGAGCAAACTGATACCCTATGGCAAATCGCTCAACTTGGCTGTCAATGAAAGTATGGTGGACTTTGTGTCACTAGCATACAACATGAGAATTTTCCCTGTGCTGCAAATCTGTCTAAACAATTGTCAAGCTATATTTTAGGTAATTGGACTGGAGAATTCGATACTACGATGGACCAGCTGAGAGTGGCCATTGCCATGGTAAATTCTATCAGAGTGGACGCAGGACTAGCCACAGGAGTAACATCATGGATCGCTGCAGCCATGAATCATCTGAAGGAATGGGCGGGCATGGGAGCATTAGCAGGCCTTCTGGTGTTGGTCACCTTGGTTTGCCTGTGGTATATATGCAAGATTAGAGTCTCACAACAGCGTAATGCAGCCATGACCATTCAGGCCTTTACAGCCATTGAAGCAGGACAGTCTCCCCAAGCATGGTTGGATACCATAAAAAGCTAAAATATTACGCTCAGGATGCGAGGCGAAGCACTGCACTCAGGGTCAGCCGCCTTGGACCCAGAGAAGAGCATGTCTGATTGCATGCGGGTTGATGCCCCAGGTCCCGCCTCTGAGAAAAAGGTATCGGACGGGTCTGATGCTCTTTGGGTGGATGACACCTAAATGAACATCGGTACAAAGTCCCAATTTATTTCTAATATCAGAGATCAGACCTCTACTCTTGCCTGATGCGTCTAAAACAAAAAGGGGGAACTGTAGAGAGCTGCGTAATGCCGCTCCTGAAAGATGGAGCTGGTTTCTGCCTTCCACCTTCCCGATGGTGAGTGCTCTCTGTCACGAACAATTCCACATTTCGCTAAGGCTGAGGATCTGGCTTGCTTCCATGTATGTGGACCTATCTGCATTGCCCACGTGGCACGCCTGGGTTGGCTACCCAGAGGCTATTTAAGCTGTGGGCTGGCTTTCCCCTGGGTCCGAGGATTGTTCAAGGTTCCTGAATAAACTGCATTAAAAAAAAAAAGCAAAAAAAAAAAAAAAATTAAAATAAAAATAAAATAAATTAAAAATAAAATAGAATAAAATAAAAATAAAATAAAAATAAAAATAAAATAAAAATAAAATAAAATAAAAATAAATAAAATAAAAAATAAAATAAATAAAATTCACATAAAATAAAAAATAAAATTAAAATAAAATAAAAATGAAATAAAATAAAAAGAAAAATAAAATAAAATAATAAAATAAAATAAATAAAAAAAAAATAAAAAGAAAAGAAAAGGAAAAGAAAGGAAAGGGGAAAGGGAAGAGGAAAGAGGAAAGGAAAGAGGAAATGAAAGAGGAAACGAAAGAGGAAAGAGGAAACGAAAGAGGAAAGAGGAAAAAAGAGGAAAGAGGAAGAGAAAGAGGAAAGGAAAGAGGAAACGAAAGAGGAAAGGGAAGAGGAAAGGAAAGAGGAAAGGAAAGAGGAAAGGGAAGAGGAAAGGAAAGAGGAAAGGGAAGAGGAAAGGAAAGAGGAAAGAAGAGGAAAGGAAAGAGGAAAGAGGAAAGAGGAAAGAGGAAAGGGAAGAGGAAAGGGAAGAGGAAAGGAAAGAGGAAAGGAAAGAGGAAAGAGGAAAGGAAAGAGGAAAGGAAAGAGGAAAGGAAAGCGGAAAGGAAAGAGGAAAGGAAAGAGGAAAGAGGAAACGAAAGAGGAAACGTAAAGAGGAAACGAAAGAGGAAAGAGGAAAGGAAAGAGGAAAGGAAAGAGGAAAGGAAAGAGGAAAGGAAAGCAGAAAGGAAAGAGGAAAGGAAAGAGGAAAGGAAAGGAAAGAGGAAAGGAAAGAGGAAAGGAAAGGAAAGAGGAAATGAAAGAGGAAACGAAAGAGGAAACGAAAGAGGAAACAAAAGAGGAAAGAGGAAAGGAAAGAGGAAAAGAAAGGAAGGGGAAAGGAAACAGGAAAGGAAACAGGAAAGGAAAGAGGAAACAAAAGGGGAAACGAAAGGGAAGAGGAAAGGAAAGAGGAAAGGGAAGAGGAAACGAAAGAGGAAACAAAAGGAAAGAGGAAAGGAAAGAGGAAAGGGAAGAGGAAAGAGGAAAGGAAAGAGGAAAGAGGAAAGGAAAGAGGAAATGAAAGAGGAAAGGAAAGAGGAAAGAGGAAAGGAAAGAGGAAAGGGAAGAGGAAACAAAAGGAAAGAGGAAAGGAAAGAGGAAAGGGAAGAGGAAACAAAAGAGGAAACGCAGGCGGAGACCCGGGGACCTGACCGACTCCCGACAGGACCCGGGTTCAATCCCCAGCTCCCTCCCAGCCAGCGACACGCACGGGAGAAATTAATCTGGAAATTAATACATCATAAATAATTAATAAACGACTGATAAATGGTAAATGATGAATAATCATTAATATGTGAATAACGAACGAATGATAAACGAATAAATGATAAATGATGAAGGATAAATGATAAATAGTGAATTGATAATGAATAAATAAAAAAAAATAATAATAAATAACAAATAGTTAATTAATAATAAATAATAAATAGTGAATTAAAAATAATTAATAAATAGTGAAATGATAATAAATGAATAAATAAAATAATAATAAATAACGAATAGTGAATTAATAATGAATAATAAATAGTGAATTAATAATAAATGAATAAATAAAATAATAATGAATAATAAATAGTGAATTAATAATAAATAATAAATAATGAATTGATAATAAATGAATAAATAAAAATAATGATAAATAACAAATATTGAATTAATGATAAATAATAAATAGTGAATTGATAATAAATGAATAAATAAAATAATAATAAATAACAAATAGTGAATTAATAATAAATGAATAAATAATAAATGAATAAATAAAAATAATAATAAATAATGAATAGTGAATTAATAATAAATAATAGTGAATTGATATTAAATGAATAAATAAAAATAATGATAAATAATTAACAGTGAATTAATAATAATTAATAAATGGTGAATTAATAAATTAATAAATAAACATAATAATAGATAACACATAGTGAATTAATAATAAATAACAAATAGTGAATTAATAATAAATAATTAATAGGGAAATAATAATAAATGATAAAACAGTGAATTAGTAAAAGATGAATAAATAAAAATAATAATAAATAATAAATAGTGAACTAATAATAAATGATAAAAGGTGAATTAATAATAAATGAATAAAAATAATAATAAATAACAAATAGTGAATTAATAAATAATAATGTACAGAGGTTACATACATGGTTATGACATGTCTCATTCCTATGTCTGTGCTTCCATACATGAGTTCCTCCCCATTAGAGAGAGCTTCTCCCCATTAGAGAGAGTTCCTCCCCATTAGAGAGAGCTTCTCCCCATTAGAGAGAGTTTCTCCCCATTAGAGAGAGTTCCTCCATAATTAGAGAGAGTTGCTCCCCATTAGAGAGAGTTTCTCCATAGTTAGAGAGAGTTTCTCCTCATTAGAGAGAGTTCCTCCCCATTAGAGAGAGTTTCTCCATACTTAGAGAGAGTTTCTCCCCATTAGAGGGAGTTTCTCCATAGTTAGAGAGAGTTCCTCCCCATTAGAGAGAGTATCTCCATATTTCGACAGTTTCTCCCCATTAGAGAGAGATTTTCCATAGTTAGAGAGAGTTTCTCCATAGTTAGAGATAGTTCCTCCCCATTAGAGAGAGTTCCTCCCCAATAGAGAGAGTTTCTCCATAGTTAGAGTTCCTCCCCAATAGAGAGAGTTTCTCCATAGTTAGAGAGAGTTCCTCTCAATTAGAGAGAGTTTCTCCATAGTTAGAGAGAGTTTCTCCCCATTACAGATTTTCTCCATAGTTAGAGAGAGTTTCTCTCCATTAGAGAGAGTTTCTCCATAGTTAGAGAGAGTTCCGCCCCACTAAAGAGAGTTCCTCCCCATTAGAGAGAGTTTCTCCATAATTAGAGTTCCTCCCCATTAGAGAGAATTTCTCCATAGTTAAAGAGAGTTTCTCCCCATTAGAGAGAGTTTCTCCATAGTTAGAGACTTTCTCTCCATTAGAAGAGTTCCTCCCCATTAGAGAGAGGTCCTCCCCAATAGAGACAGTTTCTCCTTAGTTTGAGACAGTTTCTCCTCATTAGAGAGAGTTTCTCCATATTTAGAGAGAGTTCCTCCCTATTAGAGAGAGTTTCTCCATAGTTACAGAGAGTTCATCACCATTAGACAGAGTTCTTCCCCATTAGAGAGAGTTTCTCCATAGTTATAGAGAGTTTCTCCTCATTAGAGAGACTTCCTCCCCATTAGAGAGAGTTTCTCCATATTTCAAGAGAGTTTCTCCCCATTAGAGAGAGATTCTCCATAGTTAGAGTTTCTTCATAGTTAGAGATAGTTCCTCCCCATTAGAGAGAGTTTCTCCCCATTAGAGAGAGTTTCTCCATATTTACAGAGAGTTCCTCCCTATTAGAGAGAGTTTCTCCATAGTTACAGAGAGTTCATCACCATTAGAGAGAGTTCCTCTTCAGTAGATGGAGTTACTCCCCATTAGAGAGAGCTTCCCCCATGAGAGAGAGTTCCTCCCCATTAAAGAGATTTCCTCCCCATTAGAGAGTGTTCCTCCCCGTTAGAGAGAGTTTCTCCATAGTTATAGAGAGTTTCTCCTCATTAGAGAGACTTCCTCCCCATTAGAGAGAGTTTCTCCATATTTCAAGAGAGTTTCTCCCCATTAGAGAGAGATTCTCCATAGTTAGAGTTTCTTCATAGCTAGAGATAGTTCCTCCCCATTAGAGAGAGTTTCTCCCCATTAGAGAGAGTTTCTCCATAGTTCGAGAGAGTTTCTCCCCATAAGAGAGAGTTTCTCCCAATTTGAGAGAGTTCCTCCCCATTAGAGAGAGTTTCTCCATAGTTCGACAGTTTCTCACCATTAGAGAGAGTTTCTCCATAGTTAGAGACAGTTCCTCCCCATTAGAGAGAGTTTCTCCATAGTTAGAGAGAGTTTCTCCATAGTTAGAGAGAGTTTCTCCATAGGTAGAGTTTCTCCCCATTAGAGAGAGTTTCTCCATAGTTAGAGAGAGTTTCTCCCCATTAGAGAGAGTTTCTCCATAGTTGGAGAGAGTTTCTCCCCATTAGAGAGAGTTCCTCCCCATTAGAGAGAGTTTCTCCAGAGTTAGATAGAGTTTCTACACATTAGAGAGTTTCTCCCTGTTAGAGAGAGTTTGTTCATAATTAGAGAGAGTTTCTCCGAATTAGAGAGAGTTCCTCCCCATTAGAAAGAGTTTCTCCATAGGTAGAGAGAGTTTCTCCCCATTAGAGAGAGTTTCTCCCTGTTAGAGAGAGTTTCCTCATAATTAGAGAGAGTTTCTCCTCATTTGAGAGAGATCCTCCCCATTAGAGAGAGTTTCTCCATAGTTAGAGAGAGTTTCTCCCCAATAGAGAGAGTTTCTCCTCATTAGAGAGAGTTTCTCCCCATTAGAGAGAGTTTCTCCCCATTAGAGTGAGTTCCTCCCCATTAGAGAGAGTTCCTCCCCATTAGAGAGAGCTTCTCCAGAGTTAGAGAGAGTTTCTCCACATTAGAGAGTTTCTCCCTGTTAGAGAGAGTCCCTCCCCACTAGAGATTGTTTCTCCAGAGTTAGAGAGAGGTCCTCCCCATTAGAGAGAGTTCCTCCCCATTAGAAAGAGTTTCTCCAGAGTTAGAGAGAGTTTCTCCCCATTAGAGAGTGTTCCTCCCCATTAGAGAGAGTTTCTCCATAGTTCGAGATAGTTTCTCCCCATAAGAGAGAGTTTCTCCCAATTTGAGAGAGTTCCTCCCCATTAGAGAGAGTTTCTCCATAGTTAGAGAGAGTTCCTCCCCATTAGAGAGAGTTTCTCCATAGTTAGAGAGAGTTTCTCCCCAATAGAGAGAGTTTCTCCTCATTAGAGAGAGTTTCTCCCCATTAGTGAGAGTTTCTCCCCATTAGAGTGAGTTCCTCCCCATTAGAGAGAGTTCCTCCCCATTAGAGAGAGCTTCTCCAGAGTTAGAGAGAGTTTCTCCACATTAGAGAGTTTCTCCCTGTTAGAGAGAGTCCCTCCCCACTAGAGATTGTTTCTCCAGAGTTAGAGAGAGGTCCTCCCCATTAGAGAGTTTCTCCTTATTAGAGAGAGTTTCTCCCCATTAGAGAGAGTTTCTCCATAGTTAGAGAGAGTTTCTAAATAATTAGCGAGAATTTCTCCCCATTAGAGAGAGTTTCTCCATATTTAGAGAGTTTCTCCCCATTAAAGAGATTTTCTCCCCATTAGAGAGAGTTTCTCCCCATTAGAGAGATTTTCTGCCCATTAGAGAGAGTTTCTCCCCAGTAGAGAGTTTTTCCCCATTAGAGAGAGTTCCTCCCTAGCAGAGCGAGTTCCTCCCCATTAGAGAGAGTTCATCTACAATAGAGAGAGTTCCTCCCCATTAGAGAGAGTTCCTCCCTAGCAGAGCGAGTTCCTCCCCATTAGAGAGAGTTCATCTACAATAGAGAGAGTTCCTCCCCATTACAGAGAGTTCCTCCCCGATAGAGAGAGTTCCTCTCCATTAGAAAGAGTTTCTCCTTAGTTAGAGAGAGTTCCTCCCCAGTAGAGAGAGTTCCTCCCCATTAGAGAGAGTTTCTCCATAGTTAGAGAGAGTTCCTCCCCATTAGAGTTTCTCCTTAGAGAGAGTTCCTCCCCATTAGAGAGAATTTTTCCTTAGTTAGAGAGAGTTCCTCCCCAATGGAGAGAGTTCCTCCCCATTAGAGTGAGTTTCTCCATAGTTAGAGTTCCTCCCCATTAGAGAGAGTTCCTCAGCATTAGTGAGAGTTCCTCTCTATTAGAGAGAGATTCTCCATACTTGGAGTGAGTTCCTCACCATTAGAGAGAGTTTCTCCATAGTTAGAGAGAATTCCTCCCCATTAGAGAGAGTTTCTCCCCATTAGAGATAGTTTCTCCCCATTAGATATAGTTTCTCCCCATTAGAGAGAGTTTCTCCCCATTAGAGGGAGTTCCTCCCCATTAGAGAGAGTTTCTCCTCATTAGAGAGAGTTCCTCCCCATTAGAGAGTGTTCCTCCCCATTAGAGAGAGTTTCTCCCATTAGAGAGAGTTTCTCCCCATTAGAGATAGTTTCTCCCCATTAGAGAGAGTTTCTCCCCATTAGATTGAGTTTCTCCCCATTAGAGAGAGTTTCTCCCCATTAGAGGGAGTTCCTCCCCATTAGAGAGTTTCTCCTCATTAGAGAGAGTTCCTCCCCATTAGAGAGAGTTCCTGACACATTAGAGAGAGTTTCTCCCCATTAGAGAGAGTTTCTCCTCATTTGAGAGTTTCTCCCCATTATAGAGAGTTTCTCCATAGTTAGAGAGGTCCTCCCCATTAGAGAGAGTTCCTCCCCATTAGAGAGAGTTCCTCCCCATTAGAGAGAGTTCCTCCCCATTAGAGAGATTTTCTCCATAGTTAGAGAGAGTTCCTCCCCATTAGAGAGAGTTTCTCCATAGTTAGAGAGAGTTCCTCCCAATTAGAGGGAGTTCCACCCAATTAGAGAGAGTTTCTCAATAGTTAGAGAGAGTTTCTCCCAATTAGAGAGAGTTTCTCCATAGGTAGAGAGAGTTCCTCCACATTAGAGAGAGTTCCTCCCCATTAGAGAGAGTTTATCCCCATTAGAGAAAGTTTCTCCATATTTAGAGAGAGTTCCTCCCCATCAGAGAGTTTGTTTATCTCCTTTAGAGAGAGTTTCTCCATAATAAGAAAGAGTTTCTGCCCATTAGAGAGAGTTTATTCCCATTAGAAAGAGTTTCTTCATAAATAAAGCGAGTTTCTCCATAATTAGAGAGAGTTTCTGCCCATTCCAGAGAGGTTCTTCCCATTAGAGAGAGTTTTTTCTCATTAGAGAGAGTTTTTCCTCTTTAGAGAGATTCTCTCCTTTAGAGAGAGTTTCCCCCCATGAAAGAGAGTTTCACTCCATTAGAGTGAGTTTTTCCCCTTTAGAGAGAGTTTCTCCCCATTAGAGAGAGTTTCTTCATAATTAGAGAGTGTCTCCCCATTAGAGAGAGTTCTTTATAATTAGAGAGAGTTTCTCCCCATTAGAGAGAGTTTCCCCCATTAGAGAGAGTTTCCCCCATTAGAGAGAGTTTCTCCCCATTAGAGAGAGTTTCTCCCCATTGAGAGTTTTCCCCCCAGAGAGAGAGAGTTTCTTCATAATCAGAGAGAGTTCCTCCCCATTAGAGAGAGTTTGTCCCCGTTAGAGAGAGTTTCCCCCATTAGAGAGAGTTTCTCTGCATTAGAGAGAGTTTCTCCCCATTGGAGAGAGTATCTCCCCATTAGAGAGAGTTTCTTCATAATCAGAGAGAGTTCCTCCCCATTAGAGTTTTCCCCATTAGAGAGAGTTTCTCCCCTTTAGAGAGAGTTTCCCATTAGAGAGAGTTTCTGCCCATTAGAGAGTTTCTCCATAGTTAGAGAGAGTTCCTCCCCATTACAGAGAGTTTCCCCATATTAGAGAAAGTTTTCCCTCATTAGAGAGAGTTTCTCCTCTTTAGAGATTTTCTCCCCATTAGAGAGAGTTTCTCCATAGTTAGAGAGAGTTCCTCCCCATTAGGGAGAGTTTTTCTTCATTCGAGAGAGTTTCTCCCCTTTAGAGAGAGTTTCTCCGCATTAGAGAGAGTTTCTCAAGAATTCAGAGTTTCTCCCCATTAGAGAGAGTTTCTCCCCATTAGAGAGAGTTTCTCCCCATTAGAGAGAGTTTCTTCATAATTAGAGGGACTTTCTCCCCATTAGAGAGATTTTCTCCCCATTAGAGAGAGTTTCTCCCCATTAGAGAGAGTTTCTCCATAATTAGAGAGAGATTCTTCCCATTAGAGTGTTTCTCCCCATTAGAGAGAGTTTCTCCCCATTAGAGAGTTTCTCCCCTTTAGAGTTTTTTTCCATATTAGAGAGAGTTTCTCCAAATTAGAGAGAGTTTCTCCTTATTAGTGAGAGTTTCTCCATAGTTAGAGAGAGTTCCTCCCCAGTAGAGAGTTTCTCCATAATTAGAGAGAATTTCTACTCATTAGAGAGAGTTTCTCCCCATTAGAGAGAGTTTCTCCCCATTAGAGACAGTTTCTGCACATTAGAGAGAGTTTCTCCATAAGAGAGAGTTTCTCCCCGTTAGAGAGAGTTCCTCCCCATTAGAGAGTTCCTTCCCAGAGAGAGTTTCTAGAGAGTTTCTCCCCATTAGAGAGAGTTTCTTCCCATTAGAGAGAGTTCTTCCTCATTAGAGTGAGTTTCTCCCCTTTAGAGAGAGTTTCTCCACATTAGAGAGAGTTTTGCCATAATTAGAGAGAGTTTCTCCATAATTAGAGAGAGTTTCTCTGCATTAGAGAGAGTTTCTCCATCGTTAGAGAGAGGTTCCCCCATTTGTGAGAGTTTATCCCAATTAGAGAGAGTTTTTCACTTATAGAGAGATTTTCTATCCATTAGAGAGAGTTTCTTCATAATTAGAGGGACTTTCTCCCCATTAGAGAGATTTTCTCCCCATTAGAGAGAGTTTCTCCCCATTAGAGAGAGTTTCTCCATAATTAGAGAGAGATTCTTCCCATTAGAGTGTTTCTCCCCATTAGAGAGAGTTTCTCCCCATTAGAGAGTTTCTCCCCTTTAGAGTTTTTATCCATATTAGAGAGAGTTTCTCCAAATTAGAGAGAGTTTCTCCTTATTAGAGAGAGTTTCTCCATAGTTAGAGAGAGTTCCTCCCCATTAGACAGAGTTTCTCCATAATTAGAGAGAATTTCTACTCATTAGAGAGAGTTTCTCCCCATTAGAGAGAGTTTCTCCCCATTAGAGACAGTTTCTGCACATTAGAGAGAGTTTCTCCATAAGAGAGAGTTTCTCCCCGTTAGAGAGAGTTCCTCCCCATTAGAGAGAGTTCCTTCCCATTAGAGAGAGTTTCTCCCCATTAGCGAGAGTTTCTCCCCATTAGAGAGAGTTTCTTCCCATTAGAGAGTTCTTCCTCATTAGAGTGAGTTTCTCCCCTTTAGAGAGAGTTTCTCCACATTAGAGAGTTTTGCCATAATTAGAGAGAGTTTCTCCATAATTAGAGAGAGTCTCTGCATTAGAGAGAGTTTCTCCATCGTTAGAGAGAGGTTCCCCCATTTGTGAGAGTTTATCCCAATTAGAGAGAGTTTTTCACTTATAGAGAGATTTTCTATCCATTAGAGAGAGTTTCTTCATAATTAGAGAGTTCCTCCCCATTAGAGTGAGTTTTTCCACAGTTAGAGAGAGTTCCCCCATTAGAGAGAGTTTCTCCATAGTTAGAGAGAGTTCCTCCCCATTAGAGAGAGTTCCTCCCATTAGAGTGAGTTTTTCCACAGTTAGAGAGAGTTCCTCCCCATTAGAGAGTTTCTCCATAGTTAGAGAGAGTTCCTCCCCATTAGGAGAGTTTCTCCTAGTTAGAGAGAGTTCCTCCCCATTAGAGAGAGTTCCTCCCCATTAGAGCGTTCCTCCCTTTAGAGAGAGTTTCTCCATAGTTAGAGAGAGTTCCTTTCCATTAGAGAGAGTTTCTCCATAGTTAGAGAGAGTTTTTCCCCATTAGAGAGAGTTTCTCCATAGTTAGAGAGAGTTCCTCCCGATTAGAGAGTTTCTCCATAGTTAGACATAGTTTCTCCCATGAGAGAAAGTTTCTCCATAGTTAGAGAGAGTTCCTCCCCATTAGAGAGAGTTTCTCCATAGTTAGAGAGTTCCTCCCCAGTTTCTAGAGAGAGTTTCTCCATAGTTAGAGAGAGTTCTTCCCCATTAGAGAGAGTTTCTCCCAATTAGAGAGAGTTACTCCCCATTAGAGAGATTTTCCCCATAGTTAGAGAGAGTTCCTCCCCATTAGAGAGAGTTTCTCCATAGTTAGAGAGAGTTCTTCCCCATTAGAGAGTTTCTCCCAATTAGAGAGAGTTCTCCCCATTAGAGATTTTCTCCATAGAGTTCCTCCCCATTAGAGAGAGTTTCTCCATAGTTAGAGACAGTTCAACCCCATTAGAGAGAGTTTCTCCATAGAGTTCCTCCCCATTACAGAGAGTTTCTCACAATTAGAGGGAGTTTCTCCATAGTTAGAGTTCCTTTTTATTAGAGAGAGTTTCTCCCCATTAGAGAGAGTTTCTCTGCATTAGAGAGAGTTTCTCCATATTTAGAGAGTGTTTCTCCCCATGAGAGAGAGAGTTTCTCCCCATTAGAGAGAGTTTCTCCTCCTTAGAGTGAATTCCTCCTAATTAGAGAGAGTTTCTCCATAGTTAGAGAGAGTTCCTCCCCATTAGAGAGAGTTTCTCCATAGTTATAGTGATTTCCTCCCCATTAGAGAGAGTTCCTCCTAATTAGAGAGAGTTTGTCCATAATTAGAGAGAGTTCCTCCATTATTAGAGATAGTTTCTCTCCCATTAGAGAGAATTTCTCCTCATTAGAGTTCTTCCCCATCAGAGAGAGTTTCTCCCCATTAGAGAGAGTTTCTCCATAGTTAGAGAGAGTTCCTCCCCATTAGAGAGAGTTCCTCCCCATTAGAGTGAGTTCCTCCCCATTAGAGAGTTCTTTCCCATTTGAGTTTCTCCACATTAGAGAGAGTTTCTCCATAGTTAGATTGTTCCTCCCCATTAGAGAGTTCTCCCATTAGAGATTTTCTCCATAGTTAGAGAGAGTTTCTCCCCATTAGAGAGAGTTTCTCCATAGTTAGAGAGAGTTCCTCCCCAGTAGAGAGTTCCACCCATTAGAGAGAGTTTCTCCATAGTTAGAGTTCCTCCCCCCATTAGAGAGTTTCACCAGTTAGAGAGAGTTCCTCCCCATTAGAGAGAATTTCTCACCAGTTTCTTTATAGTTAGAGAGAATTTCTTTCTCCATAGTTGAGAGAGTTCCTCCCCATTAGAGAGAGTTTCTCCATCGCCATTAGAGAGTTTCTGCATAGTTGGTGATAGTTTCCCCATTTGAGAGAGTTTCTCCAGTTTCTCTATAGTTAGAGAGAGTTCTTCTGTATTAGAGAGTTCCTCCTAATTAGAGAGAGTTTCTCCATAATTAGATAGAGTTTCTCCATTATTAGAGAGAGTTTCTTCATAATTAGAGTTTCTCTTCAGTATAGACATCCCATCAGAGCAGTTTCTCCCCATTAGAGAGAGTTTTCAATAGTTACATAGAGTTCCTTAGAGAGAGTTTCTCCTTATTAGAGAGTTCCTCCCATTAGAGAGTTCTTCCCCAGTAGAGAGAGTGCCTCCTCTTCAGAGAGAGTTTCTCCATAATTAGAGAGAGTTCTTTCCCATTAGAGAGAGTTTCTCCATGATTACAGGTACTTTTGCCCATTAGAGAGAGAGTTTCTCCCCATTTGAGAGAGTTTGTCCATCATTAGAGAGAGAGAGAGTTTTCACCTTTAGAGAGAATTTTGTCCATTAGAGAGAGTTTATTTATAATTAGAGACTTTGTGCATAATTTGAGAGAGCTTTTCCTTATTAGAGAGAGTTTTTTCTCCATATTAGAGAGAGTTTTCTTTACATTAGAGAGAGTTCTCCCCATTAGAAAGTTTCTCTATAATTAGGAGAGTTTCTCCATTATGAGAGTTCCGTTTAGTCATTAGAGACATTTTCCCCATTAGAGAGTTTTTCCGTTTTAGAGTGAGTTTTCCCCTTTCCTAGAGAGAGTTTTGAGAGAGAGTTTCTGTCCATTAGAGAGTTTCTCTATAATTAGGGAGAGTTTGTCCCATTAGGAGAGTTCTCCCATTAGAGAGAGTTTTTCCGTTTTAGAGAGAGTTTTTTTCCGTTTAGAGAGTATCTCCTCATTAGAGAGAGTTTCCATTAAGAGAGAGAGAGTTTCTCCCCATTAGGAGTTAGAGTTGAGAGAGTTTCTCTTTATCCCATTAGAGAGTTCCTCCCCTAAGAGAGTTCCTTCCATTAGAACGTTTCTCCCCATTAGAGAGAGTTTTCCCCCAGAGATTTTTTCTCCCAGTTAGAGAGAGTTTCTCCCCATTAGAGAGTTTCTCCATAGAGATCATTAGAGAGAGTTTTTTCTAGTTTTTTAGATTAGAGAGAGTTTCTTTTCATAATAAGAGAGAGTTTGTTTCTCATAATTAGAGTTTCTCCCATTAGAGAGTTCCGTTTCGTCATTAGAGAGAGTTTTCCTTATTAGAGAGTTTTTCCTCCAGAGTTAGAGACGTTTCTCTATCATTAGAGAGAGTTTCTCCCCAGTTTTTCCCCATTAGAGAGAGTTTTAGAGAGAGTTTTTCCTCATTAGAGAGAGTTTCCTTATTAGAGAGAGTTTTTCATTAAGAGAGCGTTCCTCTCCCATTAGAGAGAGTTTTCCCATTAGAGAGAGTTCCGTTTCAGTCATTAGAGAGAGTCCTCCTTATTAGAGAGAGTTTTCCGTTTTAGAGAGTTTTCCCCATTAGAGAGAGTTTTTCCTATTAGAGAGTTCCTCCCATTAGAGAGTTTTTTCCCCATTAGAGAGAGTTTGTCCCATTAGGAGAGTTTTCGTCATTAGAGAGAGTTAGAGAGAGTTTTTCCGTTTTAGAGAGTTTTCCCCTTTAGAGAGTTTCTCCTCATTAGTTAGATAGAGAGAGTTCCTCCCCATTAGAGACGTTTCTCTATAATTAGAGAGTTTTTTCCCATTAGAGATTTTTCTGTGTCATTAGAGAGAGTTTTCCTTATTAGAGAGATTTTTCATTAGAGAGTTTCTCCCATTAGAGAGAGATTTTCTCCAGTTTAGATTAGAGAGTTTCTCCCCATTAGAGAGAGTTTCCCCATTAGAGAGAGTTTTTCATTCAGAGAGAGTTCCTCTATTAGAGAGAGTTTCTCCCCATTAGAGAGTCAGAGAGATTTTCTCCCATTAGAGAGAGTTCCTCCCCATTAGAGAGAGTTTTTCTTAGAGAGAGTTTCTCCATAGAGTTTTAGTTCCTCCTCATTAGAGAGTTTCTCCCATTAGAGAGAGTTTCTCCCCATTAGAGAGAGTTTTCCCCATTAGAGAGTTTCTCCATAGTTAGAGAGTTTTTCTCCATTAGAGAGATTAGAGTTTCTCCCCATTAGAGAGAGTTTCTCCCATTAGAGAGAGTTTCTCCCCATTAGAGAGAGTTTCTCCATTAGAGATAGTTAGAGAGAGTTCCATTAGAGGGAGTTTCTCCCAGTTTCTCCTCATTAGAGAGAGTTTCTCCATTGAGTGTTTCTGACCCATTAGAGAGAGTTTCTCCCATTAGAGAGAGTTTCTCCCCATTAGAGAGAGTTCTCCCCATTAGAGAGAGTTTCTCCCCCATTAGAGAGAGTTTCTCCCCATTAGAGAGAGTTTCTCCCATTAGAGAGAGTTTTCCCATTAGAGAGAGTTCCTCCCATTAGAGAGTTTCTCCCCATTAGAGAGTTTCTCCCATTAGAGAGTTTCTCCCCATTAGTTAGAGAGAGAGAGTTTCTCCCATTAGAGAGAGTTCCTCCCCATTAGAGAGAGTTCTCCCCATTAGAGAGATTTTCCATAGTTAGTTCCTCCCCATTAGAGAGAGTTTCTCCATAGTTAGAGAGAGTTCCTCCCAATTAGAGGGAGTTCCACCCAAGAGAGAGTTTTCAATAGTTTAGAGAGTTTCTCCCAATTAGAGAGAGTTTCTCATAATAGAGAGAGTTCTCCACATTAGAGAGAGTTCCTCCCATTAGAGAGAGAGTTTATCCCCATTAGAGAGTTTCTCCCCATTAGAGAGAGTTCCTCCCATTAGAGAGTTTTTATCTCCATTAGAGAGAGTTTCTCCATAATAAGAGTTTTCTCCCCATTAGAGAGAGTTTATTCCATTAGAAAGAGTTTCTTCATAATTAGAGAGAGTTTTCCCCATTAGAGAGAGTTTCTGCCCATTCCAGAGAGTTTCTCCCCATTAGTTTTTTTCTCATTAGAGAGAGTTTTTAGAGAGAGTTTTTCTTAGAGAGATTTTTTCCCATTAGTTTCACTCCATTAGAGTGAGTTTTTCCCTTTAGAGAGAGTTTCTCCCCATTAGAGAGAGTTTCTTCATAATTAGAGAGAGTTTCTCCCCATTAGAGAGAGTTCTTTATAATTAGAGAGAGTTTCTCCCCCCCATTAGAGAGAGTTTCCCCATTAGAGAGAGTTTCTCCCCATTAGAGAGAGTTTCTCCCCATTGGAGAGAGTTTCTCCCCATTAGAGAGAGTTTCTTCATAATCAGAGAGAGTTCCTCCCCATTAGAGAGAGTTTGTCCCCGTTAGAGAGTTTTCCCCCATTAGAGAGAGTTTCTCTGCATTAGAGAGAGTTTCTCCCCATTGAGAGAGTATCTCCCCATTAGAGAGAGTTTCTTCATAATCAGAGAGTTCCCCCATTAGAGTTTTCCCCATTAGAGAGTTTTTCCCCTTTAGAGAGAGTTTCCCATTAGAGAGAGTTTCTGCCCATTAGAGAGTTTCTCCATAGTTAGAGAGAGTTCCTCCCCATTACAGAGAGTTTCCCCATATTAGAGAAAGTTTTTCCTCATTAGAGAGAGAGTTTAGAGATTTTCTCCCCATTAGAGAGAGTTTCTCCATAGTTAGAGAGTTCCTCCCCATTAGGGAGAGTTTTTCTTCCCATTCCATTAGAGAGAGTTTCTCAAGAATTCAGAGTTTCTCCCCATTAGAGAGAGTTTCTCCCCATTAGAGAGAGTTTCTCCCCATTAGAGAGAGTTTCTTCATAATTAGAGGGACTTTCTCCCCATTAGAGAGATTTTCTCCCCATTAGAGAGAGTTTCTCCCCATTAGAGAGAGTTTCTCCATAATTAGAGAGAGATTCTTCCCATTAGAGTGTTTCTCCCCATTAGAGAGAGTTTCTCCCCATTAGAGAGTTTCTCCCCTTTAGAGTTTTTTTCCATATTAGAGAGAGTTTCTCCAAATTAGAGAGAGTTTCTCCTTATTAGTGAGAGTTTCTCCATAGTTAGAGAGAGTTCCTCCCCAGTAGAGAGTTTCTCCATAATTAGAGAGAATTTCTACTCATTAGAGAGAGTTTCTCCCCATTAGAGAGAGTTTCTCCCCATTAGAGACAGTTTCTGCACATTAGAGAGAGTTTCTCCATAAGAGAGAGTTTCTCCCCGTTAGAGAGAGTTCCTCCCCATTAGAGAGAGTTCCTTCCCATTAGAGAGAGTTTCTCCCCATTAGCGAGAGTTTCTCCCCATTAGAGAGAGTTTCTTCCCATTAGAGAGAGTTCTTCCTCATTAGAGTGAGTTTCTCCCCTTTAGAGAGAGTTTCTCCACATTAGAGAGAGTTTTGCCATAATTAGAGAGAGTTTCTCCATAATTAGAGAGTTTCTCTGCATTAGAGAGAGTTTCCATCGTTAGAGAGAGGTTCCCCATTTGTGAGAGTTTATCCCAATTAGAGAGAGTTTTTCACTTATAGAGAGATTTTCTATCCATTAGAGAGTTTCTTCATAATTAGAGAGGGACTTTCTCCCCATTAGAGAGATTTTCTCCCCATTAGAGAGAGTTTCTCCCCATTAGAGAGTTTCTCCATAATTAGAGAGAGATTCTTCCCATTAGAGTGTTTCTCCCCATTAGAGAGAGTTTCTCCCCATTAGAGAGTTTCTCCCCTTTAGAGTTTTTATCCATATTAGAGAGAGTTTCTCCAAATTAGAGAGAGTTTCTCCTTATTAGAGAGAGTTTCTCCATAGTTAGAGAGAGTTCCTCCCCATTAGACAGAGTTTCTCCATAATTAGAGAGAATTTCTACTCATTAGAGAGAGTTTCTCCCCATTAGAGAGAGTTTCTCCCCATTAGAGACAGTTTCTGCACATTAGAGAGAGTTTCTCCATAAGAGAGAGTTTCTCCCCGTTAGAGAGAGTTCCTCCCCATTAGAGAGAGTTCCTTCCCATTAGAGAGAGTTTCTCCCCATTAGCGAGAGTTTCTCCCCATTAGAGAGAGTTTCTTCCCATTAGAGAGAGTTCTTCCTCATTAGAGTGAGTTTCTCCCCTTTAGAGAGAGTTTCTCCACATTAGAGAGAGTTTTGCCATAATTAGAGAGAGTTTCTCCATAATTAGAGAGAGTCTCTGCATTAGAGAGAGTTTCTCCATCGTTAGAGAGAGGTTCCCCCATTTGTGAGAGTTTATCCCAATTAGAGAGAGTTTTTCACTTATAGAGAGATTTTCTATCCATTAGAGAGAGTTTCTTCATAATTAGAGAGAGTTCCTCCCATTAGAGTGAGTTTTTCCACAGTTAGAGAGAGTTCCTCCCCATTAGAGAGAGTTTCTCCATAGTTAGAGAGAGTTCCTCCCCATTAGAGAGAGTTCCTCCCATTAGAGTGAGTTTTTCCACAGTTAGAGAGAGTTCCTCCCCATTAGAGAGAGTTTCTCCATAGTTAGAGAGAGTTCCTCCCCATTAGGGAGAGTTTCTCCTAGTTAGAGAGAGTTCCTCCCCATTAGAGAGAGTTCCTCCCCATTAGAGAGCGTTCCTCCCCTTTAGAGAGAGTTTCTCCATAGTTAGAGAGAGTTCCTTTCCATTAGAGAGAGTTTCTCCATAGTTAGAGAGAGTTTTTCCCCATTAGAGAGAGTTTCTCCATAGTTAGAGAGAGTTCCTCCCGATTAGAGAGAGTTTCTCCATAGTTCGACATAGTTTCTCCCCATGAGAGAGAGTTTCTCCATAGTTAGAGAGAGTTCCTCCCCATTAGAGAGAGTTTCTCCATAGTTAGAGAGAGTTCCTCCCCATTAGAGAGAGTTTCTCCCCATTAGAGAGATTTTCTCCATAGTTAGAGAGAGTTCCTCCCCATTAGAGAGAGTTTCTCCATAGTTAGAGAGAGTTCTTCCCCATTAGAGAGTTTCTCCCAATTAGAGAGAGTTCCTCCCCATTAGAGAGTTTCTCCATAGTTAGAGAGAGTTCCTCCCCATTAGAGAGAGTTTCTCCCAGTTAGAGACAGTTTCACATTAGAGAGAGTTTCTCCAGTTAGAGTTCCTCCCCATTACAGAGAGTTTCTCACAATTAGAGGGAGTTTCTCCATAGTTAGAGTTCCTTTTTATTAGAGAGAGTTTCTCCCCATTAGAGAGAGTTTCTCTGCATTAGAGAGAGTTTCTCCATATTTAGAGAGTGTTTCTCCCCATGAGAGAGAGAGTTTCTCCCCATTAGAGAGAGTTTCTCCTCCTTAGAGTGAATTCCTCCTAATTAGAGAGAGTTTCTCCATAGTTAGAGAGAGTTCCTCCCCATTAGAGAGAGTTTCTCCATAGTTATAGTGATTTCCTCCCCATTAGAGAGAGTTCCTCCTAATTAGAGAGAGTTTGTCCATAATTAGAGAGAGTTCCTCCATTATTAGAGATAGTTTCTCGATAATTAGAGAGAATTTCTCCTCATTAGAGTTCTTCCCCATCAGAGAGAGTTTCTCCCCATTAGAGAGAGTTTCTCCATAGTTAGAGAGAGTTCCTCCCCATTAGAGAGAGTTCCTCCCCATTAGAGTGAGTTCCTCCCCATTAGAGAGAGTTCTTTCCCATTTGAGTTTCTCCACATTAGAGAGAGTTTCTCCATAGTTAGATTGTTCCTCCCCATTAGAGAGAGTTCCTCCCCATTAGAGAGATTTTCTCCATAGTTAGAGAGAGTTTCTCCCCATTAGAGAGAGTTTCTCCATAGTTAGAGAGAGTTCCTCCCCAGTAGAGAGAGTTCCTACCCATTAGAGAGAGTTTCTCCATAGTTAGAGAGAGTTCCTCCCCATTAGAGAGAGTTTCACCATAGTTAGAGAGAGTTCCTCCCCATTAGAGAGAATTTCTCACCATTAGAGAGAGTTTCTTTATAGTTAGAGAGAATTTCTCCCCAAAGAGAGAGTTCCTCCATAGTTGGAGAGAGTTCCTCCCCATTAGAGAGAGTTCCTCTCCATTAGAGAGATTTCCTCGCCATTAAAGAGAGTTTCTGCATAGTTGGTGATAGTTCCTCCCCATTCGAGAGAGTTTCTCCATATTAGAGAGAGTTTCTCTATAGTTAGAGAGAGTTCTTCTGTATTAGAGAGAGTTCCTCCTAATTAGAGAGCGTTTCTCCATAATTAGATAGAGTTCCTCCATTATTAGAGAGAGTTTCTTCATAATTAGAGAGAGTTTCTCTTCAGTATAGACAGTTCCTTCCCATCAGAGCGAGTTTCTCCCCATTAGAGAGAGTTTTTCAATAGTTACATAGAGTTCCTCCCCATTAGAGAGAGTTCCTCCTTATTAGAGAGAGTTCCTCCGCATTAGAGAGTTCTTCCCCAGTAGAGAGAGTGCCTCCTCTTCAGAGAGAGTTTCTCCATAATTAGAGAGAGTTCTTTCCCATTAGAGAGAGTTTCTCCATGATTACAGGTACTTTTTGCCCATTAGAGAGTTCATCCTCATTAGAGAGAGTTTCTCCCCATTTGAGAGAGTTTGTCCATCATTAGAGAGAGTTCCTCCCCATTCACGAGAGTTTCACCCCTTTAGAGAGAATTTCTGTCCATTAGAGAGAGTTTATTTATAATTAGAGAGACTTTGTGCATAATTTGAGAGAGCTTTTCCTTATTAGAGAGAGTTTTTACCCTTTAGAGAAAGTATGTCCTTATTAGAGAGAGTTTTCTTTATAATAAGAGAGAGTTCCTGTCCATTAGAAAGTTTCTCTATAATTAGGGAGAGTTTGTGCCATTATGGAGAGTTCCGTTTCATCATTAGAGAGACATTTTCGTCGTTAGAGAGAGTTTTTCCGTTTTAGAGTGAGTTTTTCCCCTTTCGAGAACGGATCTCCTCATTAGAGAGAGTTTTTTTATCATAAGAGAGAGTTCGTGTCCATTAGAAAGTTTCTCTATAATTAGGGAGAGTTTGTCCCATTAGGGAGAGTTCTGTCCCGGTCGAGAGAGATTTTCTTATTAGAGAGAGTTTTTCCGTTTTAGAGAGTTTTTTCCGTTTAGAGAAAGTATCTCCTCATTAGAGAGAGTTTTTTTATAATAAGAGAGAGTTCCTCTCCATTAGAAAGTTTCTCTATAATTTGAGAGAGTTTGTTTTATTAGGGATAGTTCCGTCCCGGTTGAGAGAGATTTTCTTTATTAGAGAGAGTTTTTCCGTTTTAGAGAGAGTTTTTCCTCTTTAGAGAACGTATCTCCTTATTAGAGAGAGTTTTTTCATCCTAAGAGAGCGTTCCTCTCCATTCGAACGTTTCTCTATCATTAGAGAGAGTTTGTCCCATCAGGGAGAGTTCCGTTTCATCATTAGAGAGAGATTTTCCTTATTCGAGAGAGTTTTTCCCCTTTCGAGAACCGATCTTCTCATTAGAGATAGTTTTTTCCTAATAAGAGAGAGTTCCTGTCCATTAGAACGTTTCTCTATAATTAGAGAGAGTTTGTCCCATGAGGGAGAGTTCCGTCTCGTCATTAGAGAGAGATTTTCCTTATTCGAGAGAGTTTTTCCGTTTTAGAGAGAGTTTTTCCCCTTTCGAGAACCGATCTCCTCATTAGAGATAGTTTTTTCCTAATAAAAGAGAGTTCCTGTCCATTAGAACGTTTCTCTATAATTAGAGAGAGTTTGTCCCATGAGGGAGAGTTCCGTCTCGTCATTAGAGAGAGATTTTCCTTATTAGAGAGAGTTTTTTCATCCTAAGAGAGCGTTCCTCTCCATTCAACGTTTCTCTATCATTAGGAGAGTTTGTGCCATGAGGAGAGTTCCGTTTCGTCATTAGAGAGAGATTTTCCTTATTAGAGAGAGTTTTTCCGTTTTAGAGAGAGTTTTTCCTCTTTAGAGAACGTATCTCCTTATTAGAGAGGTTTTTTTCATCCTAAGAGAGCGTTCCTCTCCATTCGAACGTTTCTCTATCATTAGAGAGAGTTTGTCCCATCAGGGAGAGTTCCGTTTCGTCATTAGAGAGAGATTTTCCTTATTCGAGAGAGTTTTTCCGTTTTAGAGAGAGTTTTTCCCCTTTCGAGAACCGATCTCCTCATTAGAGATAGTTTTTTCCTAATAAGAGAGAGTTCCTGTCCATTAGAACGTTTCTCTATAATTAGAGAGAGTTTGTCCCATGAGGGAGAGTTCCGTCTCGTCATTAGAGAGAGATTTTCCTTATTCGAGAGAGTTTTTCCGTTTTAGAGAGAGTTTTTCCCCTTTCGAGAACCGATCTCCTCATTAGAGATAGTTTTTTCCTAATAAGAGAGAGTTCCTGTCCATTAGAACGTTTCTCTATAATTAGAGAGAGTTTGTCCCATGAGGGAGAGTTCTGTCTCGTCATTAGAGAGAGATTTTCCTTATTAGAGAGAGTTTTTTCATCCTAAGAGAGCGTTCCTCTCCATTCGAACGTTTCTCTATCATTAGGGAGAGTTTGTGCCATGAGGGAGAGTTCCGTTTCGTCATTAGAGAGAGATTTTCCTTATTAGAGAGAGTTTTTCCGTTTTAGAGAGAGTTTTTCCTCTTTAGAGAACGTATCTCCTTATTAGAGAGAGTTTTTTCATCCTAAGAGAGCGTTCCTCTCCATTCGAACGTTTCTCTATCATTAGAGAGAGTTTGTCCCATCAGGGAGTGTTCCGTTTCGTCATTAGAGAGAGATTTTCCTTATTCGAGAGAGTTTTTCCGTTTTAGAGAGAGTTTTTCCCCTTTCGAGAACCGATCTCCTCATTAGAGATAGTTTTTTCCTAATAAGAGAGAGTTCCTGTCCATTAGAACGTTTCTCTATAATTAGAGAGAGTTTGTCCCATGAGGGAGAGTTCCGTCTCGTCATTAGAGAGAGATTTTCCTTATTAGAGAGAGTTTTTTCATCCTAAGAGAGCGTTCCTCTCCATTCGAACGTTTCTCTATCATTAGGGAGAGTTTGTGCCATGAGGGAGAGTTCCGTTTCGTCATTAGAGAGACATTTTCGTCGTTAGAGAGAGTTTTTCCGTTTTAGAGAGAGTTTTTCCCCTTTCGAGAACGTATCTCCTCATTAGAGAGAGTTTTTTTATAATAAGAGAGAGTTCCTCTCCTTTAGAAAGTTTCTCTATAATTAGAGAGAGTTTGTCCCATCAGGGAGAGTTCCGTTTCGTCATTAGAGAGCGATTTTCCTTATTAGAGAGAGTTTTTCCGTTTTAGAGAGAGTTTTTCCCGTTTCGAGAACGTATCTCCTCATTCGAGAGAGTTTTTTTATAATAAGAGAGAGTTCCTCTCCATTAGAAGGTTTCTGTATAATTAGGGAGAGTTTGTCCCATCAGGGAGAGTTCCGTTTCGTCATTAGAGAGATTTTCCTTATTAGAGAGAGTTTTTCCGTTTTAGAGAGAGTTTTTTCCGTTTAGAGAAAGTATCTCCTCATTAGAGAGAGTTTTTTTATAATACGAGAGAGTTCCTGTCCATTAGAATGTTTCTGTATAAGTTGAGAGAGTTTGTGCCATCAGGGAGAGTTCCGTCCCGGTAGAGAGAGATTTTTTTTATTAGAGAGAGTTTTTCTGTTTTAGAGAGAGTTTTTCCCCTTTCGAGAACGCATCTCCTCATTAGAGAGAGTTTTTTCATCCTAAGAGAGAGTTCCTCTCCATTCGAACGTTTCTCTATAATTAGAGAGACTTTTTCCATCATTTGAGAGAGTTTTTCCTCATTAGAGAGAGTTTTTTCCGTTTAGAGAACGTATCTCCTCATTAGAGAGCGTTTTTTTATAATAAGAGAGAGTTCCTGTCCATTAGAAAGTTTCTCTATAATTAGAGAGAGTTTGTGCCATTAGGGAG
Organism: Meriones psammophilus; assembly: GCA_036365155.1. Classification (NCBI taxonomy): domain Eukaryota; kingdom Metazoa; phylum Chordata; class Mammalia; order Rodentia; family Muridae; genus Meriones; species Meriones psammophilus. The sequence continues at coordinate 139,161 of JAEOAE010001228.1, forward strand.
AGTTCCGTTTCGTCATTAGAGAGAGATTTTCCTTATTAGAGAGAGTTTTTTCATCCTAAGAGAGCGTTCCTCTCCATTCGAACGTTTCTCTATCATTAGAATGAGTTTGTCCCATCAGGGAGAGTTCCGTCCCGTTAGAGAGAGATTTTCCTTATTCGAGAGAGTTTTTCCGTTTTAGAGAGAGTTTTTTCCGTTTAGAGAAAGTATCTCCTCATTAGAGAGAGTTTTTTCATCCTAAGAGGGAGTTCCTGTCCATTAGAAAGTTTTTCTATAATTAGAGAGAGTTTGTGCCATGAGGGAGAGTTCTGTCCCGTTTGAGTGAGATTTTCTTATTAGAGAGAGTTTTTCCGTTTTAGAGAGAGTTTTTCCCCTTTCGAGAACGTATCTCCTCATTAGAGAGAGTTTTTTTATAATAAGAGAGAGTTCCTGTCCATTAGAAAGTTTTTCTAAAATTAGAGAGAGTTTGTGCCATCAGGGAGCGTTCTGTCCCGGTCGAGAGAGATTTTCTTTATTAGAGAGTTTTTCCGTTTTAGAGAGAGTTTTTCCCCTTTCGAGAACGTATCTCCTCATTAGAGAGAGTTTTTTCATCCTAAGAGGGAGTTCCTGTCCATTAGAAAGTTTTTCTATAATTAGAGAGAGTTTGTCCCATTAGGGAGAGTTCTGTTCCGGTCGAGAGAGATTTTCTTTATTAGAGAGAGTTTTTCCGTTTTAGAGAGAGTTTTTCCCCTTTCGAGAACGTATCTCCTCATTAGAGAGAGTTTTTTTATAATAAGAGAGAGTTCCTGTCCATTAGAAAGTTTTTCTATAATTAGAGAGAGTTTGTGCCATCAGGGAGAGTTCTGTCCCGGTCGAGAGAGATTTTCTTTATTAGAGAGAGTTTTTCCGTTTTAGAGAGAGTTTTTCCCCTTTCGAGAACGCATCTCCTCATTCGAGAGAGTTTTTTTATAATAAGAGAGAGTTCCTGTCCATTAGAAAGTTTCTCTATAATTAGGGAGAGTTTGTCCCATTAGGGAGAGTTCCGTTTCGTCATTAGAGAGAGATTTTCCTTATTCGAGAGAGTTTTTCCGTTTTAGAGAGAGTTTTTTCCGTTTAGAGAACGTATCTCCTCATTCGAGAGAGTTTTTTTATAATAAGAGAGAGTTCCTGTCCATTAGAAAGTTTCTCTATCATTAGGGACAGTTTGTCCCTTCAGGGAGAGTTCCGTTTCGTCATTAGAGAGAGATTTTCTTTATTAGAGCGAGTTTTTCCGTTTTAGAGAGAGTTTTTCCCCTTTCGAGAACGCATCTCCTCATTAGAGAGAGTTTTTTTCATCCTAAGAGAGCGTTCCTCTCCATTAGAAAGTTTTTGTATAATTAGGGAGAGTTTGTCCCATTAGTAGAGTTCTGTCCCGGTAGAGAGGATTTTCCTTATTAGAGAGACTTTTTCCGTTTTAGAGAGAGTTTTTCCCCTTTCGAGAACGTATCTCCTCATTAGAGAGAGTTTTTTCCTAATAAGAGAGAGTTCCTCTCCATTAGAAAGTTTCTTTATCATTAGGGAGAGTTTGTCCCATTAGGGAGAGTTCCGTTTCGTCATTAGAGAGAGATTTTCTTTATTAGAGAGAGTTTTTCCATTTTAGAGAGAGTTTTTTCCGTTTAGAGAAAGTATCTCCTCATTAGAGAGAGTTTTTTTATAATAAGAGAGAGTTCCTGTCCATTAGAATGTTTCTGTATAAGTTGAGAGAGTTTGTGCCATCAGGGAGAGTTCCGTCCCGGTAGAGAGAGATTTTTTTTATTAGAGAGAGTTTTTCCGTTTTAGAGAGAGTTTTAGTCTTTTTAAGACCGTTCGGCAGGCCCAGCGGAAGGCGGCCTCGCTCTCCGTTTCTGCCGAGACGCCTTCCCCGAGCTTCCGGCCCAGGCCGGAAGTGGCCGGGGAATCGGGAGTTCCGGAGTCCTCCCTCCGCGTGGGGTTTCCAAACCACAGAATTAGAGCGAGCACAAAGCCGACCCCCTCTCCATCTCCAGACTCGGCCCCGCGGGTGGCCACTGGCCCTGAGCCCAGGTTAGCCCGAGGACTCCGTCCCCCTCGGGTCCCGGAACAGGAAGTCCTCGCTGGAGGGAGCACTGCTCAAGGGGAGCACCCGCCCGCCTCTTCCAGCCCGGAAAGGTGCTCCCGGAGCACAGTGTCGCCTGGAGGAGGAGGAGACTTCCGGGTACACCTTGTTGACGTCGGGTTCTGCACGAGGCCAGTGCGCAGAAGCCTTGAGGTCATGACCCGAGCTCACCTCCTTCGCCTACCCAGAATCCACCTCTTCCTGGAGCATCCGGTGACGACAGCGGAAGCGGAACAGGGAGCAGCCGCTCCGGACCCGGATGTCTCACGGGAGCAGATCGAACCCACCCTCGAGGCTCCTCTCCCGGAAGAAGAGTATCACGCTCCGTTGGACGATATTGGACTAAATCGGGAACGCCCAGTAGTGGGACCGGAAAACCCCGTTGCCTGGACTCTGGACCCGGATGTCCCATGGTTAGCAGATCGAACCCACCCTCGAGGCTCCTCTCCCGGAAGAAGAGTATCACGCTCCGTTGGACGATATTGGACTCCATCGGGAACGCCCAGTAGTGGGACCGGAAAACCCCGTTGCCTGGACTCTGGACCCGGATGTCCCATGGTTAGCAGATCGAACCCACCCTCGAGGCTCCTCTCCCGGAAGAAGAAGATCACGCTCCGTTGGACGATATTGGACTCCATCGGGAACGCCCAGTAGTGGGACCGGAAAACCCCGTTGCCTGGACCCTATAACCCGACCCTGGTCTCAGAGCCTCCAGCCGGAAGTGAGCTTGGACAGATGCTCGGACTCGCGCCTGAGAAAGGTGCAGAGCTCTAGGGACCAGCCGCTCCGGACCCGGATGTCCCATGGTTAGCAGATCGAACCCACCCTCGAGGCTCCTCTCCCGGAAGAAGAAGATCACGCTCCGTTGGACGATATTGGACTCCATCGGGAACGCCCAGTAGTGGGACCGGAAAACCCCGTTGCCTGGACTCTGGACCCGGATGTCCCACGGGAGCAGATCGAACCCACCCTCGAGGCTCCTCTCCCGGAAGAAGAACATCAGGCTCCGTTGGACGATATTGGACTCCATCGGGAACGCCCAGTAGTGGGACCGGAAAACCCCGTGGCCTGGACCCTATAACCCGACCCTGGTCTCAGAGACTCCAGCCGGAAGTGAGCTCGGACAGAGGCTCCGACTCGCACCTAAGAAAGGGGCAGAGCTCTAGGGACCAGCCGCTCCGGACCCGGATGTCCCACGGGAGCAGATCGAACCCACCCTCGAGGCTCCTCTCCCGGAAGTAGAACATCACGCTCCGTCGGACGATATTGGACTCCATCGGGAACGCCCAGTAGTGGGACCGGAAATCCCCGTTTCCTGGACCCTATAACCCGACCCTCGTCTCAGAGACTCCAACCGGAAGTGAGCTCGGACAGAGGCTCGGACTGGCACCCAAGAAAGGGGCAGAGCTCTAGGGATCCTGAGGAAGTTTGGGGGAAAAGATGAAGGCCATTGGGGTGCGAGGAACCTCACGAGAAGACCCACAGAGACAGCCGACCCCGCCCCCCCAGGGGGGCTGGCGGAGACGGAGCCATCCCAGAAGGACCAGGCGTGGTCTCGAACTCGGGACCCTGCACACACGTACAGGAGGGAGGTGAATATGCTTAATATGGGTCGCCCAAGGAGGGAGGTGTGTTGCGGAGTGGCTCAACGGCGATGCCGAGTTGATGCTAACCCGGACGTTTTTTTTTTTTTTTTTTTTTTAATTTTAATTTATTTATTTTTTTTTTTTTTTTTTTTTTTTCTCCATATTTTTTTATTTTTATTTTTTATTATTTTATTTTTATTTTTTATTATTTTTTTTTTTTTTTTTATTTTTATTCTCCATATTTTTTTATTTTTATTTTTTTATTATTTTATTTTTTATTTTTTATTATTTTATTTTTTATTTTTTTATTTTTATTCTCCATATTTTTCTCCTGAGTTCCGTTTCGTTGATTCTCGTGCCCCGCCGTCTCCCTCCTTCCTTCCTCCCCATCCCACCCTCCTCCCTCCTCCTCCCTCCTCTCCTCCCTGTCCCTTTCCAAGTCCCCTGATAGGGGGAGGACCTCCTCCCCTTTCCTCTGACTCGCTTTTGTCAGGTATCTTCCGGACTGGCTGCAGAGTCCTCCACTGCTGCTCCTCCCTTGGGGAGGCTGGGGAGGAGGTCCGAGAGCCGGTCACGGAGTTCCTGGTAGAACTAGTCCTTGTTCCCCTTACTGGGGGAAACCGATTGACGACCGAGCCCTCACGGGGTCACATCCGAGCAGCAGAGCGCAGGGCATCCTGGGACAGAAGGGGACTTTGACGGGGAGAGGACGGGGACCCCACAAGGACCAAACGTATCTGGGCGCGGGGGGTCTTTTCCGAGATGGACACTCCACCAGAGTCCACGAGAGGATAGAACCTCGAACCTCTGCTCGGATGTGACCCCGGGAGAGCTCGGTCGTCAATCGGTTTCCCCCAGTAAGGGGAACAAGGACTAGTTCTACCAGGAACTCCATGACCGGCTCTTGGACCTCCTCCCCACCCCCCCCAGGGGAGGAGCAGTCCTGGTAGGCCACAGAGGAGGACTGTGCAGCCAGTCCGGAAGATACCTGACAAAAGCGAGTCAGAGGAAAGGGGAGGAGGTCCTCCCCTATCAGTGGACTTGGAAAGGGGCAGGGAGGACATGAGGGAGGGAGGGTGGGTGGGATGGGGGAGGGAAGGAGGGAGACAGCTGGGATACAGAATCAACGAAATGTAACTCAGGAGAAAAATAAAATTATGGGAAAAAAATTAAAAAAAAATAAAAAAATAAAATTAAGTGACAGGCCAAAAAAAAAAAAAAAAAAAAAAAGAAGACCAACAGAAACCGCTGACCCAGCCCCAGGGGGCTGGCGGAGACGGAGCCATCCCATAAGGACCAGGCGTGGTCTCGAACTCGGGACCCTGCACACACGTAGCAGGAGGGAGGTGAATATGCTTAATGTGGGTCGCCCAAGGAGGGAGGTGTGTTGTGGAGTGTCTCAACGGCGATGCCGAGTTGTGGCTAACCTGGACGTTTTTTTTTTTTTTTTTTTTTTTTTTTTTTTTTATTCAGCATTTATTTTCTTTTTCTTTTTTTCTTTTTTTTTCTCCATATTTTTTTTTATTTTTTTATTTTTATTTTTTATTATTTTATTTTTATTTTTTATTATTTTATTTTTTATTTTTTATTTTTATTCTCCATATTTTTCTCCTGAGTTCCGTTTCGTTGATTCTGTGTCCCAGCTGTCTCCCTCCTTCCCTCCCCATCCCACCCTCCCCCTCCCTCCCTCCTCTCCTCCCTGTCCCTTTCCAAGTCCACGAATAGGGGAGGACCTCCTTGACTGCATGTGGAAGGAAGCGAAACCCCCAAATGCAGGACACCATGGTGAAGCGCTCTTCCTTCTTTGAAGTCGTCTTCTCTACTTCTCTCCTGGATCTGGAAGGCGGAAAAACCCACCTTTAATCCATATCTTCATCCTGCCAAACCAACCACTCACCTTTGCCTCATCTTACCGGAAACCTATACAAGGACATGGAAGAAGGAATGTTTGACTCTATGCCTGTTCCCTTTTGCTTTGGTAACAAGTCTATGTCTTCATTGACTCTAGAACCTTCTTCTTGAGGATTTCCGTTTCTATGAAGGTGAGTGGAGGCCACCAGCCTCATGGACTAAGCCACTGATAGAGTCCTCGATTTTCCATTTTTAGCCATCCACTCTTGAATTAATTGACTCACAGACTATAAATCATTCTCATAAATCCTTTCCTATAAAGAGAGAGTTAGAGGGAAAATAAACTATGCATATAATCATCTTTCACATAGAACTACCAAATTTTCTGCTTTTAATAATGTCATGTAATTTATTCAGAAATCACTTAAACAATAGTAACTGACATATGAGGAGTTATAGAAAAAAATATTCATCATCATGAAAAGTCAAAATGCTACATAAATTTTTGGGTATATTAATGGACCAGGAGTTAACTTTTTTGATGCAGTTGCATTCTAAAATATCATAATTGAATTACAAGTATTTTAATTTTTGCAGCATTTATACATAGTTTATTTTCACCTCAAATTAGTCCCTTCTTTGTCTTAATTCCCTCAACACACATTAAAGTGTGTTTATTTTTCATTTTCATAGGTTACGGAGATTCTAATTTATATGGGGATGACATCATGAAATTTAACTGTTCTATGCATGACACTGCTAATACCAAAACATCATTCAAATAATAAGTAGACCTATCAGAATCACACTAGAATTCACAGCAGAGATTATAAAATCCAGAAGTGTTTGGATGGATATCATGCAGAAACTAAGAGACCACCGATGCCAACCCAGACTACTATACCCAGGATATATGCAGCCATCCAGCCCTACAGAACATACTAGAAGGAAAACCCTAACCCAATAATATTAAATACACTCCAGAAAACACATTGAGGCCCACACGATGAGGGGAATTCCATGCCTGACACTGCCTGGATGACCATGAACCATAGTCAAGATAGCCTAGAGACACACGATATCTGTAAACATGACAGGCAAAAAAATGTCAATAAAAGATACTCTGCTATAATCTTAGATGAGTGCCTAGCCCAGTTGTCATCAGAGAGACATCACCCGGCATCTGATGGGAGTAGATGCAGCGACCCACAGCCAAACACAATGATGTATCCAGGGGAACCCCAGAAATGAGGAAATACGTATTGTAGGAACCAGAGATATCAAGGACACAGCAAGAGCATGGCCCACTGAGTCAATTGGGCTCATAGGGGATCACAGAGTCTGAAAGACAAAAACATAAACATGCTATGAGTCTTGTGACCTAGGTTGTTGGCATACACCTTATGATTATTATCCTCATGTCGCTGAGGGACTTCCAACAGTGAGAACGGGGGTGTCTCTAACTCTTTTTCCTGCTCTCCCTATACTTTCTCTCCTCGTGTATTGCTTTGACCAACTCTGATGTGAGAGATTGTTCCTAGTCTTATTATAACTTGCTATGCCATCACATTTTTTTTTCATTGAAAATAAAATGAATGGAAAAAAAGAAGTGGATGAAGGAGAGGTGAGCTGGGCAGAGTAGAGTTGGATAGATTGTGGCTGGGAGGAGTGTAGGAAGAGGAAACTGCAGTTCAGATGTAGTGTATGAAACAACAACAAAATTAAAATGCTAAAACAAAATAAACTGTCAGCAACTCGGGCTATTGGTGATCACCTGCATTTCTAGCACTCAGGAAGTTTAAGGTAGGTGGATCTCTGTGAGTTCAAGCACAGGCTGTTCTATAAAGAGAGTCCGGGACAGCCAAAATTATTCAGAAAAATCCTGTCTTCAAACAAAAGAAATCTGTCAGCATTTTGTGTTTCATCTTTAGGAACTTTGTTTTATGTCCCACTTTTTTAATTTTTATTTTTAATATTAGATACAGCTTGTTAACTTTGTATCCCTGCTGTAGCCCAGTTCCTCATCACCTCCCTATCCCACCTTTCTTCCCTCATCTCCTCCCTACCCCTTTCCAATTCCACTGATAGGGGAGGGCCTCCTCCTGTTCCAACTGACCCTAGCTTATCAGGTATCATCAGGACTGGCTGCAATATCCTCCTCTGAGGCCTAGAAAGTCTGATTCTCCCTTGGGAGGGGGAAGGTCAAGAGCCAGCCATTGTGTTCATGTTTGAAATAGTCCCTGTTCCACTTAGTATGGTACCCACTTGGATACAGAGCTCACATGGACTACATTTGAGAAGGGATGATAGGTTATATGCATACATGGTCCTTGGTTGGAGATACAGTCTCACAAAAGACCCCTGTGCCCTGATAATATTTGGTCTTTTTGGAGTTCCTGTCCTCTCCAGGTCATACTAACTCCCCCTTCTTTCATATGATTCCCTGTGCTCTGCCCAAGGTTTGCTTATGAGTCTCAGCATCTACTTTGATACACTGCTAGGTAGAATCTTTCACAGGTCCTCTGTGGTAAGCTTCTGTCCTGTTGTTTTCTCCTATGTCCATCCCATTTGTCTTTCTAAGTGAAGATTGATCATCTTAATCCATGTCCTCTTTCTCATTTATATTCTTTAGGTGTACAGATTTTAGTATGTTTATCCTATCTTATAGGTCTAGCATCCACTTAAAAGTGAGTGTATACCGTGTATGTCTTTCTGATTCCGGGATACCTCACTCTGGATGATCTTTTCTAGATTGTTTGTTTGTTTGTTTCTTCATGTTTACATTTCATGACTTCTTTGAATGGTCTACATATAAATCTGTCTGTTGCATAGCTGGTAAAGATGTTTCCCATTTTATAAGCTGCTTCATCATTAAGGAATGGATTGCAAAAGCTTTCTAGTTTCACGTTGTAAGACCTGGAGTCTCACTGCTCAGGAGCTCAGGATTGTGCCCTTCCAAGGAACACTTACTGACCACAACTTGATGCAAAAGCAAGAGTTTTATTCAAATCGTGATAGGGTTGCCCCTCTAAAGACAGGAGACGACCCCAAGCATGCAAAGCACAGGGTTTTATATTTAAAAATCTGGCCACTTTTGCTCTATACATTGATTGGTCAGCAAGAATAGCATGAAGATAGTTTACAGCTAGTTGTTTGCAGTTTTTGGCCGTTTGTTAGTTTTCTCAAAACAATTCACCCTGCTCTTATTTTTAAAAAACTATCTCAGAGCAGTTCATCCTGTCCTTTGAGAGCTATCTGCCTCTGCCTTCAATTCAAGGCTATCTCAGAGCAGTTCATCCTACCGTTCGAGAGCTATGTGCCTCTGGCTTTAATTCAAGGATGGGAATAGTCACAGCTGTTTTACTTTTACAGTTGTTTTCATTCTTGGGTGGGCTCTCAGATGGAAATGAAGAGAGACAGAGAAGGAGAGAGCAGGACATGATAGGGGGAAGAGAGAGAGAGGGGGGCACCCCAATAGAGAAAGGGGGAGGGCAAGAAGGCAATAGCAAGAGGGCAAGAGAGGCCAAGAGAGAGACAAAATGGCCAGGCAGATCCTTTTAAGGAGCAAAGTAACCACACCTGCCCTCCCTGGTTGTCGACACATAATGACATCACAGGTAGCTAGGAAAGACAGAAGCAGGTGCCTAAATACTAAGAGTTGCCATAGGCCTTTAATCCCAGCACTCTGCCAGGCAGAAGCAGGCCAGTCTCTGTGAGTTCAAGGTCTGGCTGGTCTACAGATCTAGTCCAAGATAGCCAAGGCTAAAAGGAGAAACCCTCTCTCAAAATACCAAAATATTCATATGTATAATTAATATATTCTCACTAAATATAGTAATATAAACCAATATATTTAATAAATATGTTATATATTAATATATACATTTTGTTTTAATCATATGTATATGTTTCAATTTATGTTTTAATCATATAGATATATGATTGAAATAAAAAATCTGAGCCAGGCTTTGTGGCACATATCTCTAATCCCGTCTCTCCAGGAAACACAAGCATGCTGCTGTGTAAGTTCAGTGTCACCCTGGTCTACAAAGCAAGTCCAGGACATGCATGGCTAGAGAGAAACATTGTCTAAAAAAAACAGGCTAGATGTGTGGCTAGATATGTCTGAAATCACATAGTGTGACTAGGCTATAAGAAAGTCTTGTCAGGCCTGGTGACACACATCCGTAGTCCCAGCACTTGAGAGGCAGGTGAAGGTAGGTCTCTGTGAGTGCAAAGTCATCCTGGTTTACAAAGAGATTCCTGGATTGGCAATGATGCACTGAGACACCATATCTCAAAAATAAAACATTAAATTAAATTAAAAAAATCAAAGCCTGGACTGTTGGCAAATGCCTCTAATACTAGCACTATGACTGACAGAGGGAAATTTATCTGTGTTAGTTAAAGGCCTGCCTGGTCTAGAAAGCATGACAGGTCAGTCAAGGCCATACAGAAAATCTCTTTCTCAAAAAACAACATCCATGGATGTAAACAAAAAACTTCTAGTATCTGAAGGTTGTTTCTTTTTCATTCACTTTTTAAAAATTTATGTTTTTGTAATTACAGTTTATTTACATTGTATCCACGCTGTGGCTGCATCCTTCATCCCCTCCTTTACTCAACCTCCTAACTTCCTCCCATTTCTGTCCCCAAGTTCACTGATATCGGAAGTCCTCCTCCACTTCCATCTGACCCTAGCCTATGAGATCTCATCAGAACTGGCTGCAGAATTGTCCTCCTCTGTGGCCTGCTCCCCCATCAAGGGGAGGTGACCAAAGAGCCAGACACTGAGTTCATATCAGAGACAGTTCCTGTTCCCATTACTAGGAAACTCACTTGGAGACTGAGCTACCATGGAATATAGCTGGGCAGAAGTTGAAGAAGTTCTAGGTTATCTCCATGCATGGTCTTTGGTTGGAGTATCAGTCTCAAAAAAAATACCCCAGTACCCAGTACTTTTTCATTTGTTGCTCTCCTTGTGGAACTCCTGTCTCCTCAAAAATCTTCCTTAGTCATCAGGGAAATGCAAATCACATTACACCTATCAGTTTACCCAAGATATCACATTACACCTATCAGAATGGGTAAGATCAAAAACTCAAGTGACAACACATGCTTGAGAGGATGTGTGGAAAGGGAAACACTCCTCCACTTCTGATGGTAATGTAAACTTGTACAAACACTTTGGAAATCAATCTGTCAATTTCTCAGAAAATTAGGAATAGTGCTACCTCAAGATCCAGCTATACCACTCCTAGGCATATACCCAAATTTTGATCAAGTACAACAAGGACACTTGTTCAACCATGTTTGTAGCTGCTTTATTTGTAATAGCCAGAAGCTGGAAACAACCCATGTGCCACTCAGTTGAGGAATGGATACAGAAATTGTGGTACATTTACACAAGGGAATACTGCTCAGCATTTAAAAATAATGAAATCATGAAATTGGCAGGCAAATGGTGGGATCTAGAAAAGATCATCCTGAGTGAGGTATCCCAGAAGCAGAAAGACACACAGGGTATATACTCACTCATAAGTGGGTATTAGACATATAATACAGGATAAACATGCTAATAACTGTACACCCTAAGAATCTAATCATGAAAAGAAACATGGCCTTGGATGAAGTAAATTATTTACCATGTTCACTTATAATGTAATGGAGGAGGTCACCAAATGTGGTTGTGTTCTATATTTTGAAACAATGGAATAGCTATTGAAGTTTGCTGTATGTGTATCAAATCCAATCACAGAAGTTTATTAGGTCATTCTGATACTCTTTCTGTGGCTGCTGTTGATCTAGTGGATCTAATAACACTTGGTGATAAGTATTTTTCTGATGCAAAGTATAGAATGGGATCTCCATCATCTATGTGATCCATTGCTTATTTATATCAGGTAGGGTGTGATCCTGCTTTTCAAGGAAGGGTCTCTGAGAAAGCATGGTGCTTTTGTTTTTCATTTTCACAAATACCTTTAAGATGTTTTTTTTTTTTTTTTTCAAGCCTGATTTGGATGTCAGTAATTAGGCAAAGCTACATTTGAAGTCTTGATTATCATATGTCAGCCTTCTCAGTACAAGTCCACAGGTGGAAGATGTTCCCCCAATGTGTTCTATTTTTACCAATGTTAATGTTAAAATGCTTAATAGTGTGTATGTAGGTATGTATGACTATATGTATGTATATCTATCTATATGTATGTATGTACTGTTTAATGTTCCATTCTTCATGGTTCCATTATTTACTGCATGACACATAATGTTGAAGTACTGCCTTCTGAGAGAATTATCTAGAGGAGCTAAATAATGTAACAGCAATGATATTTGTTTCAAAAAGCATGTTGTGTGTGTGTAATGTTACTATGGGTTCTTAGGCCATGACAGATGTGTGAAGACTTGGTGACAGCTTTGTGGGGTTTATTTTGGTCATTATTATATGATGTTCAAAGTCATGTTGACAGTTTTGCTTACCACAGACATTCCCCACTGAGTTCATTGATACTCAAATAAACTTTATTGAAATATTACATCAGTAAAATATTGTCATCTATCCAGATTATAAACCTATTGTCATATAAGGAATAATAAATGTTATGTCCAAATTAAAATGATATAATGCTGTCATTTTTTTTTTTGGAATGTGTTAGTTCATTCTTAGGAGTAAAGACTTGTTCATAACACTGTGTCAGGTCTACAAGTGAATGTCAGAGAATTGTCTCAGTGGGCATAGTTGGTTGTTTCTAAGCCTGATGATTTGAGCTCAATTTCTGGGTAGCCAATATTACTCCTATAGAATTTTTCTAATATTTCTATACTTGGGCCTTTGTATATGCAAATTCACACACCAGTACATTCATAAATCATTTTTAAATCAAAATAAGGGCCAGGTTTTTTCACTTGTCAAAAGACTTTTTTTGGGTTTCATGTTGAAAACTCATATATCGGATGTAAACAAATAGTAAACAGCAATAAGTTGTCCTCTCATGGCACATGCATACTCAAACATTTTTCACTGGATGAAATTAAAGCAAAGGAGAAAACCCACTTACTGACAACATCAGAAATGATTTTGCAATTGTAAATAAATGTAAAATTTGAAGACTTATTACTGTTCATTAAAAGAAAAAAATGTTACCTGTGTACATCTTATTTTATCTTTTCATTCCTTGATTCAAGAATAAGTCATTAAAAATATCTTATCTTTTCTCAGAGTTGCATCCCTGTCATCCTAGATCTGGGAGTCCATTGCAAGCTAATCTTTCTGAGATTGTGGTCAGCTTGGTCCACAGAGTGAGTTCTCTTTTGGGTTTGTTCGTTTGTTTCTATATTTGTTTGTTTGTTTGTTTAGACAGAATTTATTTGGTGTAAGCTTGGATGTCCTACAGTCACTTTATAGACCTGGCTGGACTAAAATTCAGGCCTCTTCCTCCCTGAGTGCTGGGATTTCAGGTGTGTGACACCATGCCCAGCTCCAAAGATTGAGTTCTAAAACAGGCGTGCTATGTAGACATATCATGTATTTAAATGATCCCCCAAAATGTACTCTATATCTCAAATTATAGGTCCCACCCCAGGTGTCCACAGAGCTGGATCCTGGTACCGTTCCTTGTGCTTGACCTCAGAGCCTAGCCCTAGGCTCAGCTGTGGCCCCAAAAGTCCGCTGTCAAGTGCTGGCCCTATTGGGCTTTCTCTCAGGGACTCAATCTATCCCTGGACACCAACTACACACCTGGCAGCATCTCCTATAGATGGATGCACATGCCCAACTCGCAGGAAACTCTCGACAAAACAGGCTCCATACCTCTTAGCTCAGTCAGGAACACAGTCCAGGAATGGCTCCAACCACTGTGGGCAGATGGGGAGGCCCCATCTCCGAATATATCACTTAAGTTGAGTAAGCAACACATTTTTAATAATAATATGAAACCAACAACAATAATGCAACAGTGAAAAAGAGCAATTTAAAAATATACAAAATAAAGGGATTCTTTTCTCTAAGGGGATCAGGCGCTGGGTGCATCCCAGCCGGCAATTGTACCAACTATATGTCTACCTCAGGCAGTGAGGACAGGGGATCGGGTGCCCCCAAGTGCACCACAGTGGAGAGAAACAGTAGCTCATCTGTCAGGTCCACAAGGGCCTGTGCGTCCTCTGATGCTAAAGCCGGAAGTTGCACTGGTCTAGCTTCTGGCAAGACTGGGGGTCCCACAGTCATGGGATCCAGGAGCTCAGCATCTTCTTGGGGCTTAACATCTGACCCCAAACCCAGGCTCCGTTTCCCCTGCGCCACCAAGGCCTCTTGCATGGGCAGCTTTGCAGTTGAGGCCCCAAGTAGCTCAGGATCTGAGCACAGAAAGGGATGAGCTGTCATATGGGATAAGGGAGCAGCCTGAAGGCCCGCAGAATGGGGTGAGGTAACCCAAGATGGCCTCTCCATGCCAGGGAAGGCACAGTCCCCTCTCCTACCTGCAGGACGGTCTAGTTGACAGGCGTCCTCCTCTGCTTCATTCGACAGAGCTTCAGGAAACTTCTCCTGTGGGATACGGGGCAGGAATCAGCTGCTGCCTCACCAGGCGCTGCCCCCGGGGTCCTCCTCCTCCTCCTAATCCTCCTCCTCCTTCTCGGGCTTCAGCTTATCCCGGGTTTATCCATTGCCTGGAGGATCCCCCAGATTGGCAGTCCAACTCTGCAGTGGGCATATGGATCCTGGCATGGTCCAGCAGCTGCCTCATGATGGCCAGGTCCGGGGCCCCAGAGAAATCCTGGGGGAATTTCTGCAGCCACTGGGACAAGAATGAGAAGATGGCACTGTGGGTGAGAGCAGGGCAGAGGGACACGGTGGCGGGAGCCTGGCCTCTCTTTGGAACTGCGGGGTGGGGGGCATTGGTATCCCCCAGGGCCTTTCCTTTTTTGTCTCTTTCTCTGCTGCTCAAAACCCAGGAGCCCAGTGGGAAACCTCTGTCCTCTACCAGCAGGTGAGGTCACGAGGACAGTCCCTAGGTAGAGAACCCCAAAGGTGAGGCTCCTGGCCAAAATTGGCCCTCCACCATGGACCTAAACGCCCCTTTCTGCTCACCTCCCCCTCCACCCCAAGCCTACTCATGTCTTTGTCTGCTTTTCTGCCTGAAGGATCTATACCTGTGACAGTCCACGGGGGTGTTACCCGTAAGGCCCCGTGTCCCCAAGCCACCCAGACATCTAGAAGGAACTATTAGAATCTTCCCAGGGATGGGTTTGGGGGTGCTAGGGGCTCCATCCATAACAAACACCGCAAATGGGGTCCAGAATCCTTTACACAAACGGGGAAAGGTCGCTCAGGGCATGAGAAAGGGTGGTGTGTGACATTCCCTGGGGAAGGTGAATGGCACCTGTTAGAGCCCCACCCCTGCCACATTCGCCGATGTTTGGCCATGTCACTTTAAGGGGTCTGGCCTGGGACTCAGGCTGCTGGGACTCACACGTCCGGTTCTGTGAGGGCACAGGGCACTGGCCTTGGGAAACAGCAGGAGAAGATCTGAGAGCTGGCTAGATCCCTGGTGGAACCACTCTCCTGCCTTTTCAGCATCAGGACCAGAAACAACAAGATGGTGGCAATCTTTGGATAAAGGGCTAGAAGGTGGGCAAATAGGGAATCATCTGCTTCACATAGTCCATGCGATCATTGCTGAGCATGAGGATGCCATGAAGGAAGGCTCACTACCTTTCGCTATGAGGAAGGACCAGGGCAGGAGGGAGGCTTTAAGTGTGCAAACCCCGAGGGGCACCAATGACCCCTTTCTCTACACCTAAGTGGGAAGCAAGCATGAAAAGTGTTCCTCAGTGTCCCAACAGGAACACTCTTCCAGGCTGCGATCGCGGTGGATGGGGGGTGGGGTGGACCAGAAAGCTTCCCTGCTGCAGGACAGCCCTGGTTACCTTGGTCTCCCAGCGGGGAACAGGCCAGAAATGTGTCAGGGAGCGCACCACATGTCTCCAGCAGCGGCACAGGCGACCACCGCTGGCTTCTCTGAGACCTGAGCCCCTGGAGGTCTGGAAGCAGAACAGACTCATCTCTCCAGATCCTCTGGACCGGCTGGTCTGTCCAGGCTGCTGTTGCTGCTGCTGGCCTCTCGTGACCTGGCAACCGGGGTTTCGAGTTCCATCAGAACCGGGATGAGGAAGCATGGTAACTTCCTGGAGTCACCGTGCCAGAGACTCCCCCTCATGGGCTCTCCCTGGAGGCCACCAGCCCTGCAGGCTCTGCTGATTAAACCATCAACAGTTCCAGAGAGAAATGATGGAGAAGTTGCCTCCCGTCACCACTAGAGGGCATAGAGTCACATGAGAGGGTGCAAGGATGAAAAGAACAGCAGCAGCAGAGAGGGATGGCTACCATCCTTCTTTAATCTTTCACTATTATTATTATTATTATTATCATCATCATCATCATCATCATCATCATCATCATCATCATCATCATCATCATCATCATTCCTTTTTTCTTCCCTAGTATACTGAAAACAAATTCACCTTCTTTCATTTCACCTACTGAACTAAAATGTTCTCATCTCTCAGCCTTTCAATATGTATGTTCTTTATCTTATCTGGGGTGTTAGGTACCTCTTGCTTTCCTTTAGGTTTCATAGTGGAATTTATAGTGATGTATACATTTCTATGCATGGTCTATGGGTTTGTTTATGGTGGATTACCCCACAAGTCTGTAAGCTTATAGAGAAAGAATGGTGTTTTTATGAATCATTTTCTGTGTGTTCAGGATTTAGCACAGTATTGGGTATCTAATTCACAGTAACTATCTGTGGAAGGACAATTAACCTTTTAAACAGTAAATTCCTTTAACAAAGTCTTCATAATCTGATAGTAATACAGAATTCCCACCTAAAGGATGGAAGCATGTAGCATTTTATTTGTTAATGCCAGCCATTGTGATTTCTGTAAAAAAAAACATTTCCTGAAGTCTTTTTATCTTGTTCTGTTACTGCTGTTACTAGGACTGCCTCCTCTATGCCTGTTGCCTTCTCTGTGTTCTCTTTCATTTATCCCATAACAAGATACTTCCTTTAAGCTTTAGTGAGCTTTAGCATCTGGCTTTATTATATCTAAAGACTATCTGTTTCTGCCTGTTTTGTACAAAAGCCTGGAATACAGCTCAGGGGTAGAACATTTGCTTCACATATAGGAAGTAAGGAAGGAGGAGGAAGGGGAGGAGAAAAAAGGGAACAGAAGAAGCAAAGCATTGCTTTTCTTTATGCAGATGCACTCCCTTAAATACAGGGGTTAACAGTCTTCCTGTCTCTGCCTTCCAAACAAGATATAAATTTCAGATACAGCAACAGTGCCACTTATTTGGTGTTAGTTTTTAACCTGGTCACTCTCCTGACATTCACTCTGTAAGTGCTTTATATGTAGTTGGTTTTATGTACATGTTCATTTCCTGGGAAGAATATATTTTTATTAGGTTTTATGAGAGGTCATATCCTCAGAAAATGTCCTAGGCTTTGAATCCTACCATACTTATCCCTAGGAGACCATATCTGGAAAGCTGATTATGTCCTCTTTGTACATCATTTGATGTTATGACTTCAGGATGCATCTTGAACCTTGTTTTCAACAAAATGTTGTAAACATGCCTTAAGCTTAATGAAAAAAAAATCATCATAAAATGTCCTGTCTGAAAAGAGCATCTTAGATCACTGTACGATGCATTCAGTAACTTTCATTTTAGTCACTAACATTATTAGTACTCTTTGTTGTTTTTCATTACTTTTCTATAGATCCAAGCATGATGACCCTGGTGTAAGGGACTGTGCACACACTGTTAACTCAGAAAATAAAACCACATATTCAAAGCAATCAAAATCCCTAAATATTAATAAGAATTAATTTTAGATTTAGGGCCCAAAAATAATTCAGTTGAAATGTGAGGAAGACTATGAAAAAACAATCATTCAGCAAGCTTTTAGAGTATATACATATGTGTGTGTGTGTATAAATATGATGAAAAGATGCACACATAAACACAATTTAAGAATTCTTGAGCACACAGACAAAAGGTAGAACATCATTAAGCAGGATTTTCTTCCTTTCTGTTTTCTTGCCAGGGAGATTTTGAACATGTTCCTTCCCTTCCTCCTTTCCCCTCCCTCTCACTTCCTTCCTTGCTCAGTGTGAATTTACAAACATTGCACTTGAATGGATGCAATTCTGTGAAAGCATTGCCCAAAGGCCCCCTGTTGCCTCACTTCTAGACCTTGAACACAAAATGCATTCTAGCTATTTTTTTTCTTGAACTGATGATTTTTCTGGAGGAGGGAGGGGTAGACACCAGACATGTTGAATTCCTCATCTATCCCTCCCTCCCTCCTACCCCAGCTTATGTCCTTTAGCACTTTGGAGAGCACAGTGACAGATGTTCCCCACCCATGCAAACAACAATCATACATGTGCTTTCTAAGGTTTTCTAACAAAATTCTTCTAGTTGCCAGAATGTTACCTCCTCTAAAAGTTGGCTTGGTTCTCAAGCAACAATCTGATAAGTGCAGCCAGGCTATTAAGTCATGTGCCAAGGTGATCAGATGGGTATTCTTGGCACAGTGCCAGTATACTGGCACAGGCCCAGGAGATCAGTGGAGCCAAGACTTCTCCTTTTGGGTTCAGTCCACTTCCTAGTTGAAGTCACCTATGGCTCAAAAAGAAGTTTGAGGGATTAGGGATGTAGCTCAGTTGATGAGGTAGAGCAGAAGGATCAGTAATTCATGGTCATCTTATAGCTGTTTAGTTTCAGGCCAGGCTGGGCTACAGGAGACCCTAACCAAATAATAATAGTAATAACCACAATACATTTCAGCTAAGAGCATATTTGGCAATCATGGTTCCAAGCCAGAGCTAAGCTCAGGTCACCAACTTTCCTCAGAGAGGAAGCAGGAGGCAATGAGTTCCAGCCCAGCAGGATTTTCTGCACACAGACCCCTCTGCAACTGAGCATCTGCAGCCAACCATATGGAAATGTGTGCTCCTACTGCCGACCAGAGGTGCCCCAGTTTGTAGCACTGGGAGCATGGGGCAGGCAAAGTCACCATGGAGCACAGCTGTTTGGTCACCAGCCCACTGAGACCGAAACACACACACACACACACACACACACACACACACACACACACACACAAGAACAACAGAAAAAAAATGTACTGGGCACAATGTGCTCAAAGAGAATGGAAGAAGAAGAAAATACCAAAACTCAGAACAGTGGCCTGTCTCTCTATGGGCCCTCTATTCTGCTCCATTAGAATCCTGGAAACCAGGATTCACCCAACTACACCAGAGTTTGAAACGGTGACCTGCATTCAGCCAGACCAGAGAATGGAGCAGCAACATATCTGTTGATCTCTACCAGAACAGAGGCCAAAGAACCAGCCAAACTGCCAGACCAGAGACCACAGCAGCAGAAAATCTCAGCCAGATCAGAGTCCAGAGCAGTGGCCAAGCTCTGCCAGACATGAGGAGAGTAGTGGATAAACTCTGCCAGACCAGAGATCAGAGAACATTGGCAGAGGTGCCAAACCTGGGGCTCCACATACTGTATCAATCCCTTGGCACCTCCTTGCCACTCTAACTGGAGCCTGTGGAGCATGGCTCAAGCCTCCCTGAAATGGGAAAGTCTAGAAGGATAGAAGGATTCTGTCCCATGTCTTCAGTCAGTTTCAGAGACAAAAAAAAAAAAATGGCAGTGAGAGACAAAACAGTTAAACAAGACACAAACAGATAGATCCCATTGATTGTGCAGCAGAAAAATACACAGAGCCAGACAGCAGATTCCACCATTCCTGCAGTAGAAAAAATGAAAGTAGGATATCAGAGAAACTCTGCTGCAGGAGATACCTGTGTTGTCCTTGTCCAACCATCCAGAGATCACAGAAAACTGGGTACTCTACCACCCTTTACAGATAGGAGCACAGTCATCCTCTCTGAGGTCCAGAGAACACAGAAAATTCAGTGCTCAATTAACTTTACAAATGTGCCCATTTGTGGGGGGGTCTGGAAAGTCTTCCAGGGCCCCCTCTGCCCCATAGCTGTCCAAAGCATCAGCTCTAACCTTTCTGACCACACAGATTACACATTTTGCCTCGAGTCCTGAAAAAAGAAACTACAGAAACATAGAGACAGACACAGACAGATACTGACAGAGTGCTCACTTACTGGCTGTTGTTCAGCTCCATGTGCCCGGGGTGCCTGGGAGACTTGCGGATCCAATATGAGAACCCATATGTAATGGCCAGATCTTGAGGTCACCAAAGATCATCAGGAGCCGAACGACATATGCGAGAGCGAAGAGTTTTATTCGGGCTTAAGCTGGGTCTCTCCATCATTACCAACAGAGAGGAGATCAGAGAGGAGAGCCCTGAGCAGCTGCATGGCAGAGTTTTGATTGGGGTTTTAGGAAGGACCAGGAAGTTTCAGTTTAACAGGATTGGGTGACATTCAGCAAGGGCAAGCGTTTTACAAAGTGATTGGCTAGCTAACATAACTAACATTGAGTGAGCTATCTCTAGGCCTCAGGAATGTTAAGTATTTTCTGTGTCATTCAATGTTCTACTACAAGGCTGGTGGGCTACTCAACACAAATACCCCACTTTGAGATGTAATACCTTCCCATCCTTGTGGTTAAACTCAGGTTGCTCCTTAGGTTGGAAATCCTTCTACCTTGTTTTTGGAATTGGTGACCCATGGCTCAATTCCTGGTGACATTTAGGTGACCTTTTTTAGGCCTAGTTCCTGGTGACCTTTGGGGGTGTCAGGTAAGTTCTCTCAGTTTTAAACAATCCATTTGAATTTTGTTGGGGGTTGTGTCAAAGAGCACTCCAATATTAAGCTGTGATATAAACGAGTAGAACTGATAATGTAAAAGATTTCCTATTGCTGAGAAACTAGTGGTCCCAGTTAGAAATTAGCTGAGGGAAGACTGTCTGTAAAATACTCCACAGATAAGTAATATGCTAACCAGGCCTGTTAGAGATTAGGATCCCGGGATACACATGTTTGCTCACCAGGATTATCTAGAAATGTAGCAGGGTGAGGTTTTTTTTAATTTGTAACTTCCCAATGTATATTTATTAATTCGTGAATGAGAGTTAAAACAGAACAGATTGATGGGTGTACAGTTTAGGTCAGGTAACTTGATTCAGTGAATATTGAATTTTGAATTAATGGACTGTCCTATGCCCATATGACACAGTTCTGGCAGTTCAAATTTGAGATATAGGCTATTGACTAATGCTTTGTCAGGTTACAGGTCTCAGCAGCTAATATTGTACACAGGGACAACATCAAACAGTATCTTATTAATGGATTTCCCTCTACAAGAGAATGGCCTGTGTTTTTCAAAGTCAGTATGCCTATGTGTTTTATTTTTCAACTCTGAGGTTAAGAGCACTGGATGCTTTTCCAGAGGTCAGGAGTTCAATTTCCACCAACTACATGGTGGCTCAAAACATCTATAATGAGATCTGGTGCTCTCGTCTAGAGTGCAAGTGTAAATGCGTGCAGAACACTGTCTATATAATAAATAAGTAGATAGATAGATAGATAGATAGATAGATAGATAGATAGATAGGTCAGTTGTTGGCATTATTAAATTTTATTTTGTTGATGCATCACTGCTCTAGTCTCTTATTAGTTAATATTCTTTGCTAATCCCGTCATTACGAATTTCATTCCTTTTTCTTTAGTGCTTTAATTTTGTTTTTGTTTAAAGCAATGTCTCCCATAGATCAGTCTTTCACATATGTAGTTTACACTTTTTTAAAAAACACTGAATGCTACCTCTACTGCCCAGTTCCTAGAACATAATCCTGCAACTCTTTTCAGGCGGGCCCTGTCTGGTCAGTGTGAAGTAAAAGAGATCAGTGAATGAGTGTCCACTGACCTCCCTGGGTTTTGTTTGTTTGTTTGTTTGTTTGTTTGTTTGTTTGGAGGTTGGTATTACAAATAAAGAGGGACCTGTGTAAGAACTGAGTTCACTGACCTACTTTGAAGTTGGTGTTGTCACAACACAGAAAGGGAGGGGGAGGATGGAAGATGGCAATGAGTCAGGTAATCAATTTTAGATGGTCAGTAAAAGTGGAAAGTGTACACTTAGGGCAGGGAGTCATACACAAAGAGAATCAAGAATATTGATTAGTTGCTGAACTTGTTTCTGGAAAGCAAATTTCTACATTTACACTAGTACAAACACACAGAAGATCTGGACAAAGTGGTGTGGTAGTGCCTAAGAGGAATGCTTTCCCCTCCCCCTCATTTGAAAATGCACAACCTGAGAGAAAAGTTGTAATACTTTGTGTGCTATAATATGTACTTGAATTCCCTGAATATTGGACCATTAAGCCATTTTCAACTTTTAAAAATAATTTTTGAAATTATAATGAAATTGTTTTAACCTCATTCCTCTCTACTCTTATGTCTCAAATGCTGGGATGAATCGTTAAGGAAGCTACTTAACAATCAAAGCAGACCTGGCTGTCAGGTTCTCCCAGCATCCCCTCAGGCCTTACCTGTTACAAGGTATGGGTGTCAAACACAGATCTGTAGCCCAAGAGTTGAGCTGGCCCCCTCCCAGCTGCCCTTCCTTATGTATTCTAACCGTTTTGGTTACCTGGTCTTTTTCATTTATCATTTATCCTCCTGGCCCTTTGTTCTGGCTGTCCACTTCTCTCTCTCCTCTCGTCTCATATAGCTCAGGGTCATGTCAACTCTAGACTTTCCCAGATTTTCCTGTGTCTGACTATGTTCTCTCATCTATGTATAATAAACTTTCTACTCCAATATTCCTAGGTACAGCTATATCCTTTTTGTTTTATTTCTCATTTTCATTGAGCTCCCATTAACTACTCCTTACTTTCAAATTCATGGCCATTTGTTTCTTTAATGGTTGTTACTGTTTGCGTTGACTGAAGTTTGGCTGAAGGACTTCCCAACCATGAGGTAGAGATGACTGAACTGGACACTGATCATGTAACGGTATGTGCAAAATAAATGACCTGTATCTTGGAAGATGAGCACTTTCCTGGGAAAGTGGAGGACTGTACTTTAAAACATTTCCAAGATGAGGGTGTTGCAGGATATTTGATCCCAGTGTGATCCCTTAGATTGTGAACTGTAAAAACGTGTGCTTTGTTTGGTATGGTTGAGCTCTAACACAAACCTTAATTCCAAGAACTTTCTGTTTATTCTAAACAGGTGATTATGGTATGGTTCCTTCAGCCCTGGAACATACCTTTAATTCAAAAGCTCTCTGTGCACAGGATTAAATAATGTTAACCCTAGATCAGGAGGCAAAGCAAGAAACCAGCTGACAGGAATTAAAGGGTAAGTGGAACTTTCAGCTGAAATGTATTTAAGACAGAGTGTAAAAGTGGAAGGAGTTTTAGCTTGGTCAATTTTGGACTTTTTGAGCTTTGAGCTAGAAAGCCTTTGTCCTTGGGTTTCTTTGGCCTAATCCCTCTGAGCTGTCATCTGAACTGGTGAGCTTTTGGGGCTTTTTCCTCTTGGAGGTGAGGTGAGTAGCAGGGTCAGATGGGTGCTTTCTCTGCCTCTCTTTGCTAGCAGGTTTTAAAATTGAATAATTGGGATTTTCATTCTTTTATAACAATATGAGGTTTCTGTGTGTCCATAGGGATTAGGGCAAAGCTAGAATGCCTCTGCTCTCTGCATCATTTGATCATTGATCCACTGGTAGAGGAGATACTACTGTCCTGAGACTCAGCTCTATTGTTCAAGCTAATGGGGGACTCTGGGAAGGCCTAGCAATCAGGAACAACATTGGGAGGTAGTTTATGGGTTTGCTCTGGGATTTTCCTCTGAAGTAGTTCTAAAGAGCTGTGAGTGAGACCAGAGGCCATGTCATGTTGAGTGTGGAGCCATTGTCCCCAGGCCAGGAAGAGAAGGCTGCTGAGCTATCACAGCCTGACTGCTTTGAATGACATGGACTGTGGTTCAGACTGTGGTTCAGGCTGTGGTTCTGTTTGTCTCCATGTGGTGATCCTTTCAGAGACCCATGGCCTCTGACCCTTCCTGAGAGTTGATTGTCCAGAGAAGTGAGGATTTTGTGGCCTGGGCAGTAGAAATTTATGGTGCTTATAATATCAGGCACTGGTTTTGCAGTGGACAGATTGGAAAACTGAAGGTCTCATTTATAGAAATGATGAATGTTGTATTCCACATACACCTTTGTGTAACAAATTTTACAAATCGTTTTGAAACTGGAAGAAAAGAGGTGGTGGTGGTCATCTTTCAGCAATACTTGATTACGTTTTTTTTTAACCTTTCAACTACCACCAGTCACAATGGCGTGATTTGGGGAAATTCAATTCCAGGGTACAAAATGAATTTCTGAGATGTAGAATTTTGTCAGGGGTGCCTAGTTTTAAATAAGTGGATAGGGCAGATTACACATCTTGTGGTATAATTCATGCAGTATGGAACACATGTTAAATTATTCTCCAACATTTTTTATGTGTGAGTGGTGGCAAGGGCTGGGCTGTGCCTGAACCCACAAGGGGAAATGAGGGACTGCAAGCCACAGCCCAGCTTTATGATCATCTCCATTTTCCAAAAGACTTCCAAAGCAAAAGGATTCTCTTTAAAGGAGGTTAGTAGTAGCTGGGGGGTCAGAAATATAACAGTTTATGTGTCATTTTATGTTTGTCTTGTAAGAGTTGTGGAATCTGTGTTTAATTAATTTGTATTAATTAGAAAATGAAAGGTATCTCTGGTCCAGTGCACATTTTTTATGCTAGAGTTTCCTTATGTCTTTTCATGTAAACTTGACTATATTTTAGGCTTATGTTTTTGGCTTTTTCTCCCACCCCCTCATTCTTTCACAAACACTGAACACATTCTTGATTATTGAAGTTTGTGGTAAGTACAGAAGTCACATCATGCCAGAAGATTATGAGATTCATGACAATAGAATCATCCCTTATTTTTTTGTTTTTCTCTGTTTCTTACCAGGTGGCTTTTCTGATATGACATTGAGATTTTGGATTGTTCTTTAGCAATCACATAAAGGCAATTTGTACTTATGTCTGTAGAAGGCAGAAGAGACAACATGAAGGTGAGTGATACCAGTTGGCCAGTTTACTCCTTCGCTTTTGACATTTTCTTTTAATGATCTGTCATTTTCTTCAGAAGTTTCATGTGTCCAGTGGTCTCCATATTCTTTAGTTGGATGATTTTATTCTCCTGAAAAGATTAAATCAAAACCCTACCCTATCCCTAATTCGGGGGTGAGGGTTGTACCTTTTTAGGCATGTTATATCTTTTATAGGGCAAATGATTTTTTGAAAATAGAAAAAGTATAGTATCTTAATTAAAGTTAAAAAAATCTTTGAAAGTTTACAAATATACCTTAAAGTGTATTTATTTCTAGATAATAAAGGGCATTCACTTTGATTTTCAGCCTGTCTATTACAAGCAGCTTTTAAATAAAATCACTGTAAATCCTATGTGCCTTCCTCTGCCTCCCAGGTGGTATGTAAAAGGCAAGTGCCTCCCAAATGCTGGGATTAAGACTATGAACCACCAACACCCTGTCATTGTAACTCCTGAATTTAGAAAACAACTAATTAATACAGAACTGCTTATCTTTGCTGGGCTTAAATGCATGGTCTATCACCATGCTGCTCAAATATGTTTTTATTCAGTCCAAAGTATTCCAACTCAAACAAGTTTATACCTTTGAATTTACTTAAAACATTTTAAACCTCTTAACTGTTTTTAATACGAAACAACAAAATTATCCTTTTTTACTTAAGAAGAAAACTTTTGTCTTTATTAAGTTAGTTTGGACTGAATGACCATGCTATCTGATGAACAGTTACCTCTGCTTATTCAGGAGATCTCTACTATTCATATGTAATCGTTTTCGATTTTGATAGGATCCACCTTTCTTTTCCTATGGAAACATTCAGTTTTACCAGTGAAGAAACAGTTCAGTAGTTTCTCACTGTCTACTCCTTTTGGTTATGTTTACTTCCCTTTGTTCTAGAGTATTTAGGTGTGCTGTTAAGTTGCTACTAAGAGATCTTTCTGATTATTTTTTCTGGTTGTACTTAGTGCTATGAACTCTCTTCTGGTCAACACTTCCATTGTGTACTATGAGTTTTGATATGTTGTGTATTCATTTCATTGACTTCCAGAAAGTCTTTAATTTCTTTATTTCAGTTTTGATCCATTTTTATTCAGTAGAGAGTTGTTCAATTTCTATGTGTTTTTAAGCTTTCTATTGTTTTTGTTATTGGTGATGTGCTGCTTTAAACCTTAGTGGTCTGATAGGATACAGAAGGTTATTGCAACTTTCTTATATCTTTTGAGACTTCCACTGTTCAAGTATATCATCAATTTTGGAGAATAATATATGAGTTGCTGAGAAGAGGGAACAATCTTTTGTGCTTGGGTGAATGTTCTGTAAACATCATTTGGGTATATTTAGGTTTTGATGTTAGATAGCTGGAGCATTTATCTGTTCAGTTTGGTCAGGAGGACCTGTCCATTGGTGAGAGTGATATATTGAAGTTTTCCCCTATCAGTTTATGAGGGCTAGGATGTGATGCAACCTGCAGAAGGGTTTCTTTTATAACTTGGGTGCTATTATGTTTAGGGCATAGATGTTAAATATTGAAATGTTATATTGCTGGATGTTTTTTTTTTAAATATGTCATGTCCTTTGCCATCTTTTGATTAGTTGTTTTTGAAGTCTGTTTTGTTAGATATTAAAATTGCTATACAAGCTTGATACTCTAATTCATTTTTTTTTTGGAATAACTTTTCCAACCCTTTCCCTTGAAATAATGCCTATCTTGATTTGAAGCTGTGTTTGATGTATTTAGAAGAAGGGTGGGTTCTGTTTTATCCTTCATTTTGTGAGCTTGTGTCTTTTTATTGGTGAATTTGGGTCAATGGCATTAAGAGATATCAACAGTAATTGTTAATCCTAGTATCTTGATGGTATTGGTGGTGGAGGTGGTTTTAGCATCTTGTGTAGGCCTAATTTATACATACATATTGTATAAATTTGACCTTATCATGGAACGTCCTATTTTCTCCATTTGTGGATTGAAAGGTTCTTGGCATAGTTAGTAATTTGTGTTGGCTTTTATAGTTGTTTTTTTTTTGTTTTTGTTTTGTTTTGTTTTGTTATTTGAGTCGGAAGCACACTGTGTAAGCCATTCAACTTCTAGCATCTTTATGGAGGATACAGAATTAATTCCAAATAAATCTGCCTATATTTGTTTCATGGCTGTTGTTTGCCTTAGTTTTTCTGTTTGATTGGTTGCTTAATTTGGTTTGTTTGCTTGCTTTTCTGTTGCAGATTTTTATATTCTTTCTTGTTCTGTATGTTTAATGTTTTGATTATTCTGTGGTAAGAGGACTTTGTTTTCTGATCCAGTCTCTTCGGTATTTTGTATGCTTCTTGTGCCTTGATAGATATCTTCTTTTTTTAGGTTAAGAAATTTTTTCTTATATGATTTTGTTGAAAATATCTTCTAGACCATTGACCTCATTCTTCTCCTCTAATCTGATTATTAGCAGATTTTGTCTTTACATAATGTCCCAGAGTTCCTCGATGTTTTGTGGTAGGGGATTTTTAGATTTAACATTTTTGTTGATGCTTGTATCCAATTCTTATTTTTTCTGTTTGTTTGTGGTTTTCAGACAGAGTATATTTGTATAGCCTTAGCTCTCCTGGAATCACTTTGTAGATCAGGCTGGCCTTAAACTCAGGACAATCCAGCTGTCTCCCTGAGTGCTGCTATTAAAGGAGTGTGCAACCACACATGTCTTCCATTTCTTCTATTTTGCATTCAATGCCTAACATTCTCTCCTTGATCTCTGTTTTCTGTATGAATATTACCTCTGTAGTTCCTTGTTATAGTCTTTAAATTTTTCATTTCCAAGATTCCCTAAGTTTCTGCTTTACAAAATAATTAAATTTCTTTCTTTTTTTTTTTTTTTTTTTTTTTTTTTTTGAGGCTGGGTTTCTCTGTGTAGCATTGACTGTCCTGGAATTACTTTGTAGATCAGGCCAGACTTAAAGTCACAGAAATGTCTCTGTCTCTGCCTTCCCAAATGCTGGGATCACATGCACGCACCGCCATGCCCAGCTTGTTTGTTCTTTCTTTATTGATTCTTTTTCCGTATTTCCAGTATGTGTTTCATTCTGTCATTCTACTTTCAGCAGGGGACTGGAGCTCAGCTTCCAGATGAATAACAGTGGTTCCATTTCTCAGGGGCATCTAGAGCACATTAAGTCAAGGACCAGGTTCACTAGGCTGGGGTGTGGAAAGAATTTTGTATGGACTGATACAGCCAGCTAGCTCTTTTAGAATTAGATCTCTGGGGTAGTGGAAATTCAGGTGTTCTAGAGCTATGGCAACATCAAAGTGTTACCATTCTTGGTTAAGCTGCCATACTAAGCACCTCAGAGGTGCAGGTGAATTCCATGGCTGGTTGATTTTGAAACCAAGACACAGGCTTGGTGAGACCCTGACCCAGTGAGGCCTAGGTCCAGTGGATCAGAGACCAGGTCCAGAGGGGGATAAATGACTACTTTCAGGGACCATGATAAAAGGCTGATGATATCAGGTGGTATACAACCAGTCAGCATGAATGCATTCCCAGCATGTTTATTCAAAATCAGGGATTCATAAACCTTGGGCAGAGGGAAGCATTTTGTGGATGAATGTCTGATTTTCTCGGGTGTAGGGGTAAAGGATACTTGGCTTAAATGTAGTGCTACCATGCCTCATTTTCCATGCAGTAGCATGGAGCTATTGCAAGAGGAAGAACACAGTACTTAATTATCCTATATATGTTTGTGTGGGGAATCTCTGAGTATAGTTGAAAGTCACTGCTAAAGACTAAGATCCTTAATTGGGTGATCCATTTCTAGGAATTCCCACATGCCAGTTGGAGCAGTTTCCTTCTCAGGAAAGGGTTTGGCCAATAATTTGTCCTGAGGGCTATGTGAAGCTCTTTATATGAATAGGGTCATATGGATCATGAGGCAGATTTTTAGGCCCTTCACTGAGAAAACAGTGAACCATCATAGATTGAATGTGAACATCCAGAGATGTCAGACTCACCCTCATCCAGAAAATCCTCACATGTTTGTTTCTTATTTCATGGCTTTATTTAAGGAATTTATTGGTTTCCTCCAATTGTTTATGTTTTGCCTGGATTTCTTTATGGAATTTATTCATATAACATCTGCAGCATATCCTAAATATACAAATATAGCTGAAAGCCCAAGAAAAAGATCTTAAAAGGAACTATATGAATATGATATTGGTCATTAAAGCAATTAATGCAAAAGGAGGTGTTTAAGTGTACAATACAAACACACTGTTTCTTTAAAATTCTGCTGTCTTCCACTTGGTTTTTAAAAGTTTATATATACTTTTTGCACTGGTGCAGACATATATCCAATCATCAACCATAGAAAACAATACGTTTTCCAACTGATCCTAACAGATATCATTTTCTTTCTCATAAGAGTATGAGATAATTTTAGTAGTCAAAATTATTTTTCTAATGTTGAAACATTTGTATGCTTTAATGGAATCTCTTCAATTATAATATCCCTCCACCTCCAATGCATTTTTATTGTTGACAAAGGAAAGAATCAGAATGCTCAAGTTGAGTGTTGGTCAGTGATTACTTTGCTTTTGATTTTAAGTATAATCCTGTTGTATTTGCTTATAAGATTGTGTTATATTTATAGGCCTATCTTTGTGTTTCCTTTTGTCAAGGGTGCTAAGTATACTGTATGATTTTATTAGATATAATCTAGATATATTGTTTCTCTTGAAAGTGATAGACCATCACATAGTTTTGCCTTCTGAAATTTTATTATGTTATAATTCCTTGATTTTTTGTTTATTTGGAAACTTGATTTAGAGAAACAGTTTTACTTTTCTCTTCTTGTTCCTAAAGGCTCACCTCTCCTCATTTCTTGATATATATGTGTTTTCAAGTTGTAGCAATAATCAATGTCTTGGTTTTTGCTACTTAAGTGATTGATAGAGTTAACACATTGTTTTGGGGTTTTTAAAACTTTCTTATATATTGTCTCTGTGTCCTAATTCGCTTCAGTTGGCAACATTTCAAAGCCTACAGTCATCTGAGGAAGCCTCAGTTAAGGGCATGCCCTCATCAGAAAAGCTGGTTGTTATATCTTTGAGAGGTTGTGTTGACAGATGATTGATGTGGGAAGGCTTTTCCACTGATTGATGCAATATTCCTAAGCAAGTGAGCCTGGCCCACATAAGATAACTACCTGAGCATGAGAAAATGATCAAGCAAGAGACCAACCCAGGAAACATTTGCCCATGGCTTTTGCCTTAATTTTCTTCAAGCTTGACTTTCCATGCTAAGCTCCCAAAATGATGGACTGTGATCTGACATTACCAAACTAAACAAGTAAACCCATTCATGACCTGAGATACTTTTGGTTAGGGGATTTAGTCACAGCAACAAAGCAGAAAATTAGAATAAAAATTACATGCAAGGAGTCATTTAGCTGCTGCACAGAATCTTGTAATGTTCTCTTTTTAAGAAATATGGAAAACATCAGGATTTAAGATGGCAAAAGCTTTAGAATGCTTTTGTATGCAGAGCTTCATCAACTGTTCTGGTAGGACCTGGTAGATCAGAGTGTTGAGAGTAATGCAGACAGAGGAAGTCCAGGTCATAGGATTTCAGTGGACAATAGACTCCATGGAAAATTAAGCTAGAGGTCATTTGTGTGATATTTTTGCTGAAAAATCATACTTATTCTGCCCATGCCCTGAGCAACTGAGTAAGGCAGAATTAAAAAATAATGAGTTGGATTTATTACTTGGAATACTAAATCTGTTGAATGGTTATTGTTAGTGAGACATTCAGGACCACAGTGAAAGAAAGAGACAAGTGGAGCAGAAATAAAGGTAGTTTTTTGTTTGTTGAGAAAAGCATCACTAGGTAGTTTCAGATGGCAGTCACATGCTGAAACAGAGACAGTAATTTTCAAGGAAAGTATCACCATCAAAGAGTAGGTGCTAGCTCTGGATTTTAAGCCTAAGATGGTGTCCATACAGTAACAATCCCCACTGTTAATTCTTCTATTAATGGAAAAGGTAGGCAAAGTGTTTCCTAGTGCCAGGAAGGAACTTCATATAAAACCTGCTCCAAAAGAGGTCCAAGTCTGGCACAGTCTATCCTATTTGTCCATCATAATTTAGAATTGACAGGCTCACCCATGTTGTGCTGGTTCTAGAAACAAGAAAGATGCAAAATTTAAGGTAATATATTCTTTCTTTGTAGCTTCAGTTCAGCACTGTGCCAGCCATCTGTGTTTGACACAGTCAGATCCCCGGTAAAGATACTGTAAAAGTTCATTGCATGAAGTTGTGAGGGTGCATCCTTAGTTGCATCTTGACACTACAAGATGTTGAGATATCTAAGTTATGAGACACCTCCCATAGACTGCTGCCTGTAGGGAGTGGAAGTAACCAAACTTGGAGATGTAAGAGATTTTGCAGGGATAGGACCATCTAAGCCTTTTGAATCAGCAACAGGATTTGATGTTTTCCTGGCTGATCTTCTTTCCTTGGTCCAGTCTCCCCTCACTATATACACATCCCTCCATACTGGAATGAAAATGGGTATTCTGTGCATCTATGTTGGAATGATGTAACTTGTTTCTGATGTTACAAGATGTGTCACCGAAGAGATTTTCTTCTGTGTCACAGAGACTTTGGACATTTGAACAGTATATGAGCTGTTGCAGAATTTTAGGATCATTGAAGTTAGACTACATTTTCATCATGGGATGACAATAAGCCCATAGTGAATTTGGTCAGAACTTATTTGATTGAATCAAACAAGCTCCCAGAGAAGATGATAATGTTTCTGTTTTTGACATTGAAGAAAAAGTTTCTATGTAGCTGTGGCTGTCCTGAAAGTTGGTATGTAGACCAGGCAGGTTTTGAACTTACAAGTCTAACTCCAGTCGAGTGTTTGGCTTAAATTTAGTCCAACATGCCTGGCATGAACATCATCATCATTGGCCGCTGATCCTGGAATGTAGGGTCAGGTGTATGATTACCTTCCTACTTGTTCTGTTTGGTTCTTTTTAACTTTATTTATTTATTTATTTATTCAAAATTAATTCATTTTTAATTTAAATTTGTTTCTTAATAATTTATTCTCATGAACTTGGCCCTTTGATCACCTCCTCCTGGAGGGTGCAGCCTTGTGAGGCCAAAGAGGAAGATGATGCAGCCATCCTTGATGAGACGTGATAAGCTAGGATCAGACAGAAGGGGAAGAGTTCCTCCCCTATGAGGAAACTAAGGAAAGGGCATGGGGGGAAGAAGGAGGGTGGATGGGACTGGGAGTTACAGTAGGGATACAAAGTGAATAAATTGTAATAAATAAATAAATAGCATTTAAAAATAATTCATCCACTTAACATCCCAGTTGAAACCCCTCCCTTGTCTCTTCCTGGTTTTACCCTCCTTTCCTCTTTCCCCCTTATCTAATTTCCTACTTCTCAGATGGTAGGAGCCCTTCTATCAATTCTCACTAGGACTGCCTGTATCCTCTTCCTTTGTGACATGCAATGCCTGCTCCACCACAGGAAGGTGATTAAAGAGCAGGTAACAGAGTCCATGTGAGAGACATGGGATCCTCTTACTATGGATCCCACATGGAGACTGAGCTGCCTATCAGCTACATCTGAGCAGGGGCCTGGGTCCTCTTCATGAATTGTCTTTGGTTGGTGCATCAGTCTCTGCAGGTCCCCTGGGCCCAGATTCATTGGACTTGTTGGTCTTCTTATGGAGCTCCTGTCAGCTTTGGGTCTTTCTATCCTCCCACTCGTTCCTATGACTCCCTGTGCTCTGACCAAAGTTTGGCTGTGAGTCTTAGCATCTGCTTTGATCCCCTGCTAGGTAGAGTCTTTCGGGGGATATGTATGATAGGCTCTCATCCTGTTCCCTCTCCTCAGTCACTTCTGATGTCGATTCTATTTGCCCTTTTGAATAAGAATTGACCATCCTCCATGGGGTCCTCTTTTTATTTAGCTCCTTTAGGCCTGTGGCTTGTAGTATGTTTATCCTATATTATGGCTATTATCTACTTATAAATGAGTATATACCATGCATGTCTTTCTGGTTTTGGAATAACTCACTTAGGATGATAGTTTCTAGTTCCATCCACTTGCCTGAAAATTTCATGGTTTCTTTTTTTGTTTTTAAATACCCAAGGAGCATTCCTTCGTGTAAATGTACCATGATTTCTGTAAAACAATGGTCTGTTTGAGAGGCATGTAGTTTGTTTCCATATTCTGACTATTATGAATATAGATGCTATGAACATAGTTGAGCAAAAATCTTTGTTGAATGGTGGAGCATCTTTTTGATATATGCCCAGGAATGGTAGAGCTGGGTCTTGAAGTAACACTGTTTCCAATTGTCTAAGAAAGCATCAGATTGATTTTTAAAGTGGTTGTATAATTTGCACTCCCACCAGCAATGGCAGTGTTCCTCTTTCTTCACATTCTCACTAGCTTGCTGTCACTTCAGGTTTTGACCTTAACCATGATGAGTTTAAGATGGAATGTCATTTGCATTTCCATGATGACTACAGATATTGAGCATTTATTGTCTACCATTTGATATTCCTCTGTGGAGAAATCTTTGTTTAGTTCTGTACCCCAGTTTTAAATTGGATTATTTGGATTGTTGGAGTTTAATTTTTTTATATATATATATATATATATATATATATATATATATATATATATATATATATATATATATATATATATATTTTTTTATTAGGTCTTTCTGTTGTATGTAGAGTTGGTGAAGATCTTTTGTCAGGCTGTAGGCGGTCATCTTGTTCTATTGACAGAGTTCTTTGCTTCATAGAAGCTTTTTTGTTTCATGATATCCTATTTATTAATTCTTGATCTTAGAGCCAGTGTTCTTGGTGTTCTGTTGAGGAAGTTACCTTCTATGCCAGTGAGATCAAGGCTCTTTCCCACTTTTTCTTCTAACAGATTTAGTGTATCTGGTTTTATGCTGAGGTCTTTGAACAACTTTGACTGTAGTTTGGTGCAGGGTGATAAATATGGGTCTATTTTCATTTTTCCACATGTAGACTTGCAGTTAGACCAGCACCATTTGTTCCATTGCATGGTTTTGGCTTCTTTGTCAAAAATCAAGTGGTCATAGGTGTGTGGGTTTATTTATGGATCTTCACTTCAATTCCATTGATCCACTGATTGTTTTTATTCCAGTACCATGCTGTTTTTATTACTATTGATTTATAGTAGAGCTTGAGATCAGGGATGGCAATACCTATTGAAGACCTGCTATTGTACAGGATTGTTTTATCTATTCTGGCTTTTTTTTATTTTTCCATATGAAGCTGAGAATTGTTTATTCAAGTTCCTTAAGGAATTGTGTTGAATTTTGATGGGAATATCATTGAATCTGTAGATTGTTTTTGGTATGATGGCAATTTTTACTATGTTGATCCTACTGATCCATGAGCATGAGATATATTTCTATCTTCTATCTTCTGGTATCTTTTTCAATTTCTTTCTTCAGAGACTTGAGTTTTTTTTTTTTTTTTTTTTTTTTTTTTTTTTTTTTTTTTTTATAGGTTTTCACTGTCTTGTTGAGGATAACATCAAGATACATTATGTTATTTTTTTCCCCTGGCTATTATGAAGGGTGTTATTTTCCTATTTCTTTCTCAGTCTATTTGTCTTTTGTATACAGGAGTGCTACTTTTTTTTTTTTTTTTTTTAGTCAACTTTATATTCAGCCATTTTGCTGAAGTGTTTTTCAACTGTAGTAGAATTTTTGGGGTAATTTTTGTATACTGTCATATCATCTGTGAATAGTGATATTTGACTACTTCCTTATCAAGTTGTGTCCCCTTGATCTTCTTTAGTTGTCTTATTGCCCTAGATAGGACATTGAGTACTGTATTGAAGAGATTTGGAGAGAGTGTGTAGCTTTGTCTTGTCCCCGAGTTCAGTGGAATTAATTTAACTTTCTTTCCATTTAGTTTGATGTTAGCTATAAGATTGCTGTATATTGTCTTTACTATTTTTAGATCTGTGCCTTTGTCCCCAGTCTCTCCAAGACTTTAAACAAGAATAACTGTTGGATATTGTCAAATGCTTTTTTGGCTTCTAAGGAAATCATCTGGTGCTTTTTTTTTTTCAATTTGTTTATATGATGGATTAAGATTCCATATATTGAACCATCCCTGCATGCCTGGGATGAAGCCTACTTGGTCATGTTGGATGATATTTTTGGTATGTTCTTGGATTTGGTTTGCGGTTAATTTATTGAGTATTTTTGCATCATTGTTCATAAAAGAGATTGGTCTGAAGATCTCTTTCTTTTTTGGGGTCTTTGAGGATTTATCAAGGTGACTGTGGTCTTACAAAAGGAGTTTGGTCATGTTGTGTCCATTTCTATTTTGTGGAATAATTTGAAGAATATCAGTTTTCACTCTTCATTGAAGGTCTTGTAGAATTCTGCTCTGAAATCATCTCGCACTTTGCTTTTTTTTTGGTTGGAACGATTTTGATGGCTGCTTCTATTTTTTTTAGGCAGTATAAGACTATTTAATATCTTTACCTAATTTTGATTCAACTTTGGTAAGTGGAATCTAACAAAAGAATTTTATATTTCATTTAGATTTTTCAAATTTTGTGGCATATAGGCTTTTGACATAAGAGCTACTAGTTCTTTGGATTTTCTCAGTGTCTGTTATCTCTCTCTCTTCCTTTCAGACTTTGTTGATTTGGATAGTGTCTGTCTGCCATTTACTTGTTTGGCTAAGAGTTTGTCTATATATTTGATTTTCTCAAAGAACTAGCTCTTGGTTTCGTTGATTATTTGAATTATTCTTTGTTTCTAATTTATTGATTTCAGCCCTGACTTTGGTTACTAGTGGTCTACTCCTGTTGGGTGTGTTTGCTTCTTTTTTTTCTAGGGCTTTCAGGTGTGCCATTAAGTTGCTTGTATGGGATGTCTCTAATAGCTTATGAAAGCCTTTAGTGCTATTAAAAGTCCTCTTAGAACTGCTTTCATTGCATCCCATGAGTTTGGGTATGATGTGCATTCATTTTCATTGAACTGTAGGAAGTTCTTTCTTTATTTCTCCCCTGACCTAGATTTCATTGAGTAGGGAGTTGTTCAGTTCCCACGTGTGTGTAGGCTTTTTATTATTTCTGTTATTTTTGAGGTCCGTTTTTAGTCTATCATGGTCTGATAGGATACAAGACATTATTTCAATCTTGTTGTATCTTTTGAGGCCTGGTTTGTGACCTATTGTATGCTCAGTATTGGAGAAGGGTCCATGAGGTGCTGAAAAAAGATACATTATTTTCTGTTTGGGTTAAAAAATTCTCTAGATATATATTAGGTCCATTTGATTCATGACATCCATTGGTGTCATTATCTCTCAGTTTAAGTTTTGTTCCATTGCTCTGTTCCTTGATGATAGTGACATATTGACATCTCCCACTATTAATGAATGGTGATTGATATATTTTTTAAGCTTTATTAACATTTCTTTTACAAATGTGAGTGTCCTTGTATTTAAGGCATTGATGCGCAGAATACAGATGCCATCTTGGTGGAAATTTCCTTTAATGAGTATGAAGTATCCTTCCTCATTTCTTTTTATGTATTTATTTATTTATCTATTTATTTATTTATTTATTTAGTACTTTTTAATTTAGGAGCAATAACTTATATCAGTCAATATTTTCAAAGTTTGAACATATGTGTAACAGCATAGTTTTTTTAAAAAATCTTTCAACATTTTACTGTTTTCTTTTTTCTTATTTAATTTTTATTAATAACAGGTTATTCAATTTATATCCCCCTGTACCTTCATCCTTCCTCCCCTCCCAATCTGACCCTAGGTCTTCCCCACCCCTGTCCCTCTCCTAGTCCACTGATAAGGGAGGTCCTCCTCCCTTTCACTCTGATCCTAATCTATCAGTTTTTATCAGGAGTGGCTGCACTGTCTTCTTCTGTGGCATGGCAAGGCTGCTCCCCCCTCGGGGGGAGGTGATCAAAGAGCAGACCAATAAGTTCCTGTCAGAGACAGTCCCTGTCCCTATTACTATGAAGCCCACTTGGATACTGAACTGCCATAGTCTACCTCTGTGCAGGGATTTCAGGCCATCTCCATGAGTGGTCCTTGGCTGGAGCACCAGTTTCAAAAAGACCTCTGTGTCCAGAATTTTTGGAACTGTTTCTGTCCTTGTGGAGCTCCTGTACTCTCCAGGTCTTACTATCTCCCACTTCTTTCATAAGATTCCCTGCACTTTGCCCAAAGTTTGGCTATGAGTCTCAGAATCTGCCTCGATACCCTGCAGTGTAGTGCCTTTCAAAGGCCCTCTGTGGTAGGCTCCTGTCCTGTCCCTGTTCTCTCTCTCATCTGATGTCCATCCTCTTTGCCTTTCTGCATGGGGTTTGAGGATCTTAGCCAGCATATTCCTTCCTGATTAACTTCCTTAAGTGTACAGATTTTAGTATTTTTATCCTATATTTTATATCCAGTATCCACTTATGAGTGGGTCTTTCTGCTTCTGGGATACCTCACTCAGGATGATCTTTTCCACTTCCCAACATTTACCTGCAAATTTCACATTTTCCTTGTTTTTCATTGCTGAGTAATATTCCATCATATAGATATACCACAATTTCTGTATCCATTCCTCCACTGAGGGCCATCTGTGCTGTTTCCAGCTTCTGGCTATTACAAATAAAGCTATTACAAACATAGTTGAGCACATGTCCTTGTTGTATACTTGAGTGCCTCTTGGATATATGCTTAGGAGTGGTATAGCTGGATCTTGAGGTGGCGCTATTCCTAATTGTCTGAGAAAGTGCCAGGTTGATTTGTAAAGTCGTTGTATAAGTTTACATTCCCACCAGCAATAAAGGAAGGTTCCCCTTTCTCCAAATCCTATCCAGCATGAGTTGTCACTTGAGTTATTTGTCTCAGTCATTTTGATGGGTGTAAGGTGAAATCTCAGGGTGGTTTTGATTTGCATTTCCCTGATGACTAAGAATTTTGAACATTTCTTTAAGTGTTTCTCTGCATTTCTATATTCCTCTATTGAGAATTCTCTGTGTAGCTCTGTACCCCATTTTTTAATTTGGGTTACTTGATTTGTTGCTGTTTAACTTCTTGAATTCTTTATAAATACTGGATATTAACCTTCTGTCAGATATAGGGTTGGTGAAGATCCTTTCCCAATCTGCAGGCAGTCATTTTGTTTTGACAACAGTTTCCTTTGACTTATAGAAGTTTTTCAGTTTCATGAGGTCCCATTTATTGATTGTTGCTCTTAGAGCCTGTACTGTTGAAGTTCTGTTCAGGAAGTTGTCTCCTGTTCCAATGACCTCAAGGCTCTTCCTCACTTTTTTTCTTTTTTTTTTTTTTTTCTTTTTTTTTTCCATAATTTTATTTTTCTCATTAGTTACATTTTGTTAATTCTGTATCCCAGCTGTATCCCTCATTCCCTCCCCAATCCCACCCTCCCTCCCTCATCTCCTCCCTGTCCCTTTCCAAGTCCACTAATAGGGGAGGACCTCCTCCCCTTTCATATGACTCGCTTTTGTCAGGTATTTTCCGGACTGGCTGCAAAGTCCTCCTCTGTGGCCTAACAGTACTGCTCCTCCCTTGGGAGGTGGGGAGGTCAAAGAGCCAGTCATTGAGTTCATGTTAGAAATAGTCCTTGTTCCCCTTACTGTGGGAAACCAATTGATTACTGAGCTATCACGGGTCACATCTGAGCAGAGGTTCTAGATTTTATCCTCTCATGGACTTTGGTTGAGTGTCCATCTCAGAAAAGACCCTGTGCCCAGATACGTTTGGTCCTTGTGGAGTTCCTATCCTCTCCACATCAAACTCCCCTTCTTTCATATGATTCCCTGCACTTTGCCGAAGGTTTGGTTGTGAGTCTTAGTATCTATTTTGGAGCACTGCTAGGTAGAGTCTTTCAGATGCTTTCTGCGGTAGACTCCTGCCATACGTTCAATGCACATCCCATTTGTCTTTCTAAATGAGGAATGATCATCATACCCCATGTCTGCTTTCTTGATTATCTTCTTTAGATTTCATTATGTTTATCCTATCTTTTAGGTCTATATAAGCGAGTATATTCCATGTTTGTCTTTCTCCTTCTGGGATACTTCACTCAGAATGATCTTTTCTAGATCCCACCATTTGCCTGCAAATTTAATGATTTCCTCCTTTTTGATTGCTGAGTAGTATTCCATTGTGTAGAAATACCACAATTTCTGTATCCATTCCTCCGTTGATGGACATCTGGGTTGTTTCCAGGTTCTGGCTATTACAAATAATGCTGCTACAAACATGGTTGAGCAAATGTCCTTATTGTGTACTTGAGCAAACTTTGGGTATATGCCTAGCAGTGGTATAGCTGGATCTTGAGGAAGCGCTATTCCTAATTGTCTGAGAAAGCGCCAGATTGACTTCCAAAGTGGTTGTACCAGATTACATTCCCACCAGCAATGGAGGAGGGTTCCCCTTTCTCCACAACCTCTCCAACATGTGTTGTCATTTGTGTTTTTCATCTTGGCCATTCTGATGGGTGTAAGGTGAAATCTTAGGGTCGTTTTGATTTGCATTTCCTAATGGCTAATGACGTTGAGCATTTCTTTAAGTGTTTCTCTGCCATTCTATATTCCTCTACAGAGAATTCTCTGTTTAGCTCCGTTCCCCATTTTTTAATTTGTTTACTTGTTTTGCTGCTTTTCAGCTTCTTTAGTTCTTTATATATACTGGATATTAGCCCTCTGTCAGATAGAGGGTTGGTGAAGATTCTTTCCCAATCTGTAGGCAGTCGTTTTGTTTTGATGACGGTGTCCTTTGCTTTACAGAAGCTTTTCAGTTTCATGAGGTCCCATTTATTGATTGTTGCTTTTAAAGCCTGTGCTGTTGGAGTTCTGTTCAGGAAGTTGTCTCCTGTGCCAATGAGTTCTAGGCTGTTCCCTACTTTTTCTTCTAACAGATTTAGCGTATCTGGTTTTATGTTTAGGTCTTTGATCCACTTGGACTTTAGTTTTGTGCAGGGTGATAAATGTGGATCTATTTTCATTTTTCTGCATGTAGACATCCAATTAGACCAGCACCATCTGTTGAAGATGCTATCTTTTTTCCATTGAGTGGTTTTGGCTGCTTTGTCAAAAATTGAGTATTCATAGGTACGTGCGTTTATTTCTGGGTCTTCAATTCGGTTCCATTGATCCTCCTTTCTGCTTCGATGCCAATACCATGCAGTTTTTATTACTATTGCTCTGTAGTACAGCATGAGATCGGGAATGGAGATACCTCCAGATGATCTGTTGTTGTATAGGGTTGTTTTGGAGATTCTAGGTTTTTGTTTCTCCATATGAAGCTGAGAATCTTTTTTTTCAAGGTCTGAAAAGAATTGAGTTGGTATTTTGATGGGAATTGCATTAAATCTGTAGATTGCTTTTGGCAGGATGGCCATTTTCACAATGTTAATCCTACCAATCCATGAGCACGGGAGATCTTTCCATCTTCTGAGATCTTCTTCAATTTCTTTCTTCAGAGACTTGAAGTTTTTCTCAAACAGGTCTTTCACTTGCTTGGTTAGTGTCACCCCAAGGTATTTTATGTTATTAGTGGCTATTGTGAAGGGTGTTGTTTCCCTAATTTCTTTCTCGGCCCTTTTGTCTTTGGTATACAGGAGGGCTTCTGATTTTTTTGAGTTGACTTTGTATCCAGCCACTTTGCTGAAGGTGTTTATCAGCTGAAGGAGTTCTCTGGTTGAATTTTTGGGGTCACTTATGTATACTATCATATCATCTGCGAATAGTGACACTTTGACCTCTTCCTTTCCGATTTGTATCCTTGATCTCCTTTAGTTGTCTTATTGCTCTGGCTAAGACTTCAAGTACTATGTTGAAGAGATATGGAGAGAGTGGGCAGCCTTGTCTTGTCCCTGATTTCAGTGGGATTGATTTAAGTTTCTCTCCATTGAGTTTGATGTTGGCTGTAGGCTTGCTGTATATTGCCTTTACTATGTTTAAGTATGTTCCTTGTATCCCTGATCTCTCCAATACTTTAAACATGAATGGGTGTTGGACTTTGTCAAATGCTTTTTCGGCATCCAAGGAGATGATCATGTGGTTTTTCTCCTTCAGTTTGTTTATGTGGTGGATTACATTGATGGATTTCCGTATGTTGAACCACCCTTGTATGCCTGGGATGAAGCCTACTTGGTCATGATGGATGATATCTTTGATGTGTTCTTGGATTCGGTTTGCAAGTGTTTTATTGAGTATTTTTGCATCAATATTCATAAGAGAGATAGGTCTAAAGTTCTCTTTTTTTGTTGGGTCTTTGTGTGGTTTGGGTATCAAGGTAACTGTTGCTTCATAGAATGAGTTTGGTAATGTTGCTTCTGTTTCTATTTTGTGGAATAGTTTGAGGAGAATTGGTATTAGCACTTCTTTGAAGGTCTGGTAGAATTCTGAGCTGAAACCATCTGGCCCAGGGCTTTTTTTTGGGGGAGGCTGTGAATGACTGTTTCAATTTCCTTGGGGATATAGGTCTATTCAGTCTTTCTATCTGATCTTGACTTAATGTTGGTAGATGGAATCTATCAAGAAAATTGTCCATTTCGTTTAAATTTTCAAATTTTGTGGCGTATAGGCTTTTGTAGTATGACCTAATGATTGTTTGAATTTCTTTTCAGTGTCTGTAGTTATGTCCCCCTTTTCATTTCTGATTTTGCTGATTTGGATAGATTCTCTCTGCTTTTTAGTTAGCTTGGCTAAGGGTTTGTCTATCTTGTTGATTTTCTCAAAGAACCAGCTTTTTGTTTCATTGATTCTTTGAATAGTTTTATTTGTTTCTAATTGATTGATTTCAGCCCTGAGTTTGATTATTTCCAGCCTTCTGCTCCTCTTGGGTGTATCTGCTTCTTTTTTTCTAGGGTTTTCAGTTGGGCCATTAAGTTACTTGTATGTGATGTTATAAATTTCTTCTTGAAGGCACTTAGTGCTATAAATTTTCCTCTGAGCACCGCTTTCAATGTGTCCCATAAATTTGGGTATGTTGTGCCTTCATTTTCATTGAATTCTAAGAAGTCTTTAATTTCTTTCTTTATTTCTTCCTTAACCCAGCTGTCATTGAGTAGCAAGTTGTTCAGTTTCCATGTGCGTGTCGGCTTTTTGTTGTTTCCATTGTTGTTGATGTCCAGCTTTAGTCCATGGTGGTCCGATAGAATACAAGGGATTATCTCAATCTTTTTATATCTGTTGAGGCTTGCTTTGTGACCAACTATATGGTCTATTTTGGAGAAGGTTCCATGAGGTGCTGAAAAGAAGGTATACTCTTTTGAGTTTGGGTGGAAAGATCTGTAGACGCGTCTATTAGGTCCATTTGAT
Organism: Meriones psammophilus; assembly: GCA_036365155.1. NCBI lineage: Eukaryota > Metazoa > Chordata > Mammalia > Rodentia > Muridae > Meriones > Meriones psammophilus. The sequence continues at coordinate 181,217 of JAEOAE010001228.1, forward strand.
TTAGGGACTCTGTAAGTGCTTTTATTTCCTTATTTGGTTTCTGTCTAGTTGATCTGTCCCTTGGTGAGAGTGGGGTGTTGAAGTCACCCACTATTAGGTATTGCCATCAATGTGTGGTTTAACCTTTAATAATGTTTCATTTATGAATGTGGGTGCTCTTGTATTTGGGGCATAGATGTTTAGAATTGTGATGTCTTCTTGGTGAATTTTTCCTTTGATGAAAATGTAGTGCCCCTCTATGTCTTTTTGATTAGTTTTGGTTGAAAATCTATTTTATTAGATATTAGGATAGCCACTCCTGCTTGTTTTTTGGGTCCATTTGCTTGAAAAACTGTTTTCCAGCCTTTTACTCTGAGGTAATGTTTATCTTTGTTGCTTAGGTGTGTTTCTTGGATGCAGCAGACTGTTGGATCCTGTTTCCGCACCCATTCTGTTAGTCTGTGTCTTTTTATTGGAGAGTTGAGTCCATTGATGTTGATAGATATTAATGACCATTGAATGTTATTTCCTATTATTGTGTAGTTGGCGATGTTACTGTGGATCATTGCTTGTTTGCTTTTGACTTTTGTTGGAAAATATCTTTAACCTATGTTTTCTTGGGTGTATTTGTTTTCATTGGATTGAATTTTCCTTCTAGTATCTTCTGTAGGGCTGGGTTGCTGTTCAAATATTGCTTAAATTTAGTTTTGTCGTGGAATATTTTATTTTCTCCATCTATGTTGATTGAAAGCTTTGCTGGGTAAAGTAGTCTAGGTTGGCACCTGTGGTCCCTTAGGGCCCGCATGATCTCTCCCCAGGCTCTTCTGGCTTTCATAGTTTCTGATGAGAAGTCCGGAGTGATTCTGATAGGTTTGCCTTTATATGTTACTTGGCCTTTTTCCCTTGCTGCTTTTAGTATCTTTTCTTTGTTCTGTAGATTAAGTGTTTTGACTATGATGTGGCGTGAGGAGTTTCTTCTCTGGTCTAGCCTATTTGGTGTTCTGTAGGCCTCTTGTATGTTTGTGGACATCTCTTTCTTAAGGTTGGGAAAATTTTCTTCTATGATTTTCTTGAAAATATTTTCTGGACCTTGTAACCTGACTCCTCTTCTTCTTCAATTCCTATTATTCTTATATTTTGCCTTTTCATGGCATCCTTGATTTCTTGGATGGTTTGTGTTTGGGATTTTTCTGATTTTATTTTTGCTTTGAGGGAAGTATCAATTTCTGTGAGTGTATCTTCAGCACCTGAGATTCTCTCTTCCATCTCTTGAATTCTATTAGTGATGCTTACCTTTGAGATTCCTTCTCTTTTCTCTAAGTTCTTCAGTTCCAGGGTTTTCTCAGTTTGTGTTTTTTTTTATTGATTCTAATTCTGTTTTCATGTCTTGCAACATTTCCTTCATCTGTTTGAGTGTGGATTCCTGTGTCTCCAAGATGGACTGTTTTTTTTTGTTTGTTTCCTCTCTTAGTGCCTCTGCTTCTGCCTCCAATTGTTTGGCTCTATTTGCATGTATTTCTTTAAGAGCTTCTTCGTTCACGTCGTTTGTCTTTGTTTCTATTTGGGAGGCCAAATCATTAAGGGATTTTTTTGTATCCTCTTTAATTGTTTGAATCTCTATGACTATTTCTCTGAGAGATTTGTTTGTTTCCTCTTTATGTGCCTCAAATAACTGGATAATCATAGCTTTAAAATCATTTTCTTTTTCTGTTTCTGCTGAGTTGGAGTGTCCAATAATTTTGGAGGTTGCGGTGAAGCCATGATATCATGATTTGCGTTGGTTGTGTTCTTTCGCCGTCCTCTGGCCATTTGGTTATCTGTCGTTACACTGTCTGTTCCTGGATTCTGCAGGTCAGACTGGTTTTTCTCTGGTATCTGGAGAATTTTTCAGGAAAATGAAGGTCTAGTGAGGTCTAGTGGTTTCAGTGTGTGCGTTGGTTATTCAGCTATACCTGTAGAAGGAAAGTTCGCAGGCGCAGAAGGGCAAATGTGGGGTAGCGTGTGTTTGAGCGTGTGCTTGTGGGTGTGTCCTAAGGGACAGGGTGTTTGGTGAATGAAGAGGCCTTCAGTGTGTGAGAGGGGTGCTTTGCAGGCACTGAAGTTGTTGCAGGCGCTAAGGGATCGCAAGCGCTGTTGAAGAATGCGTGCGCGTATTGATTTTACCGGTCTGCTGGTCTTTAGTGTCTATTCAGCTGGTTTTCTGCCACTGAGGGGTTGGATGGCCCGTACAGTCACTGGCTGGGCAGCCCTGTGTAGTCCGTGCTGCCACTTTCAGGCTTGGGATCTGGGACGGGTTGTACTGTGGGTCTGAGTCTCTGTGGCTAGCACTGTATTGGGCGTGCGCTCTGGCGGGGTGGAGTTTCACCGGTGCGTGCACTCCTGTAAATCTGGGTGGTGGTGGTAGTGGGAAGTGTGTTCCGCGGGTCAAGAGCTCAGCGAGGGGGCTCTAGGTTGGGTGTGTTCTCTGAGTGGTGGCGTTCAGCAGGCCGTTACTGCTCTCCACTGCGGCTGCGGGGTCTGGAGCCCTGCCTCCGCCCGTCTTGGGTCCCAGGCACTGAGCTTTGCGGCTTTGGTATCCAGGAAGAATTGTATTGTGGATCTGAGTCTCTGTGGTTAGCGCTCAGTAGTTGGAATTCTGTGATTGGGCCTGCGCTCCTCCTGTGAGGAGGTTTCTGGGGTTATTGCGCTCCGCTTGGGGCGTGAGCTCCGCTGCACTTCCTGCTGTGGTCTAAGCCTCAGGATCAAGTCAGCGGGATGGGGGAGGGGACTATCCTCGGGACCGGAGGGCCCTGAGTGGGACGTGTCCCAGGAGGGGTTGGGTGTTCAACGGGTGGTTACAGCAGACCGCTGCTGTATGGGGCCCAGAGCACTGTCTCTGCTGCCTTGATCTCCTGGATGTGAGTTTTGTGCTCAGCTGCCTGGTGCTGTGTGCGGGTTTCCCCGCGGGAGGCCCGGGCAAGGGAAGCGCCCTATTTCCTTCCCGGAGAAGTCCGCGCCCGATCTAAATCTACTAGCACTCCATGCTTCTGTGGTGGCCCCTCTCCTTTAGAAAGCCCAAAAGTTCAAATTCTAGCTTTGATTGTCTCTCCACTCACCAATTACGGAGATTCGTGTCTTCTGCCTCTCCAAAACGGTGCGCTCTGCTCGCCGCCATCTTGGAGTCCCCTCTTAGTTTTTTGATGTTAGTTAGCTGGAGCATTTATCTGTTCAGTTTGGTCAGGAGGACCTGTCCATTGGTGAGAGTGATATATTGAAGTTCTCCCCTATCAGTTTATGAGGGCTAGGATGTGATGCATGCTGCAGAAGGGTTTCATTTATAACTTGGGTACTCTTAGGTTGGGGGCATAGATGTTAAGTATTGAAATGTTATATTGCTGGATTTTTGAATACATCATGTCCTTTGCCATCTTTTGATTAGTTTTTTTGAAAGTTGTTTCATTAGATATTAAAATTGCTATACAAGCTTGATACTCTAGTCCATTTATTTGGAATATCTTTTCCAAACATTTACCTTAAGATAATGTCTATCTTGATATGAAGCAGTGTTTGATGTGTTTAGAGGAAGGGTGGATTCTGTTTTATCATCCATTTTGTGAGCCTGTGTCTTTTTATTGGTGAATTTGGGTCAATAGTATTAAGTGATATCAGTGAATAGTGATTGTTAATCTTGGTATTTTGGTGGTGGAGGTTGTGGTGGTTTTAGCACTTGTGTGGGGCTGTATTTATAGATACATATTGTTTAAATTTGACCTTAACATGCAACATCTTATTTTCTCCACTTTCTGATTAAAAGGTTCTGGGCATAGTTAGTAATTTTTCTTGGCTTCTCTAGTTTTTTTAGAGTCACAAGAACACTGTCTATATCCTTCAATTTCTAGTATCTTTACTGATAATACAGGATTAATTCCAATAGATCTGCCTTAATTTATTTCTTGGTTGGATTTTATTTTATGTTATTCATTTATTTATTTATTTGGTTTGTCTGTTTTATTGGTTAGTGTGGTCTGTTTAATTTTTTTTCTGTTACAGCTTTTAATATTCTTTCTTTGTTCTGTATATTTAGTGTTTTGATTATTCTCCGGTAAGAGGACTTTCTTTTCTGTTCCAGTGTCTTTGGTATATTTGTATGCTTTTCTTGCCTTGATGGACATCTTATTCTTTAGGTTAAGATATTTTTCTTGTATGATTTTGTTAAAAATATCTTCCAGAACCTTGATCTCATCCTCCTTTTGCTAATCCGATTATCATCATATTTTGTCTTTTCATATTGTCTCAGAGTTCCTGGATGTTTTTTGATAGGGAACTTTTGGATTTAACATTTTCTTTGACACATGTATCTATTTCATCTTTTTTTTTCTGTTTGTTGTTGTTATTGTTGTTTATTTTCAGACTGGGTTGCTTTTTATAGCCTTTGCTGCCCTGGAATCACTTTGTAGACCAGGATGGCCTCAAACGCACAACAGTCCAGCTGTTTCTGCATCCCTGACTTCTGGTGTTAAAGGAGTGTATAAACACACCTGTCTTCCATTTCTTCTATTTTGTATTCAGTGCATAAATTTATCTCATTGATCTCTGTTTTCTGTGTGAAACTTGCCTCTGTGTTTCTTTGCTGTAGTCTTTAAATTTTTCATTTCCAGGATTCCTTAAATTTCTGCATTTAAAAATTAAATTTTTTGAGCCTAGAATTCTCTGTGTAGCATATGCTATTCTTGCCTTGCTTTGTAGACCATGCTTGCCTCCAAGTCACAGAGATCTCTCTGCCTCTACCTACCAAAGTGCTGGGATCACAGGTATGTACCACCATGGCCAGCTTGTTTTTGCTTTCTTTATTGATTATATTTCCATGTTTCCAGAATGTGTTTCATTCTGTCATTCTCCATTCAGCAGAGGCGTGGAGCTCAGCTTCCAGATGGAGAACAGAGGTTTGATTTCTCTCAGGGGCAGCTAGAACCCTTTGGGGCAAAACCCATGTTCACTAGGTGGGGTTGTGGAAAGATTTTTCTATTGACCCTTACAGGTAGCTAGCTCCTTTAGAATGAAATCACCAGTGGTAGTAGAAATTCTGGCATTCCAGATCCTATGGCAATACCAAAGTGTTACCATTCTTGCATACACTGCTGTGCCTTGCTCTGAGGACTTTCACCTCAGAGGTTCAAGTAAAAGTCCATGCCTGGTTGGCTTGCAACCAAGACATAGGCCTAGTGAGACACAGACACAGTGAGGCCTAGGCCCAGTGGGCCAGTGAGCAGGCCCAGATAGAGATAAATGATGAATCTCAGAGGCCATGATGGAAGGCTGATGGTATCAGGTGGCTTACAACCTACCAGCACACATGCATCCCCAGCATGGGCTGGATTTCTTAGGAAGAACATTGAATCTGTTGAATGGTTATTATTAATGAGACGTTCAGGACCACAGTGAAAGAAAGAAACAAGTGGAACAGAAATAAATGTAGTCTTTGGTTTGTAGAGAAAAGCATCACTAGGTAGTTTCAGATGGTAGTCACATGCTGAAACTGAGACAGGAATTTTTAAGGAGATCATCATCATCAAAGAGAAGGTCCTAGGTCTGGATTTGAAACCTAAGATGGTGTCCTTAAATTAACACTCCCTCCTGATAATTCTTCTGTTAATCAATGGAGCATGCTAAGTGATTCCTAGTACCAGGAAAGAACTTCATATAAAACCTTCACCAAATGTGTTCCAAGTGTGGCACGGTCCATCCCAATTTGTCCATCCTGACTTAAAATCCAACTTGACAGGCTCACTCATGTTATGCACATTCTGCAAACAAGGAAGATGCAAAATTTAAGATAATAGATTCTTTCTTTGTGTTTTCAGTTCAACACTGTGACAGCCATCTGTGTTTGGCAGAGTTAGATCCCCAGTAAAGATACTGTAAAGGTTCATTGCATGAAGCAGTGAGGGTGAAGCCTGAGTTGTGTCTTGACAGTACAAGATGTTGAGGTGCCTAAGTTATGAGATACCTCCCATAGAGTGCTGCCTGTAGCGAGTGGAAGTAACCAAACTGAGATGTATGAGACATTGTAGGAATAGGGAAATCTAAGCCTTTAAAAATAGCAACAGAATTTGTTTTCCTTGCTAATCTTTCCTTGGTCCAGTCTTTCCATACTACGTATACATTCCTGTTTACTGGAATGGGCAGGGGTTTTCTGTGCATCTAAGTTGGAATGATATGGTTTGTTTCTGATGTTACAAGATGTGGCAGCCAAGAGATTTTATTGTGTGTCAGAAGAAACATCGAATATTTGAACAGTGTATGAGCTATTGCAGAATTTTAGGATCGTTGAAGTTAGACTTCATTTTCATCATGGGATGACAACAAGCCTTATAGGGAATTTGGTCAGAACTTATTTGCTTGAATTAAAAAAGCTTGCAGAGAAGATGATGTTTCTGTTTATGACATTGAAGAAAAAGTTTCTGTGTACCCCTGGTTGTCATGAAAGTTGGTATATAGACCAAGCAGGTTTTGAACTTAGAGGTTTAACTCCAGTCGAGTGTTGGGTTTAAATTTAAGTCAACATCCCTGACATCAACATCATCATCATTGGCTGCTGGTCCTGGGTTTTTTATTTTGTTTTGTTTTGTATACGGAAGCATAGGTTATTGTGTTGCTCTTCATCCACATCTTGCATTTAAAATTTGGCAGAAAGTATGTTTAATTTCTTAGGACATCATGTATTCATGACACTAACACTGCCTGAGCTTTCTGAGCCATTGAATTGCAGGTGTGTGACATTCATTCTACCTGTTGTGTTTGTGTTTTTAGACTTTATTTATTTATCTATTTATTTTATTCACACTTAATTTGTTTTAATTTAAATTTGTTTTTCTATAATTTATTCTCTGACATGAACTTAGCTCTTTGAACACCTCCTCCTGAGGGTGCACCCTTTTGAGGCCACAGAGGAATATGGTGCAGCCATCCTTGATGAGACCTGATAAGCTAGGGTCAGATAGAAGGGGATGAGATCCTCCCATATCAGGAGAATATGGAAAAGGCATAGGGGGAGAAGAAGGAGAGTGGGTGAGACTGGGAGGAGATGATGGAGGGGGCTACAATGGGTATACAAAATGAAAAAATTGTAATAAATAAATAAATAAAACTTAAAAATAATTTATCCACTTAACATCCTAATTTTAGCCCCCTCCCTTGTCTCTTTCTTGTTTGACTCCTCTGTTCCTCTTTCACCCTTAGCCCATTTCCAATTCTCAGATAAGGGGAGCCCTCCTCTCCTACCATCTGACCCCAGCCTATCAAGGCTCACTAGGACTACCTGCATTCTCTTCCTTTGTGGTGTGGCAATGTCCCCTCTACCAGGGAAAAGTGATCAAAGAGCAGGCAACAGAGTCCATGTCAGAGCCAGCCCCTACTCTTCTTACTATGGATCCCACATGAGACTGAGCTACCTATCAGCTACATCTGAGCAGAGGTCTGGGTCCTCTTCATGAATGGTCTTTGGTGGGTACATCAATCTCTGCAAGTCCCTATGGGCCCAGATTTGTTTTCCTTGTTGGTCTTCTTATGGAGCTCCTGCCAGCTCTGAGTCTTTATACTTTCTACCCCCGCACTCTTTCCTATGATTCCCTGTGCTCTACCCAACGTTTGGCTTAGCATCTGCTTCGAACCCCTGCTGGGCAGAGTCTTTCAGAGGATATGTATGTTAGGCTCTCATTCTGTTCCCTTTCCTCAGTCACTTCTGGTGTTGATTCTATTTGCCCTTTTGAATAAGAATTGACCATCCTCCATAGGGTCTTCCTTTTTATTTAGCTCCTTTAGGTCTGTAGATTATAGTATGTTTATCCTATTATGGCCATTATCCATTTACAAATGAGTATATACCATGCATGTCTTTCTGGGTTTGGAATAACTCACTTAGGATGATAATTTCTAGTTCCATCCACTTGCCTGAAAATTTCATGGTTTCCTTTTTGTTTTTAAATACGCAAGTAGCATTCCATTGTGTAAATGTACCACAATTTCTGTAAAACATTGGTTTGTTTGAGAGACATGTAGTTTGTTTCCCTATTCTGACTATTATGAATATAGATGCTATGAACATAGTTGAGCAAATATTTTTGTTTAATGGTAGAGCATCTTTTTGATATATGCCCAGGAATGGTATAGCAAGGTCTTGAAGTAACACTACTTCCAATTGTCTGAGAAAGCATCAGATTGATTTCTAAAGTGGCTGTATAAGTTTGCACACCCACCAGCAATGGAGGAGTGTTCCTCACTCTCCACATTCTCACTAGCTTGCTATTAAATTCAGGTTTTGACCTTAGCGATGATGGGTTTAAGATGAAATGTCATTTGCATTTCCATGATGACTACAGATATTGAGCATTTAATATCCACCATTTGATATTCCTCTGTGGAGAAATCTCTGTATAGTTCTGTACCCCAGTTTTAAATTGGATTATATGGATTATTGGAGTTTAATTTCTTCAGCACTTTATATATATTGTTTATTAGCTCTTTCAGTTGTATGTGGGGTTGGTGAAGATCTTTTGCCAGGCTGTAGGTGGCCATTTTATTCTATTGACAGAATTCTTTGCTTCATAGAAGCTTTTTGTTTCATGAGATCCTATTCATTAATTCTTGATCTTAGAGCAAGTATTCTTGGTGTTCTGTTGAGGAAGTTACCCTTTATGCCAATGAGATCGAGGATCTTTCCCACTTTTTTTTTTCTAACAGATTTAGTGTATCTGGTTTTATGTTGAGGTCTTTGAACAACTTGGACTGCAGTTTAGTGCAGGGTGATAAATATGGATCTATTTTCATTTTTCCACATGTAAACTTCAAGTTAGACCAGCACCGTTTGTTGAAGATGCTGTCCTTTTTCCATTGCATGGTTTTGGCTTCTTTGTCAAAAATCAAGTGGCCATAGGTGTGTGGGTTTATTTATGGGTCTTCACTTCAATTCCATTCATCCACCATTCTGTTTTTATTTTAGTACCGTGACGTTTTTTATTACTATTGATTTATAGTAGAGCTTGAGATCAGGGATGGTGATACCTACTGAATATCTGCTATAGTACAGGAATGTTTGAGCTATTCTGGCTTTTTTATTTTTCCATATGAAGCTGAGAATTTCTTTTCAAATTCCTTAAGGAATTGCGTTGATATTTTGATGAGAATATCATTTAATCTATAGATTGTTTTTGGCATGATAGCAATTTTTACTATGTTGATCCTTCTGACCCATCTGCATGAGAGATATTTGTATCTTCTTGTATCTTTTTCAATTTCTTTCTTCAGAGGCTTAAAGTTTTTTTTTTTTTTTTTTTATGCAGGTTTTTCACTTGCTTGTTGAGGATAACTCCAAGGTATATTATGTTCTTCTTGTTGTTTTTTTCCTGCCTACTGTGAACGGTGTTGTTCTCCTAATTCTTTCTCAGTCCATTTGTCTTTTGCATACAGGAGTGCTACTGATTTTTTTTGAGTTAACTTTATATCCAACCACTTTGATAAAGTGTTTTTCAACTGTAAGAGTTTGCTACAGTAGAATATTTGGGGTCACTTTTATATACTGTCATATATGTGAATATAAATACTTTGACTTCTTCCTTATCAATTTGTATCCCCTTGATCTCCTTTAGTTGTCTTATTGCCCTAGATAGGACTTTGAGTACTGTACTGAAGAGATGTTGAGAGAGTGTGTAGCCTTGTCTTGTCCGTGAGTTCAGTGGAATTGATTTAAGTTCTTTCCATTTTGTTTCATGATTGCTGTATATTGTCTTTACTATTTTTAGATCTGTGCCTCTGTCGCCAGTCTCTCCAAGACTTTAAACAAGAATAACTGTTGGATACTGTCAAATGTTTTTTCAGCATCTAAGAAAATGATCCTTTTTTTTTTTTTTTCAATTTCTTTATATGACGGATTAAGATTCCCTATATTGAACTATCCCTGCATGCCTGGGATTAAGCCTACTTGGTAATGGTGGATGATATCTTTGACATGTTCTTGGATTTGGTTTGCAATTATTTTATTGAGTATTTTTGCATCATTGTTCATAAAAGAGATTGGTCTGAAGTTCTTTTTCTTTTGGGGGGTCTTTGAGGATTTACCAAGGTGACTGTGGTCTTACAAAAGAAGTTTGGTCATGTTGCGTCCATTTCTATTTTGTGGAATAATTTGAAAAAAATCGATATTGACTCTTCATTGATGGTCTTGTAGAATTCTGCTCTGAAATCATCTCACTCTTGGCTTTTTTTGGTTGCAAGTATTTAGATGGCTGCTTCTATTCCCTTAGGCAGTAAAAGACTATTTAATATCTTTACCTGATTTTGATTCAACTTTGGTAAGTGGAATCTAACAAGAGAATTGTATATTTCATTTAGATTTTTAAATTATGCGGCATATAGGTTTTTGACATAAGATCTAATGGTTCTTTGGATTTTCTCAGTGTCTGTTCTCTCTCTCTCTCTCTTCCTTTCAGACTGTTGATTTGGATAGTGTCTTTCTGCCATTTACTTAGTTTGACTAAGAGTTTGTCTATGTATTTGATTTTCTCAAAGAACTAGCTCTTGGTTTTGTTGATTCTTTGAATTATTCTCTTTGTTTCTAATTTATTGATTTCAGCCCTGAGTTTGGTTAGTCCTAGTAGTCTACTCCTGTTGAATGTGTCTGCTTCTTTTTTCTAGGGCTTTCAAGTGTGCCATTCAGTTGCTTATATGGGATGTCTCCAATAGCTTATGAAGGCCTTTAATGCTATTAAAACTCCGCTTAGGACTGCTTTCATTGCAGTTTGGGTATGAGGTACCTTCATTTTCATTGAATTGTAGGAAGTTCTTTCTTTATTTCTTCCCTGACCTAGATTTCATTGGGTAGGGAGTTGTTCAGTTCCCACGTGTGTGTAGGCTTTATGTTATTTCTGTTATTGTTGAGGTCCATCTTTAGTCCATCATGGTCTGATAGGATACAAGATATTATTTCAATCTTATTGTATCTGTTGAGAACTGTTTTGTGACCTATTGTATGTTCAGTTTTGGAGAAGGGTCCATGAGGTGCTGAAAGAAGATAGATTCTTTTCTGTTTGGGTTAAAAAATTCTCTAGATATCTGTTAGGTTCATTTGATTCATGACATCCATTTGTGTCATTTTCTCTCAGTTTAAGTCCTTTTCCATTGCTCTGTCCCTTGATGATAGTGACATGTTGACCTCTCCCACTATTAATGTACGGTGATTGATATGTTCTTTAAGTTTTATTAATGTTTCTTTTACAAATGTCGGTGTCCTTGTATTTGGGGTATTGTTGCTCAGAATACAGATGCCATCTTGGTGGAATTTTCCATTGATGAGTATGAAGTATCCTTCCTCATTTTTATTTATTTATTTATCTATTTATCTATCTATTTATTTATTTTTATTTAGGATCTATAACTAATATCAGGCAATATTTTTAAAGTTTGAAAGTATGTGAAACAGCATAGTTTTTAAAAAATCTTTCAACATTTTATTGTGTTCCTTTTAAATTTTTATTAATAACAGTTTATTCACTTTGTATCTCCTCTGTACCTCCCTCCTTCCACCCCTTCCAATCCCACCCTCCATCTTTCCCACCCCTGACGCTTTTCCAGTTCACTGATAAGGGAGGTCCTCCTCCCCTTCACTCTGATCCTAGTCTCTCAGGTCTCATTAGGAGTGGCTGCATTGTCTTCTTCTGTGGCCTGGCAAGGCTTATTCCCCCTCAATGTGAGGTGATAAAAGAGCAGGCCAATGAGTTCCTGTCAGAGACAGTCCCTGTCCCCATTACTATGAAGCCCACATGAATACTGAACTTCCATAGGCTACCATTTGGGCAGAGGTTTCAGGCCATCTCCATGAGTGGTCCTTGGCTGGCGTATCAGTTTTAAAAAAGACCCCTGTGCCCATAATTTTTGGAACTGTTACTGTCCTTGTGGAACTCCTGTCCTCTCCAGGTTTACTATCTCCCAGTTCTTCCATAAGATTCCCTGCACTCTGCCCAAAGTTTGGCTATGAGTCTCAGCATCTGCCTTGATACCATGCAGGGTAGAGCCTTTCAAAGGCCCTCTGTGGTAGGCTCCTGTCCTGTTCCCTGTTTTCTCCCTCATCCAATGTCCATCCTCTTTGCCTTTCTGCATGGGGTTTGAGCATCTTAGCCAGCATACTCCTTTCTGATTAACTTCCTTAGGTGTACAAATTTTAGTATTTTTATCCTATATTTTATACCTAATATCCACTTATGAATGAGCATAAACCCTGTGAGTCTTTCTGCTTCTGGGGTACCTCACTCAGGATGATCTTTTCCACTTCCCACCATTTACCTGTAAATTTCATGTTTTCCTTATTTTTCATCGCTGAGTAATATTCCATCATATAGATATACCATAATTTCTGTATCCATTCCTCAACTGAGGGCCATCTGTGCTGTTTCTGGCTTCTGCTATTACAAGTAAAGCTACTACAAACATAGGTGAGCGGGTGTCCTTGTTGTATACTTGAGCACCTTCTGGATATATGCCTAGGAGTGATATAGCTGGATCTTGAGGAAGCGCTATTCCGAATTGAGAAAGTGCCAGGTTGATTTGCAAAGTGGTTGTATAAGTTTACATTCCCACCAGCAATGAAGGGAGGTTCCCCTTTCTCCAAATCATATCCAGCATGAGTTGTCACTTGAGTTATTTGTCTCAGTCATTTTGATGGTTGTAAGGTGAAATCTCAGGGTAGTTTTGATTTGCATTTCCCTGATGACTAAGAATGTTGAACATTTCTTTAAGTGTTTCTCTGCCATTCTATATTCCTCTATTGAGAATTCTCTGTTTAGCTCTGTAGTCCATTTTTTAATTTAGGTTACTTGATTTGTTGGTGTATAACTTCTTGAAATCTTTATAAATACTGGATATTAACCTTCTATCAGATATAGGGTTGGTGAAGATCCTTTCCTAATATGCAGGCAGCCATTTTGCTTTGATAACAGTTTCCTTTGACTTATAGAAGTTTTTTCTGTTTCATGAGGTCCCATATACTGATTGTTGTTCTTAGAGCTTGTACTGTTGAAGTTCTGTTCAGGAAGTTTTCCCCTGTTCCAATGAGTTCAAGGCTCTTCCTCACTTTTTCTTCTAACACGGTTAGTATGTCTGGTTTTATACTGAGGTCTTTGATCCACCTGAACTTTAGTTTTGTGCATAGTGATAAATATGGATCTATTTGCATTTTTCTACATGTAGACATCCAGTTAGACCAGCAGCTTTGGTTGAAGATGCTATCTTTTTTCCATTGTATGGTTTTGGCATCTTTGTAAAAATCAGGAGTCCATAGTGTGTGGGTGTATTTCTGGGACTTCTATCCGATTCCATTGATCCACTAGTTGGTGTCTATGCAAGTACCATGCAGTTATTATTACTGTTGCTCTATAGTACAGCTTGAGATCAGGGATGGAGATACTCCCAGAAGATCTTTTATTATGGAAGATTGTGTAAGCAATTCTGGGTTTCTTGTTATTCCATATGAACTTGGGAATTTTTCTTTTAAGGTCTGTAAAAAATTGTGTTGGTAATTTGATGGGAATTACATTAAATCTGTAGATTGCGTTTGGTAAGAGGACCATTTTTACTATGTTAATCCTGCCAAGCCATGAGCATGAGAGATCTTTCCATCTTCTGATATCTTCTTCTATTTCTTTCTTTAGAGACTTGAATTATTTTTCATACAAGTCTTTGACTTGCGTGGTTAGGGTCACAGCAAGGTACTTTATGTTCTTTTTGACTATTGTAAAGGGTGGTGTTTCCCTAATTTCTTTCTCAGCCCTTTTGTCTTTTGTATACAGGAGGGCTACTTATTTTTTGAGTTGATTTTGTATCCAGCCACATTGCTGAAAGTGTTTGTCAGCTTTAGGGTCTCCCTGGTAGAATTTTTGGGGTCACTCAGGTATACTATCATATCATCTGCAAATAGGGATACTTTGACTTCTTCCTTTCCCATTTGTATCCCCTTGATCTTCTTTAATTGTCTTATTACTCTAGCAAGGACTTCGAGAACTATGTTGAAGAGATATGGAGAGAGGGAGCAGCCTTGCCTTGTCCCTGAATTCAGTGGGATTGCTTTATGTTTCTCTCCATTTAGCTTGATGTTGGCTATAGGATTGCTGTATATCGCCTTTACTATGTTTAGGTATGTGCCCTGTATCCTTGATCTTTCCAATACTTTAAACATGAATGGATGCGGGATTTTTTTCAAATGCTTTTTCAGCAACTAAGGAGATTATCATGTGTTTATTTGTCTTTCAATTTGTTAATATGGTGGATCATATCGATGGATTTTTGCATATTGAACCACCCCTGTATACCTGGCCTGAAGCCTACTTGGTTGTAGTGGATGATATCTTTGATGTGTTTTTGTATTGGGTTTGCAAAGTATTTTGTTGAGTATTTTTGCATCAATGTTCATAAGGGATATTGGCCTGAAATTGTCTTTATGCTGGGGTATCCAGGGCTGCTTGCTCCTGAATAACTGGGTTCTGGAGAAGCCATATTGCTTTATCTTTTGTTGATTGAGCTTTTACACTGGCCTCTACCCATTGGGATATCTTAGGTGTTCGATGTTAGTTTCTGGTACTTCCTGGAATCCTGTGGTGGGTCTAATCACCTTGGAAGGAAGATGATTTTTCCCAAAGGAGCTCTCCTCCGTTTTTTAGGTATGGTCACTGAATGGCAGGTGTTTTTCAGGAATTGCTACAGCTCATCTCAGGCGTACTGACCTGAGTAGTAATTGTTGCCTTTGCTAGTAAAAGGGGCTATCCTCTCGCCCAGAGAAATCCTGGAGACAGCTGCCCTGATGCTGGGGTTCTTGATATAAATTTAGTGAGCTGCAGCTGTAATCTGGGTACCCCATGGTTTGGTCAGGTTAGTTAGGGATAACTGGTTGTCCCTTGGAGCAGCATCTAGGGGTTGATCTCAGGGAACCCAGGCTTCTGTAGGTCTGAGTTTGGAGCTCTGTGCCCCAGTACCCAGGTGGTAATCAGTGGCAGGTGAGCACCACTCTCATGTGTACAGCAGGAGGCTAGAGTCTGGAGCCTGTAGATAACCAGAAACTTTTCTGGAGCTAGGTGTCCTAAAGTAGGGCCAGATATTTCCCCCACCTTTGGGTTTTCTCCCAACAGAAAGACCCATTCTGTACTGTTGGGGGGGATGTAGAGTGCATAGGTACTTGCTTGTGAGTGGTGGCTCCAAGCTGGTGACTGGACAGGAACCTGGAAAATTTTCCCGATAATATCCCCATATGTGGTGGTGGTAGTGGTGGTGATAGTGGTGGTGGGAGGGTCAGCTGAGTGCTGTAAGCTGGGACCTGCTGTTTCCCTCCCTGTCGGGTTTTCTTCCTACAGGGAAACCCATCCTTTAGTGCCCTGGCACACATAGTTCTATCTGTGATGGAGAGTCGGTTGCCTGGGTCTGGCGGCTGAAGTCCCACTCAGGGCTGGCTGCTATGCACCTGCAAGTCTACAGGACCTTTTCCAGGGATAGATTGGGTGACATTCAGTCAGTCCCACTTGCTTCCTTCCCTGTGAGGTTTTCTTGATAGTGCGACTTCCAGTCTCTGGTGCCCTGGGATGCACAGTTCAGCCTGGGAAGGTGATCAGGACATGCTTCTTGGGTCTATTTGCTTGAAAACCTTACTCCTGCCAAAACAGCCTAGGAAATTTTCCAGGGATTAGCTGGGTGCTCTGAGGTTGAACCGAATTGTTTTTCTTATCAGTGGGTTTCTTATCACCTGGTAAACACAGTCAATGGTGTTTGGGGGCCAACAGTTCCAACAATTTGTCACTGTGCAGTCTCTGTTACCCCGCTGATCAGTCACAGTGTGTGATCAGCCCTGCCATCTGGGATCTTTTTAATTTTTACTGAATATGAGTATTTTGATTGTATGCATGAATATGAACCTCTTGTGTGCCTGATCATCACAGTAGTCCAATGATGTCTTCAGAACTCATGAACTTATAGCAATTGATAATAGTGGGTCCCAGTTAAACACTGACATTTCAGACCAATTATTTGCAAGAGCAGCAAGAGCTCCTCACAGCTGAGCCATCTCTCCTGCCTTATGTTGCTTACTTATGGTCATCATTTACATTGCTAATATATTCATCTTTCTATTTTTAGCTGTTTAAACATGCATTCCCTTTTAGTAAGATCTTATTAAAGTTACAGTTTAAGCTAGGGCAGTGCAGAATTCTAGAAAATGAATGCACAACTGGAGTGAATGTGTAATTCCTTGTAGAAGCTTCAGTAAAGACCTCTGAGTTCTTTCAATCTTTTGTGTTTGTTTGCTTGACTTTTAGGGGTGGTTGTGTCTTACTATATAAGTATGTCTGTAATAGAACTCTTTGCATAGATCATGCTGGCATCCAATTCAATAAGGTACACCTGCCTCTGCCTCCTGAGTGATAGAATTAAAAGTATGACAGAATACACCCAGCTTGTCCATCATTTTTTGTAGTTAGTAACTGTTCATAAATTTCTCTGATGTGTACTTAGTACTGTTCATCTGGTAATTTCTCTCTGTGTGTCTCTGTCTCTCTCATTCTATTTGGCTCTCTTCTCTCTGTTTGTCTTTGTCCACATTAATTGACATGACTATTCCAAAGCTATATCCTATTCAAAAAGTTCAGATATGACACGGTCAAACTTCATTATTCAGATTTCTTCTAAAATGACTTAGTGATAACATTAGCACTTATGTTTTAATAGAAAAGTTTTAATCTTTATTTTTAAAGTATAGACTATACATGATTTAGAAAGGAGAATATAGAAAACAACGATCAAAGAATAATCATGTATTCTATGCCTTTTCTTTTGTCTGGGAACTCAGAAATATGATGTTATCAGCTATGATTATTGTTGCTTACCACTCACATTATTTTTATCCATCTATTCACTGTAGTACAATTTCCCTTCCACAAATATATGAGCCCCCATTTTCATATACTGGTATGCCAAATCTCTGATCCCTGGTCAAAACATGATATCCAGTGCCATGTTGTCTTTTGACTGGCACCACCCATCTGTTCACTGTCACCTGATAGCCACATCTCATTTGTTGCTAGATAAAATATGATGACTGTGTTTTTTCCTTCCACCTGTCTCATGACAGGGTCCTGACCTACTTGCCCAAGTAACTAAAGATGATTCATACATCACTCAAGAACCCAACTAATGTCTAATTCATATTCATGCCTTACAAACTAATGAAACGCCTTTAACAAAGGTTTCCAAAGCACGCCTTTGGTTTTCCTTACAATCTAACCTTAAACTTTTTCTTCTCCCCTTGTTCACCTGATGGCACCCAACTATCTAACACTAGCACTTCTTTGTCAGAAAATAAATGGAAGCAGCACTAGAATTATATGATTCTATTGCCAATGAAGTATAAATTTATATTGTTGCTACTCTTTCTGTTGTACAAATGCATGGCATATTTTAGAATGCAGTGACCTTCAATGATGTGCATGTGAAATTCAGCCAAGAAGAGTGGGCTTTGCTGGAACCATCACAGAAACAACTCTACAATGAAGTGATGCTAGAGACCTGTAAAAACCTCACTGCTATAGGTAAGACAGAAAATATTCTTTTACTTTTAAAATAAGGAGACAAGTCTTACTTTGTTATTGATCCTTTTCTATGATTCCAGTTGAGAATGAGGAAGAATGAGGTGAATAAAGCAGGCATGGTTCTAAGGGTCATAGAAGATAGTGATTTAAGTTTTGCTTTAATAATAATATATTTCCAGTCATATATATTTTCTGGTACTCTATTTTAGGCTACAATTTGGAAGACCATACCATTGAAGAACATTTTCAAAGCTCTACAAGTAATAAAAGGTAACTTTATGTGCACACTGATATAGATATGAATCTTAAGAAATTTTAATGTGTCGTGGAAGTTTGTGGTTTTTTTGTTTGTTTGTTGGCTGCTTTTTATTTTCTGTTTTTGAAATAGTTTTTCTTTTTTGTGTGTAGCTGTGGCTTGACTTAGACTTGCTTGTTAGAACAATGTGATCTCAAAATCACACAGATCTGCCTGCTTCTGCCTCCACAAATGCTGGGATTAAAGGAATGTACCAGCACACCTGGCTGTGTCCTGGAGGTTTTAAAGAAAAGCAACAGAGTAAAAAGAGCACCGTTTAAGTGTACTGATGATCATTAAAATTTCACATTTCCACGTACCTCAATGTCAGGTATCTTATTTGTGTTTGCAAGGCACTCCCCTAAGATAGAAGAAAATAAAATAATGTTGTAACAGAAAATACCATTGAAATTATATAGACATTACAGCTACTGAGTTAAACTGCCAATCTGTTTAGTCTCATTCTATCTACTCAGATATTGTAAGAGGTATACACATTGAATAGGTGATCAGTATGTTTCAAAACCTTCTAATGAGCAGATATTTCATAGTACAACCAGTGTTATACATATTCATGTAGTAACACTGTAAAGTTTAGTGAAAGGAGCAGCTTATGAGAGTCAAGAATATAATTGTGGAGAAACCTTAATCCCTATATGACATGTCTATGATGAACAAAAAAAAAAACGTGTTAATTCAATGTGGGAATCTTTTATTATTCTTGTAATTTAAATTGGTATATCATATGTCACAATGTTTATAAGACACATGAGCATAGAGATATTGAAAGAAGCAGTGTGCCTGTGTTTCTCCAAGAATAATTAATTTTGTAGAAGTCCCCACTTTGAGTAGATTTTCTGAATGTGATAAAAGGTAACAGTTAATTGGTTTTGCAACTTCACTGAGAATTCATCAGCAAAATCATACTGCTGAAAATACCTATGAATACTAGAAATTTGGAACTTCTTCTGCTTGTCCTGGCTCACTTTGTAAATGAAGTGTCATTCATACCGTACAAAAATTTGTGAATGGGATTGCTTTGGTAAAACTCTGAATTCTTACAATACTCTTCATATACACGAAAAAACGTCTTATAAAAAAATGATGCTATAAAAGTGAACCACATAATAAATGCTCTTACCATCAAAGAGATCTTCCAAAATACCCATAATGAAGGGGAATGCCATGAATGTAAATAAAATGACAAAAGTTTAAGTTTTGATTCTTCTTTATCATTACACCAAATTATAAAATTGATTCATATAGATAAATATATTTATTAGTGTAATCAAATGACTGTGGTCAATATTTCACATGTGCCAATTATCTTCGCAGGGATGAAAGCAGTCGTACTGGAGAGAAACCTTTTAAATGCACTCTATGTGGTAAATCATTCCACCATACCACTGTTCTCATAAGCCATGAAAGAACATACACTGGAGAGAAGCCTTACAAATGTAATCAATGTGGTAAAGCCTTTATAAAAAACAGTCAGCTCATACGGCATAAAAGAACACATACTGGAGAGAAACCTTATGAATGTAACCAGTGTGGTAAAGCCTTTGCACAAAACAGTCATCTCATAAGCCATAAAAGAACACACACTGGAGAGAAACCTTATGAGTGTAACCAGTGTGGTAAAGCTTTTGCAAAAAACAGCCATCTCATAAGCCATGAAAGAACACACACTGAGAGAAACCTCATGAATGTAACCAGTGTGGTAAAGCCTTTGCAGAAAACAGTACTCTCATAAGCCATAAAAGAATACACACTGAGAGAAACCTTACGAATGTAACCAGTGTGGTAAAGCCTTTGCACAAAAAACAATCATCTCTTAAGTCATAAAAGAACACACACTGGAGAGAAACCTCATGAATGTAATCAGTGTGGTAAAGCCTTCGCACATAACAGTCATCTCATACGGCATAAAAGAACACATACTGGAGAGAAGCCTTATGAATGTAACCAGTGTGGTAAAGCCTTTGCACGAAACAATCATCTCTTAAGTCATAAAAGAACACACACTGGAGAGAAACCTTATGAATGTAATCAGTGTGGTAAAGCCTTCGCACATAACAGTCATCTCATACGGCATAAAAGAACACACACTGGAGAGAAGCCTTACGAATGTAACCAGTGTGGCAAAGCCTTTGCAGAAAACAGTACTCTCTTAAGCCATAAAAGAACACACAATGGAGAGAAACCTTATGAATGTAATGAGTGTGGTAAAGCCTTTGCACACAACAATAATCTCATAAGCCATAAAAGAACACATACTGGAATGAAATCTTATGAATATACCCAATATGATAAAGCCTTTGCACAGCTGTCTCCGGAAACATGAAAAAACGCACAGTGTTGAGAAACCTGGTGAGGATAATTAGTGTGATAAAACCTTTGCATATAACAGTCATCTCCTAAGACACCAACACATTCTGGAGGGAAACCATATGAATTAACTGTGTGGCAAAGCCTTTGTACATAACATACTGGAAAGAAGCTATCTGACTTTAACCAATGTGAAAAAACTTTTGCACTTCAGAATCATCCTCACACTCATGAAAGAAATCCTAATGGACAGTGCTTTAACATGGTGAAACCATTCCATATTTGTATAATCTTCATCATCATGAAAGGATTCATACTGGAGAGAACGTTTGAATGTGTTAAAATGGTGAAGCCTTGCACAAATCTAGAGTCATCATTATCATAAAAGTATCCTTACAGGAGAGGAATTCTTTGACTATAAGCAATATGGAAAGGCCTTTGTGTTCTTTGGTCTACTGAGATCCAACAGAACTGAAGAACTAGCTCAATGGTAATGACTTCCCTTTTGTGAAGGGGAAGGGGAAAGGGAATAGGGGCAATAGGAATGGAGGGTAGTAATGGGGGAGAGAAGGGAGTGGGACTACAATTGGAATTTAAAGCAAATAAACTTATTTTTTAAAAGAATACAATGAATGGTGAATATCAATTACATGCAAAAGTATTATAAAATGTGTTTAGGGAAGACTTATTGATAAATCTGATTCTCAACATTTACTGTTTTCAATTGCCTCACTTTAGACAAGAAAAGTTCAGTCCAGTGGATGAATATGGAGGAAATGGTGAACGAATACCAGCCATGAAGTTCTCTGAGAGTAATATAACAGTGGTAGCCTGTAGAAGTTTCTTTGTGTATACATATATATTGTTCCAGGGGTTCTATTGAAAACCATCACACCCCAGACTGAATTTTGAGATGTGAAGGAGGAGGCTTTCTCTTCCATGTATGACCCTGCCACTGGCCAAGTTGTGTAACCATGTAAGGGTGCGTTTTCTGTGCCTGACTTCAACTGGGGAGTGTCTTTAGACATAGATGCTACTAGTCAAATTTGATAGATGGCTTTTGACACTGATCCCTGATAACTCTCTCCTCTTTTTAGATATATGATTAGTATCTGTGCTCTTGTTCATATGATAGGAATGTGGTATTTAATGCAAATCAAGCATTCATGAAGTACCTAGTTTTGAACAATTATATACATCTATCCATGGAGCATCCCAAACATTTCCCAAGGGGTATATAGCCTCTGTTTCCTGGAATTAAATTTGAACTTATTTCTTGAGGTGGTTCCTCTAGACAGAAGGAGAACTAAGTTCTTTGAAATGCTTGTGATCAAATGTTTCAGACTTCATAGCATTTCATATTTCACATGTTTCTGGATGTGAGATGGTCAATTAAACATTGTCTTGTGAGTGGGACTCTGTAAAATGAGTTATACTTACTGTTAATTTCACAGTAAGGTTGCAGGCAAGCTTCAGGGTATGGAGTCTTCTGACGTGAGCAGAGTGGCCTATGGAGAAGTAATAAGAGCAGAAATATTATTTCCTTGTTTTAATAGCTGAGTAGTATTGTGATAAGACATGGGTGGATGGCAGAGGAGGGAAACTCACCTTTTGAGTGGACTAGGCAAAGAGGATATAGGGAAGAAGAAGGATGGGACCAGTAGGAGTTGAGGGAGGGGCCTTCAGCCAGGATATATAATGAATAAATTGTGAAAAAATTAAAAAAGAAAAAAAAAAGAATTAGAAAAACAAAACCAGAGAGAAAAATTTGAGTTCAGTCTGGATAACTGCCCTTGCTCAAAAAAAAAAAAAAAAAAAAAAAAAAAAAAAAATATAAAGAAATAAAAGATTAAGCATTTTACCACAGTCTTCCTTCTTGATTAGCTTCCCTATGTCTACAGATTTTAGTATGATCATCCTATATTATAGGTTTAATATCCACTTATATGTGAGTATGTACCATGTGTGTCTTTCTGCTTCTGAGATACCTTACTCAAGATGATCATTTCTAGATCCCACCATTTGCCACCAAATTTCATGATTTCTTTGTTTTTAATGGCTGAGTAGTATTCCATTGTGTAAATGTACCATAATTTCTGTATCCATTCCTCAACTGAGGGACATCTGGGTTGTTTCAGGCTTCTGGCTATTACAAGTAAAGCTCCTATGAACATGGTTGAGCAAATATCCTAGTTGTATACTTGAGCATTTTGGATATATGTCTAGGAGTGGTATAGCTGGATCTTGAGGTAGCACTATTCCTAATTGTCTGAGAAAATAACAGGAGCCTATCAGAGGTCCTCTGAAAGACTCTACCCAGCAGGGTATCAAAACATATGCTGAGATTCAGAGCCAAACATTTTGCAGAGTGCAGGGAATGTTATGACAGAAATGGGAGATAGAAATATCTGAAGGGAACAGGAGCTCCACAAGGAGAACAACAGAATCAAAAGGTCTGGGCACAGGGGGCTTTTCTGAGACTGATACTCCAAACAAGAACCATGAATGGAGATAAATTAGAACCCCTGCACAGAAATAGTCAAATACAGCTCTGTATCCAAGAGGGTACCCCAATAATAGGACTAGGGACCATCTCTGACATGAACTCATGGGCTAGTTCTTGGATCAGCTCCACCTGCCAGTTCACAGAGAAAGACAAAGAAGCCAGTCTTGATGAGACTTGTTTGACTATAGTCAGATGGAAGGGGAGGAAGTCCTCCCCTATCATTGGACTGGGGGACAGACATAGAAGAACAAGAGGGAGGAGGGTGAGATTGAGAGGGGATGCTGGAGGAGCTAGAGCTGTGATACAAAGTGAATAAACTGTAATTAATAAAATAAAATAAAAAAAGAAAAGAAAAATTTTTAAAAAATGTTTAATAAAAGAAAGGAGAATCAAAGATGGTGGTACCAAGAGGACAGTATCTGCAGAGCAGTATAGCAGTGACTACACAGCAAGCAACAGACCAAACTCTGGACCCTAAAACAACAGCAATTGTGTTTCCGAGTTAAGAACAAACCCCACAGAGTGTGAAGGAATCGGGTCCTTTCTCAGGTCACCCAGCTAACCCATAGAAGAGTTCCCAGGTCCCTGCAGGCAATAGATCACCAGCCCAGAGCCATATAATTGTGTGCACTGGTCACCATCCCAGACTGTACAGTGGGCACCACAACACCAGAGATTGAGGTTTCCACCCTAGAGAAAACCCCATGGAGTAGGAAGCTATCAGAACTGACCTCAGGTCACCCAGAAAATCCCTGAAAAAGGTCTGGGCTCTAGAAGGTGCTCATCCCAGAGAGCTCCTTCTACACCGAAATCATTGTGCAACACAGAACTGTGGGCACCAAAGCACCAGGGACCAGGTTTCCTTGTTGGAAGGAAACCCAATGATGAAGGAAACATCAAGTCCAATCTCAGGGCATCCAGTGGAATTCCCCCACATTCCCCCAAAAAGTTCTCAGGAAAAGTTTTTGGGTTCCTTCAGATGCCCAGTCACCAGCATAAAGCCCCTTACCTGCTCCTGTGTGTTCTACTCAACATCCTAGACTGAACTGTGGACCCCCAAACAGGACAGACTGGGTCACCCTGTCGGGAGAATACCAAACAGTGGGGAAAACAATTCCAAACTCAGGACACCCAGTTCAGGAAAAGTTTCTGGGTTCCCACATGCTCCAGGCTGTAGCCTCCTACTGCATGCATGACTGCTGCACTCTCCTGCTGTTGATTACTGCTTGTGTACTGGGGCAAAGAGTTCCAACCTCAGATCTACAGAAGCCTGGGATCCACGAGATCAGCCCTCGACAATACAGTAATTAATTATTCACTTTTACTTTTGCTAAGGGGAAAAGGCCCTGATGAAGGACAAGTTTTAAAATTCACTCCCAGTGTGATTCTTAAAGCTCTAGCAGGGTGGCAGGTCTACCCTAGCCTCACTAACAACAGAGGAAACACTTTGTCTGTACACTCTCAGGGACAAAGGGCTAAAGTCAGGTTCACTGTTATCTGCAGTCTGTGGCCTGGAACACAAAATGAGGACCTGAAACCATTCAAGAAAAGACTGGCAGGCATGAAGGTGCAGACTTGTAATTAGAGGACAAGAAGGTGAGGGAGGATGATGAGTTCCAGATCAACCTGAGCTTCATGTTTCCAACTTCTTGTCCCATCAAAACCCAGAGAACTGCACTGAAGAGATGGCTCAGTAGTTAAGACACATGCTGCTCTTGCAGAGGACTGGGTTAGGCTCCCAAAACCCACATGAGGTGGCTCACAACGACTTCTAGTTCTTGGGCATCTCTTACCATCTTCTGGCCTTTGCCAGGCATGTATACCCACATGTACACAGATAAATAAAATAAATCTACTTAAAAACTGAGAATGACAGACAGAGAGAGATGGACGGGTGGACACAGCATGAGCTCTCCCTGCACTGGAGACTACCACTGTGCCTAAGACCCCTCACTCTGCCTGCTGAGCTGCTGTGCTCATCGACCTGCTGCAGCTCCTGCTAACCGTACTGTCAAGTCCATCAAATCTTCTCCTACTTTCTCTGTTCATCACTGCACACTAGTTCACTCTTTTTTTTCTTTCTTGAGGTGGGGTCTCATTTACCCTGGCTGCCCTTAATCTCAGTCTGTAGCTGAGGGTGACCACAAGCCTGTAGTCTCTTCAGCTTTTGATCTTAGCCATTCTGAAATCTCAGGATCATTTTGATTTGCATCTCTCTGATAACTAAGGGCATTGAGCATTTTTAAGTGTTTCTCTGTGATGTTCTCCTACAGGAAATTCTATGTTTAGCTCTGTCCCCATTTTTTATTGGATTACTTTTGATTTAAACCATTGTTTTTGAACATTTTTTGAACCACATTTCTTTGGAAGAAATAACAGATTTTCACAACAATATTAGTGTGTAATAGATATATGACAAAGATGATAGATGATAGATGTGAGATAGATGGCTAGATAACTGTAATAATATGTGTGCAACAGTAGGAAGGATACTTGTATAAAACATCGTGATAGGCTAGGGTCAAATAGAATGGGAGTAGGACCTTGCCTATCAGTGGAAAAGGGAGGGCTTAGGCACAGAAGAGGGAAGGAGGTTGTGAGCAGATGGAGATGAGGAGGGGGCACAGCCATAGTACAATTTGAATAAACTGTAATAAATGATAATAATAAACAGTAATGTAAAAAAGCATCGTGAAATTTATATTCATCTCCAAAGATTATGAATTCCTAATCCTTTTAAACTGTTAAAGGTCCATGTGAAAAAAGGCAGCACTTAAAATCAATAAGACTGTGAACCTAAGAGTATAACACATGCAAAAATCACAGCAGATTTTAAAGATGAATGCACTGTACTGAGATATAGTCAGAAAGTTTCATGCACAGAAAAGTCATAAAGTTTTGAAGAGTGTAGAGGACTACACATGCTTATTAATATATAGTAAAGTTTATATATTAATCCTAGAGACACAAATAATTTTGACTGAAGAGATACTCTATCAATTTCATAATAAAATATGCAGTGTACATTAAACATATAATAATCATGGGCAAATTATTCAAAATTAGAATGCCTGTCTTTAAAATGATTGTATTTTGGTAACAGTAAAAATTTTTAGCTCTTGCAAAGTGTTCAATTTCATTAATACATGTCATTATACAGTTCTAATTAATATAACAAAATTCCACCAGACTGTAAAGCTCCTCATTAATATATTCTACTGAAAAATAGTGATATTCAAATTATGACATTTGGTTATGGGCCTCAGCATCTGCTTTGATACACTGCTAGGTAGAGTCTTTCCAAGGCCCTCTCTGATAGGCTCCTGTCCTGTTTCTTGTTTTCTCCTACTTAACATGTCCATCCCATTTGTCTTGCTAAGTGAGGACTGATCATCTTACTCCAGAACCTCTTCCTGTTTAGCTTCTTTAGCTATGCAGATTTTAGTATGTTTATCCTATCTTATAGATCTAGTAGCCACTTATAAGTGAGTATTTACTGTGCGTGTCTTTCTGCTGCTGGGATATGTCACTCAGGATGATCTTTTCTATATTCCACGATTTGCCAGCAAATTTCACGATTGCCTTGTTTTTAATTGCTGAGTAGTATTCCATCGTGTAAATGTACCACAGTTTCTGTATCCATTCATGCTATGAGGGACATTGGGGACATAACCAAACTTTGAGCAGAGTGTAGGGAATCATATGAAAGAAGGGGAAGTTAGTAAGACCTGGAGAGGATGGGAGCACCACAAGGACCAAATATATCTGGGCACAGGGGCCTTTCCTGAAACTTGACTCTCCAACCAAGGACTATGCATGGATATAACCTAGTACCCTTGCTCAGACATAGACCATGGCAGCTCAGCATCCAAGTGGGTATCCTAGTAAGGGGAACAGGGACTGTCTCTGACATGAACTCAGTGGCAGACTCTTTGATCTTCTCCCCACCCCTGATGGAGGAGCAGCCTTGCTAGGCCACAGAGGAGGACTTTCAGCCAGTCCTAGTGAGACCTGATAAGCAAGGGTCAGGGGGGAAGGGGACAAAGTCCTCCCCAATCAGTGGGCATAGAGAGGGGCAGGGAGGAGATGAGGGAAGGAGGGTGGGATTGGGAGGGAATGAGGGATACAAAGTAAACAACATGTAATTAATATAAAAAATAAAAATTATTAAAAAATGACATTTGAATATTGGAAACAAAAACACATCAGAAGGAAATCTATATAATGGCATGTCATAACTAAACCCATTACTATTGAAAAGGACATGAATAGGTGTGATGAAGGTAATCAGGCCTTCCTAATAGTTGAAACTAGTTAGGTCCCAGGGAGTGCAAATATCCAAAAATTCCAGTCCTAGACCTGCTCAACATGCATTATCGAAGAAATTCTGGTGATTAGAACCAAATAAGCAACAGGAAACCAAACATATAAAAAAATAGCATTCATAAAACATTTGTGAAATACTTCTTGTCCATCAAAGTAGCCATTCTCCTTGCTCCAACAAAAGGGACCTGAGGATCTCTATTGACCTGTGGCTCCTATCAGGATACCAACACCCATGGTGGCCTCCAGGTTACCTGAAGGGGAAGTACATGTACTTGTCACACATCTCAAAATGCACGTCTAGTTTCCTGTCCCTTCCCAAACATCCTTATCTCTCTTTGCACTATCCAAATCTTCTAAATATTCTAGAAATACCCTGTTTTTTTTCCACTAATTAATTTATTAATTTTATATCTTCATAATAGGCCCCTCCCTTCTTGCCTCACAGTCCGCAAATCATTTTCCCGTCTTCCATTCCTTCTTTCTCATCAGAGACACACCCTAAATGTACCAACCTACTTTGACACATCACGTCAGGCAGGACTAAGAGCATCCTGTCTCACTAAGGACAGGCAAGACAGCACCACTAGGGGAAACAAAACTAATGGCAAGCAAGAGTCAAAGAAATCTCTCAGTCCAATCGTTAGAGGACCCACATGTTGAGTAACCTGCACATCTGCTACATATACATGTAGAGGGACCTAGGTTCAGCTTGTGAATTTATGAAAGCACAGCTTGTCTCTGTGTAAGCTATCTCTACTTTTCTCCTAATGGTCTCCATTCTCTTCTAGGCAGTCTTGGTCATATCAAGTCTGCTTCTTTTGCTCTTTGCTCTGAACTCTTTCAGGTGCCTCTGAACATTTTCCCTCTCTGACCCATAATAAAAATATTCCCTCTAATAACGAAGTGGCTACTATTTTGCTTGTCTCTTTGCTGTCCCTGCTCATACAGTTTGAATATTTAAAGTACATATTTTATTAAGTGAATATTATTATGCCTAAATCATGTTACACCATTCAAAGAATATGTATTGAGAAGCCACAGTTTTTACTTGGGGAGGATTAAAGATACCTGTGAATAGAAGAGTCAAAGAGAGGCATCAGCAATGGTTGACATCCAACACACCAGGCAATAATGTAAAGGTATTTTATAAAATATTGTCAACTAAGTTTTATGATGAATTTGAAATTAAATGCATATGTCTGGAAAGTCATTCCTATCTAGCTGAATCAGTGTTAAAATACTGACAAATAAATGTTTAAAACCAGAATGTTGTTGGACTTTGGGCTGAAATCTGACCAGTTTCCAACAAAGCTTTATTGGCATAGTGGGTAAAGCAACTAAATGAAACAGAAAATAATCTCTCTTAACTTGGGCAGATAGTTTTGAAGATACATAGATATCATTCTTTTGTATAGCTCAGAGCATACCTCTTTGACATAACTTT
This sequence comes from Meriones psammophilus, assembly GCA_036365155.1. NCBI lineage: Eukaryota > Metazoa > Chordata > Mammalia > Rodentia > Muridae > Meriones > Meriones psammophilus. The sequence continues at coordinate 209,686 of JAEOAE010001228.1, forward strand.
GTTTCTTTGGGGTAATGGTATTGACTATTTCTAACAGAAGTAGTTGTCATGAAGCAACTGTTAAGAATTAGTTCACATGTTCTAGAGAAATTAAGACTGAACACTTCCCGAAACCACTAGTCTATCAAGAGAATAATAGTCATTTAAAAATACCTTCACAGTGGAGCCTAGAATAGAGAAACTCTCATTGAGCATGAAATTATCTTTTTCTTTGCTGGTGCTAACCAAAAATGGCTACAGCAGTCTGTATACAAACCACTGAAGTGTAAACATTCTGTAGTAGTCAGAGGGAGAAACCACTGTGATGTCAACATCCCAAGGCTCAGGCCATAACTGACAAAGTGACACATGCATTTCATTTCCTTCAAACTTTAGACTTTAAATCACTCTTTTTGATCAATTTTTGAAACACATGTTTTGGAAGAAATAACATTTTCACAAACTTGTGTGTGTGTGTGTGTGTGTGTGTGTGTGTGTGTGTGACAGATATATGATATAGATGATAAACAGATGATAGATGTTAGAGAGAAAGCTAGATAACTGTAATAATATGTGTGCAACAATAGGATGAATACTTATATAAAACATCATGATAGGCTAGGGTCAAATAGAAAGGGAGTAGGATCCTGCCTATCAGTAGACTAGGGGAGGGGCTTAGGGGCCCCAGAAGAGGGAAAGATGGTGTGATCAGATAGATATGAAGGAGGGGAACACAGCCACAGTACAATTTGAATAAATTGTAATAAATGATAATAAACAGTAATGTAAAAAAAAGCATCGTGAAATTTATATTCATCTCCAAAGATTATGAATTCCTAATTTTTTTAAACTGTTAAAGGTCCATGTGAAAATAAAAGAACAACAAGGGAAGAATTCTAGAAAAAACAGAGAGTGTAATCTTGACTCCTTAGAAGGACATAAAGATCCCATTTGAGGCTTACTTATCAAGCATTATTAACTGCTCATACAATGTCTTTGAGTCCTTTAACAATGTCTTCAATAGCTTCAAACCTCATTATCACAAGTAAACAGTGAACAAGTCATACAACTTGCTAAGAGAGAAAAAAAAAAGGAGACTAGGCCACCAATCTGCAATCGAAGGCATTAACCTGTTTTCCAGTAAAGCCACATTTTCCCAAGGTGTTACCTGATTAGTACTTGTAGCTGAAAAGGAATGACAAGGCTTCGAAATCTTTAGCAGTGATTCCCTAGACTTAAACACTAAAACACAGTGTTTACAGCTTCCTGAAAGCTAATTCTGGTGGACATGATACCTATTTCTCCTAATTTTACTTACAGAATACAAAGAAAAATTATTCTATTTTTTGGAAATACTTAATATTAGATTAAGTTCTGTGCTTTCCTTTCCTAAGGTAGAATGTACACCTTATGAAACTAAAACCTGCTTTACTTATGGAACTTTATTCACTGCTTTTCTATGGTTTAACAGTTGTCCTGGTTTGTTTCTCTGTTGCTATGATAAACACTGATCAAAGCAACTTTGGAAAGGGTTTATCTGGCTTATAATCCATTGAGGGAAGACAGGGCAAAATTTCAAAGCAGGGACTGAGGCAGAAACCATGAAGGAACAACACTCATTGGCTTGCTCAGTTACCTTTTTTATACAGCCCAGGCCCACCTGCAGGAATGGTACTATCCACCTGCTAGTGGTGGAAGGTACTAGGAAGGTATTTCCACACTGGACTGGCCCCTCCTACATCAATTAGTGATTAAAAAACTGTCTATACCCCCCATGCAATCTGATGGAAGCCAATTTTTATTTAAGGTTCCTTCCTCTCAGGTGAGTCAACCTGACAGTTTGAGTTAGCCATTATAATAGTATTTGGCTATAGGAAAAAAAAAAAAAAAAAAAAAAAAAACAGGGCTGGCGATATAGCTCAGTCTGGTAGGGAGGTAAGAGGGGGGAGGAAGAAGAGGGAACAAGAGAAGGAGGGGAAAGAGAAAGAAAATGTGTGTTTTCTAGGCACAGTCCCTACTACAGGGATAAAAGAAGGGAAGAAGGGAGGAAAAGAAGAAAGGAAAAGAAATAATAAGGAAATACAAGGCCTCCTAATACTCCCCAACACCAAGGACTGAGAATTGAACCTGGGGCCTCACTAGGCAGTTGCTTCACTATACTGAGCTATGTCCACAGACATTTTTTCTATTTTTTTTTTATTTTTTGTTTGAGATTAAGTTTTCCAGTTAGGCCTTGAAGTCATTCTGTAACTCACAAAAGCCTTGAACTTGGCATCGTCCAGCATCTGTCCCCCAAATACCTGGGATTTTAGACATGTACCACCAGGCTGAACAAAGAAATTGTTTTTATGAAAAAATGAAAAAGATTTAGACAAAGAATGGAATGTAAAGAGAGGACAAAAATAGAATTATGGTGCCATAAATGGTAGAACAATGGGGACCACCTGAAACTAGAAGAGATGAATATTCTTCCCTAGAAGCCCTCAAAGGCGGTTACCTCCTGACAAATAAATTTCAGGGCAACCCCCCAAAATTATGCAAGAATAACCACCTGTTGTCTTAAGCCTCCACATTTATGGTACTTCGTTATAGCAGCCCCTATGCTAGAAAACTAACTTGTAACTAGTATGCAAAATATCATTAAGAAACAGATTTAATCCTGATGGTGATAGCCAACACCTCTAGTTCCAGAATTTTGGAGGCAGAAGCCAGCAGATCTGAGTTGTGGGTCAACCAAGACTACACAGAGAAACCCTATTTCAAAAATTTAAAATATAAAAAGTGAAAATGAAATAAACTGAGAGAGGAAGATAAAAAGTTTTTAAAAAATAAAGATTTGAAGTTGGGCATCTTGGTGCAAGCCTACAATTCCAGCAACTCACGGAGGCAGAAGCAGGTGGATCTTTGTGATTTCCAAGCCAGCCTGGTCTACAAAATGAGTCCAGGATAGCCAAGCTACAAAGATCAACCCTGTCTCAAAAAATACTTCCTTTGTATTTTCCTCTTAAAATGTAATGTTTGCAAGTACTGGTGGGAACTTTCTAGTGAGTTAAAGGCCAGACTAGGCTGCGGAGATCCTATCTAAAAGTAAAAAGGAAAGAAAGAAGGGACGGAGGGAGGAAGGAAGGAAGAAAGGAAAGTAAAAAGCCAGACCATACTAGTACATGCAGCTGGTCTTTTTAAGTTTTAATAAAACACATTCAAAGTTTTCCAAACATATGTTCATACCTATCACAATGAGATTTCTCACATCGGGGGTATTTAATCAGCTAACCTCATTTTTTATCATTTCTTCTACCAATATCCTGCAATTTGGTTAGTAAAAACAACAATCAAATAAGAAAAGTCAGAGTTAAAAATGATCCTTTATGCCAAGCAGTGATGGCACACACCTTTAATCCTGGCAGTGATCTGGAGGCAGAGACAGGCAGATCTCTGAGTCGGAGAACATTCTTGATTTACAGAGGAAGTTCCAGGATAGTCAGGGCTACATGGAGAAACACTATCTTGGGAAAACAAACAAACAACAACAACCACAAACTTAAAAAAAGGGAAAAAAAACCTGTATAAATTCTCAAAAGAGTACATCATTCATTAGAATAAACTTGCAGTTCATGATTTGCTGTTCAATGATGGAGTTAAATACTCACAAGAAAGAAAAAATGGGAGGCCATAGGAAGGAGAAAGACTTTACAGTCTCCTCCTTATCTGTACATTGCATATAAGTAGATCATCTTTACATTCAACCACAAAGTTCTTCAATAACTGCTTCTCTCAATGATGCCCTCAGTTGGTTACACATGACACTGAAAAACATTCCTTCACTATCTATGTCCCTGGATCCTGATAACTGATCCTGTCACCTTGTACCTGTTTTGCCAACATGAAACTGAAAACAGATTTATAGTGCTTTAAACATATAATGTTATTATTTATCATGTTAGAAACAAGGAAAAACAAAACACAGAGCAGCTATCTAGATCTTCTATGGCAACCCTACTGTCAGTCATTAGTTATCTAGGATCCTTCTGGCTCTTTGCTCTGTTACTTTTACCCAAGATAGCTGCTACATCTCCAGTCCTTTGATTGCTTGCTTGCTTGCTTGGATTGGGTTTCTCTGTGTAGGTTTCCTGGCTGTCCTGGAACTAGATCTATAGACCAGAATGGCCTTTAATGCAAAGATCCAAATGCCTCTGCCTTGCCTACCAAATTCTGGGATTAAAGATGAGCCACCACCTCCCAGCTGATCTCCGGTCTCACCTAAAGAAAGGCTGGGAATACACACCATTACCTCCTTAGAACACTTTTGAAACATTGTATTCTTCATTTCATTTATATTCAACTAATCCAGACATAATCACATGATTATATCTTAAAAATTTAAAGAGAGCTGGAGATAGGTTAGGGATTATGAGTACTGAAGGAGGGGAGGGGAGGGAAGGCAATGGAAGGGAAGGGACAGAAATTAGTACAGTTTAGTGGTAGAGTACATGCTTAGCATGAGTGAGTCCCTGAATGCAATACTCAGCAACAAAGGGAAAGGGGAATAGTGTAACGGTACAATTATACAAAATGGATAGGTCTCAGTGTATGAATCTAAGTGGAAAATAAGCCAAACATAAAAAAAAAAAAAAAAAAAATAAAAACCTGCCTGGTTCAATTTATATGCCACTCTGCAAACAACAAAATCATACAGACAGAAAGCAGATTTCAGGAGAAAACAGATTGCAAAAGAGCATAAGAGGAGTTTTGTTTTTCAAGACAGGATTTCTCTGTGTAGCCTTGGCTATCATCTCTTTGAAAACCAGGCTGGTTTTCAATTTACAAAGATTCAATTGCCTCTGCATCCCTGAGTGCTGGGATGACAGGCATGCACTACCATGCCCAGCTTTATAAGAGGACTTTTTATAGAGAAGAAAATGTTCTTGACTGTGGTAGTAATCATACTATTGTATATAATTGCTTAAAACCACCGAACTATTTGCCTAATTTTTTTGCTCATAAATTATGCTTGAATAAACTAAATAAATTACACAAAAATATAACAGAAAAAGTATACATTTCATAATATAGATTATAATCAATGCAACATTCTGAGTTTCATTTAAAAAACAGAAGGAAAGAAAGAAATCTTCCATTTGTTCAGTGTGGGAGAGAAGAATAGTCATAGTAGCCACAGGATAGAGGTGGGATTTGCAAAATTTCAAGCAAGCTTGGGAAATGGAAGAATTCATGTGGTCAGACAATGGCCAAAGCCAAACACAGTGTATCAGAAACTGTGGATCAAAGCTGGAGGAACAAACTTGCCTGGAGCATTAAGATGCAAAGGGAGTCAGTGTGAAGATGTCTAAGTATGAGGTCAGAGCATGAGCAGAAAGAGAAGTGTGTCCACAGAATCCATCATAAGCACAAGTACATCAGAGCACAAGCAAGTTGGGCAGACCCTGTGTGGTGGCATCCTAACATTGGCTTTTAGATCCAACAGGGCTGGAAATGAGGGAGGAGGATATGAAATGAAGAAATAGCATCAGTAGAGACAGAGAAATTGAGTTGCTATAAACAACTGCAAAAAAATAAAAATAAACAAGGTGTGTGTGTGTGTGTGTGTGTGTGTGTGTGTGTGTGTGTGTGTGTGCAAAGCCTGACTTCTCACTGTTTGGGAAGACCATTACAACATGAAAAATGCAAATGCTAGATTTCTGGGCTAAAGTCAGAAGTACTGACTTAGTCCACAGTTTTCAATGTACAGAGACAGAAACATAGATATATGTGAAAATATGGATAAATATATCCTCTAGCTCCACATGAAGAGAACTTGGGAATACTTGTAACTCAACAGTAGTAATGATGCTAGTCATGAGAAATTAGCCTCTACTGGGAGAAAGCAGGGATCCCTAGAGGAATAGTTGATTACAGGGTCGCACTTGGCCTATTGTGTAAGCAGCCCCATGTCAGAGGCTTAGCACCACAAAGGAGAAGAAATGGGTGTGCATGTATGCCAGAAATACCTTAGGTCAAAAAGTAATGATGCTCAAAGAATGATGGAAATGGGACATGTCAAAAAGACACAGAGGGGGTGGAGAGATGGCTCAGAGGTTAAGAGCACTGGCTGCTCTTCCAAAGTTCCTGAGTTCAATTCCCAACAACCATCTATATCTGCTACCCTTTTCTGGCCTACAGGCATACATGCAGACAGAACACTGTATAAAATAATAATAATAATAATAATAATAATAATAATAATAATAATAATAACTTTTAAAAAGACACTGAAGCCGGATGTATGAGCTCTCTTTGGTCCTATGACAAAACAATTTAAATATCAAAATGAATGGTCTGAATATCTATGTCCTCCCAAAATTTTTATATTGAAGTCCTAAGACCAAAAGTAACATAACTGCATGAGATCTTTGGAAGGTACTCATGTCTTAGAGGTGAAGTCCTTATAAATAGATTCATAACCTTATTAAAGAGATCCTATAAAGTTATGTGGCCCTTTAGGCCACTGAGGTTAAAGCAAGAACAGGACTGTAGAAAAGCATGCCCCCAACTAGACTATTTTAACTTTAGACTTTCCAGAGTTGACAACTGTGAAAAGTAAAGCCTTTGTTTATAAATCATTTGTCACACTAGCCCCAGCAGACTAAAACAAACAACAATACAGTCTACTACAGAAGACACATGAATCATCAATCCATACTGATATAAGTGTGGTAAATGCATTAACATTCTGATGAGAACCAACACATAGAGTGTCAAGGTACTCATAGGGGTGCAGGGTATTAACTCTGTAGCAGAAAAGCCTTGCAGATACTGATTACAAATAATCAAAGTGAAATTATGTACCACCTGACAAGACAATGTGTGCCACTGTTGTGATACCCTTGCCTAAGTATATGTATTGTTCCATGAGAGGAAAGAGAGCCGAGAAACAGTCTACAAAAATAACTATCCTGGGATACTAGCAATATAGTACAAAATAAGCATGCTACAACCAAAAAACTAAGTAACATGGAGGGTTCAAAAGAGGGGAAATAAAATAGACATCACAGACATGGGAAGTCGAGGGGGAAAGGAAGAAAGGAAGTGGGTAATAGAGGGGGTGAAGGGAGGAGCAGGAGGGGGTTCAAATGTGGGTAAAGTGGGGATAAAGGTGAAGGCTAGGAGAGAAGGGGAATTGGTGTTGGGGAATTTCTGAAGCAAGATGAAGATCTGGAATTCTGGAGAAGATATGGGGGTGACCCTGGCTAAGACTCCTAGCAGCAGGGATATTGAGACTGAAGTAGACACATCCTGTAGCTAGAGGAGGGAGGGGGACACCATCCAACTCACAAAACCCTCACTTAAAATTTACCACCTACAAGATATGCAGGGATAAAAGATAGCACAGAGATTGAGGAAATGGCCAACCAATGACTGGCACAACTTGACAACCAATCAATGGGAAAGACCCAACTTCTCACATTATGAATAATATTCTGTTATGCCTGTAGACAGAAGACCAGCATAACTGTCATCTGAGAGGCTTCATCCAGCAGATAATGGAAAAAGTTGGAGAGATTCACAGCCAGACAAATGTTAGGCAGAACACAGGGAGTCTTGTAGAAGAATTAGAGGGAGAACTGAGAAAGCTGGAGGGATAGGACACCAAAAAATACCTACATAACCAGCTCACCTGGGACCATGGGGCCTTGTAGAGACTGAAACCACCAACAAAAGAACATGCCTGGACTATTCCTAGCCCCCCTTCACATATGAAACTGATGGGCTGCTTGTCTTTAAGTGGGTCCCCTAACAACTATAGCAGGGGCTGTCTCTGACTTGGACTCTGTTGCCTTCCTCTGGATCTTCTTTCCCTAGCAGGACTGCCTTGTCTTGCCTCAATGAAAGAGGAAGTACTTAATCCTAATTTACCTTGTTATGCCAAGGTAGGTCATTTGGTGGGGGGATTTTAGGGAAAATGGGTGGGAGGGTGGAAATGGGAGGAGAGGAGGGAGTGCAGTTGTGAGGGGGTATGTAAAATGAACAAATAAATTAATTAATGAAGAATGCAGCCAACTCGGATGAGATTAGATAAGCAAGGGTCAGATGGAAGCGGAGGAGGACATCCCCTATATGTGGACTTGGAGAGGGGCATAGGAGGAGATGAGAGAGGGAGGGTGGGATTGGAAGGGGAGGATAGAGGGGACTACAGCTTGGATGTAAAGGAAAGAAACTGTAATTAATATAAAAATAAAAATTTAATTAAAGAAAAAATATAACTGACCCATAGTCATCAAAAGTGACAAGATCATGAAAAAGATGAGGGAACTGTTGCATTTTGAAAGAGACTAAAGAGATAAAGAAACTATGCAACACTTAAATGAACCAACTTCTTTCAACATTTATGTGAGTGATAACATAGTCAACAAAACCCAAATTAAATGGAATATTATGTCGGCATAAATTTCCTATTTTGATAATTGCACTGTCATTACATAGGACAACATTCTTGTTTGTATAAAATTGACACTAAACCATTCTGAGTGACAGGGCCTAAGGTCAGCAGCTTCCTCTCAAAATGTCCAAAGTAAAAGAGCAAAGTAAAAAAAAAAAGTACATACTTGGAACTATCTTCAAATTTGTTATTGTTTCAAAATTATTGTGGGGGAAGCTGGGCATGGTCTTTAACACCAGTACTTGGGAGGCAGAGGAAGTCAGATCTCCGTAGGTTCAAGGCCAGCCTGATTTACATAGGGAAGCCCAGGATAGCCAGGGCTTTGTAGAGAGAATCTGTAAAAAAAAAAAAAAAAAAAAAAAAAACTCTTTACACTGGGAAAGACTATGTCTTAAGAAACTAAAAAGTGAAATGACGTGATATTATGGAGCAGCATGAAGATTCTCTAAATACAGCTCAATGTCCACTTTTTAGTCTGTGTGTGTGTGTGTTTGTGTGTTCATGATGCGGGTGAAACATGCATACTAGGGAACACATAGGAAGGTCAGAAGACAACTCTTGCATTTCACCTTTTCATGAATTCAGGGATTGAACTCAGGTCTCCAGGATTGCCAGCAAGAGTGTTTTTATGCTGAGCCATCTCACCAACCTGCAAGCAATTCTCTTAAGTGACCTCAATTTGGTAGTAGTGAGAAAAAATGTGAAGGATCCCTTCTCTTAAACAAATTCTTAGGGAGTGTTATGCCAGGTTCACGGGACCCTCAGAGACCACCAGGAGACGACTCGATGCAATTGCAAGAGAGCTTTATTACAAGAGCAATCGAACTCGGGACCCAAGTCTCACTGGTGCAGCAGTAGAGAAGTGGGACCCCGAGCTCTGAGTGAACAGGATTTTTAAAGGGAAAGTCTATGAGCAGGGGGTTTCCATGGCAGCAAGCAGGGGGGCACAAGCCTTGGCGTTACAGAATTGGGTGAAGTTTAGCAGGGCGGGGTGACCTTTTCTGAGGCACATAATCACAATGGCTAAGGCATATAATCACAATGGCTATTTTTCTAAACCATTTCTGAAACATTGGGGAGAATTTTCCCACCCGATTCTCAACCGATTCCCATTGATTATTGCCAGGGAGTTTGTCTCTATTTTCTATGAAGCATTTATTCTGTTATATTTCCTGGAGTCTGTTGCTAGGAGAGTTAACTTTGTTTTCTGCCAGGTGTACATTCTGTGATATTTCCTGGTACCTGAATTCAGTTCCCAGTCAAGATCTTTATTTCAAAATGGAGTTATATTTAGGCTATCTTAAGCTCTTCATTTCCCCCTTTCCATGTAACTGAAGAGGCCAATCTTGGGCTCTTACAGTTTAAGGTCATCTCTGAGCTAACTGAATTGGTTTTTTATTACCATTAACTGTATAGTTTTTAGTCTTTTTAAATATTTTAACAACTTGTTAAGTAAGCCTGATCCAAAAATGGTCAAAAGCAAAAGATTCTGCCCTTGAGCTGCTATAACTCTGGCTTTGTACATCCAGTATTGTATTGCAATACTAGTTTCTGCTCCAGCTAAGCAATCCCCAAGATAATAGTTAATATCAGGGAGCCACCTTTGACTTAGCATTTCAGCCTGTAGGAGGGATTTTGAACCAGTGGTCTTGTCTTCTGAAACTACTTCAGTTCTGACAGTGGACCGTTGACATCAGGGGCTAGGAAGGCTGAAATGCCAGTCAAAGGCTGGGCAATGGGGCAGTCCTCAGAAACGTCTGGTTAGGTGGTCCATCCAAGGAGGCAGTGAGTAATCATGACAGCTTCCAGGAAGTTCAGATCTCAGCTTGCAGTTTCAACCAGATGAAAATCTGCTGAGATAAGTTTAAACTAAAACAGAAATTAAAATTTGTCTAATCTCATGACTTTTTGATTTTCTAAAACATTTTGTGAATAACAGGTAAAACTGCATCCAATGGAATGAGCAACAATTTAAGTGTATCCATGATCTGAAACTAACATTTTAACTGTGGATACAGCTATTGGTAATCAGCCACCAATAGAGCTGGGCCACTTTTTGTCAGATCTTCTTAGCATTTATTTTTAGTTCCCATCTCCATGTTACACTGGAAAGTTAGGCAGAAATACATTAGTGGCTTTAGTGCTGAACTGTGGATGCTTGGACTTCCCTTAACAAAGCAACTTAAACAAAACATTTATTTATATCCTCCAATCTTTTTTGTATTTATAAACCCTAAAACATTTTTCCAAATCAGACATTTTTTAGATTCTCAAAATGTAAACTCTTATATCTTTACACCCTATATAAACTCCCATTATCTTTTTATCTAGCCATCCATTATAAGACATAGATAATTAACATGAAGCCTGTAGGCTAGGCAAACCTGCTTGCCTTCTTTAAATAGAAAACCTTGTACCTGGTAATTTTAACTAACTAATGAATTAACCAATACACTAACAATGGATCTAACTATCTGCTCTTTAGCTGCAAGGCTACCATTATCTTGCTTAGCCATCAATGTAATCAGAGACCTGAGAAGGATAAGTATATACCAATCCATGTACCAATCAAAATGACAGTGACAACTAGTCAGTCCATTACTCTAGGCAGCTGTCCTTGGCTCTGGTGGTCTCATGGTATCATGAGCAGGGCAGTCCAGCAATCAGGCACAGAAGATGAGAGACTGTTTCTGTGGAGAAAGAAATGAGAGAATGGCCTCACCTCGCCCTTAGCAACGTGAAACATTGACTCTCCAGGTGTCCACGTCCACAGTTTTGTCCACAGTTTAGGCCGGGCCCAGGCAGTGGGCCAGTTGGGGCAGTCTTGCCCAGTGGCTAGAATACCATAATCCAGAGTCACATTGTGCCCAAATCTTCTTGGAGACCTTGGGGGAGCTACTGCCATGATTTTGGGACTCTTTGTCATAATAAACTTACACATGTTAAAATGCCATATTTATCAGATCTCTGACAAGCTTGAGGGCCAGCATATCTGAATTATTTTTTTTATCTTTTTTTAAATTATTTATTTTAAATTGCATCCTATGAAATAGAATGCCAATAATCTCTAATTTTGGCATATTTTTTAAATGAATATTTTTAAACCCATATTTATCTTTAGTAGATCTATGTAGGCCAACTTTATAATTGTCCATCCTAGGCTTAACTTTAAAAACATAAACAAAATACCAGATAAAACCCATTCTTATAACTAACTGCATTTATTAGCAGTTATTTATTTATATTTATATAAATATATAGTTATATAGTTATTTATGTTTATTAGCATTACTTGAAATATCTTTCTGAACTAAAATCAAAGCAAAACTTTTAATCAAATACAATACATAGAAGGGCCAGAAAATCTTGTCATCCTATCATATTGCATTAAAACTGAACAGCAAAAAAAGCATAAAGAACAAAAATTTCATTTGGAGACAGCATTAAATAATTTATATAGGAACTGGCAACCACGCATATATTTTTATAATAATTAAAAATGAGTTGAATATAACCCTATATAAACCTGGGCTAAACAGCGTAAGAAAATATTTTGCATTGAAAAAAACATTAGCCTTTCAAATAATGAAGAGCAATATATCTTACAGTTCTTTCTCAAATCATGCTTGCAGGTGTAAAAACCAAAGCAAATACAATTCATATCTTTTATAACAGTCTGTATATCTTTAGGTTAGGCTTTTCCCAGCTCCATTTTTTTGATTTAACCAGACATTTTTTAAAATTTTTAAACCATATAAAAGTTTTTATCAGAATCATTTTTATTATTTTATCAAAACTATAATTTTTATAATTGGCTCAAATAGTATAACTTGGTTTTATTTGGTAAAATTAACAAAACAAATATCAAAGTCTTTTGTTCTCCCCCAAAGGATTGAGAAACTGTTCCAAGTTCTCTGTTAGAATGCCTAAGGTCATTGTCTAAAATACCTGATAAACTTTAAAATGCTTTATTGCCTTAAACATAGTTTTTTTTTTTTAACCTGTTTTTGAAATATCAAAATAAGATACCCTTTTTAGGAATGAAGTCACAAAGTATAACCATAATTTTAAAAGGCAAAACCAAATTTTATCAATGCAAACAATTTAGTCCTTTTAAAATCAATATTAAATGTATTATTTTGATGTTGGCTGCCAGCAAAAGAAGTTCCTATATATAAACACATGAAGGTGCACTTTTAATATTTTATATAAACATAGTTTTAAACCTTATTATTTTTATAATCCTGGTTTTTAAAACAGGACAGAAATTATGTGCAGTATTGACTTAATAATCAATAACATATATCAAGATATATAGAACATAGTTAACTTATATTCAAAACAAACAAACAAAATTACAAAACTTATTTTTATTCCCTTTAGCTGTCATTTCAAGGGAGGAACATCTTCTTGTTACCTGTTAAATCCAATTTTTATGACCATAGAGGCTTGCAGTCTTTTTTTTTTTTTTTTTTTTTTTGAGAAGCTGCTGTTGCCCCTTTAAGAGCTGCCTGCTTGCACAGAAGCCTTAAACATTTCTCAAAACCTGTTTTAATCCATTTCAGCAGTAGCATCAATCTTAAGGTTGCGTACTATAGGGGCTGGCATCCCATATATAATCTCAAAGGGAGTTAATCCTAGATGGTAAGGGGAATTCCTAACCCTATAAAAGGAAATGAAGAGGAGTATCACCCAGTCAGTGCCAGCCTCCAAGGTCACTTTTGTTAAGGTCTCTTTTAATGTTCTGTTCATCCTTTCTACCTGTCCTGAACTTTGGGGCCTATATGCACAATGTAATCTCCAATCTGTCCCAATAAATTTAGCTACATTCTGACTTACCTTGGACACAAATGCTGGCCTATTTTTTCTTATTCCTGTACATCTTGGCCAAATTAGTGGGCTGTCTTGTGACCGCCTTGAGACCTGCCAACAGAGCCTGGTAGTAGACTAAGAGACGTTCCCTACCTTCAGCCGTGTTGTAATCCCAATTGGACCTCTTATAGGGAAAGTAATCATCAATATGAGATTTGTAGTTGGAACTCCTGTAGTGTCTGGGACATTTTTGCGTGCCTCTGAAATAATACATCCCCGCTCCTCTTGGTAAACAAGACCTGTAAAAGCTGCTGGCAATCGTCCCGGGTCGGCTGGTGGGTAAAAAGCAGAGAACTTGGCATTCTGAGTTCTCCAGTTAAACCTGTGATGTGGCAAAAGGCCAGTAATGTTGAGACTGATTGCCATTAGCTTCTGGAGGGCCCCATGGCCCCTAAGGAAGGACTGTAGAATCTGCCTCTGGTTCCCCAGAGGGAGAAGCTACATGGAGGCTCTGGCACTTGGCCAGATGGTGGTTCCAACCTGGATAAAGGAGCAGGAGTTGGTTGAGGAGTGGGAGGAGGAGGTGGAAAAATTATTTTCATGGGAGTCCCATCCTGCAAAACAGATTAAGGGGGGGGTCTATGGAGCCAGGGCAATGGCCTCTGGTTCCGGAGATTCTATGGAAGGAGAATTGTTAGTGGGAATCAAAAAGGGCTTAATCCACGGAGGTGGATGAGTCACCAGGTTCTTCCAAACTACAATATATGGCACCTGATCTGGGTGTCTGCATGCTTTCTGAAAAACTTTATCTTCCACTGCTAAGACGGTGGGAAGGTGGAAGGTTCCTTCTGGTGGCCAGCCCACATTGAAGGTGGGCCATTCTGAGCTGCAAAATGTCATCATTTTTCCTTTTCTCACATCAACTGAAAGACCATGAGCTCTAGCTTTAACCTCTCCAAAATGAGTCAGAATCAAGTCAAGGGGTTTGGAAGTAGTCTGTCCCATATTGTCAGTCAGTCTATTCGTCAAGAGAATTCAAGAGAACAGAAGAAGTAAGGAGAACAATTTCAACAAATAGTAAATCACTCATGCACAAAAAGAACCGGCTGTCTCAGACAAAAACGAAACCAAAGGCAACAACTTACAGCCTAAACCCAGGCTAACATCACGGGACAAAACTGAAATCATAGAAACGAAAACAGCTGCAGTTTTAAACAATAGTAAAATCAAGCACTCTCAAGTAGACACAAAACCACAAACAATTAATCACAAAAATTAAACAGTAACTCCGGGCACAACATCAAGGGGGAAAAAAAAAAAAAAAACAATTAATCACACACAGAAACCAAGTAACACTGAAAACCTGGACTTCTTTGCCACAGAAGTTCCAGAAAACCGATCCTCACTCCAGTTCCCCTAACCCAGGAGTTCCGAGGAGGTAAAGACAGATCCTCACTTTAGTACCCCTATCCCAGGGGTTCCAAGGAGGTGAAAACAGACAAAACCTGGACTTCTCTGCCACAGAAGTTCCAGGAAACTGATCCTCACTCTGGAGGCAGAAACAGATCCTCACTCCAGTCCCCCTATTCCAGGGGTCCCGAGGAGGCAGAAATTCCAGGGCAACAAAACGTCTTTTGAAGCCCTCACAGCCTAGGCCCCAACACATCTGTCATACCTAAACTGGCTGCTCTTGTAAGCACCTCGAGGCTTTTCAGGAAAAGAAACAAAGAATAAAGGCAAACAAACATTTAAAGCAGATGGGATTAAGCTCTCCGGGCCAGGAGTCCTAGAGGTCTTGAGGCATCACGGATGGACGAGCCCCCAAATGTTATGCCAGGTTCACGGGACCCTCAGAGACCACCAGGAGACGACTTGATGCAACTGCAAAAGAGCTTTATTATGAGAGCGATCGAACTGGGGACCCAAGTCTCACTGGCACAGCAATAGAGAAGTGGGACTCCGAGTTCTGAGTGAACAGAATTTTTAAAGGGAAAGTCTATGAGCTGGAAGTTTCCATGGCAGCAAGCAGGGGGGCACAAGCCTTGGTGTTACAGAATTGGGTGAAGTTTAGCAGGGAAGGTTGACCTTTTCTGAGGCACACAATCACAATGGCTAAGGCATATAATCACAATGACTATTTTTCTAAACCATATCTGAAACATTGGGGAGACTTTTCCCACCCGATTCTCAACCAATTCCCATTGATTATTGCCAGGGAGTTTGTCTCTATTTTCTATGAAGCATTTATTCTGTTATATTTCCTGGAGGCTGTTGCTAGGAGAGTTAACTTTGTTTTCTACCAGGTGTACATTCTGTGATATTTCCTGGTGCCTGAATTCAGTTCCCAGTCAAGATCTTTATTTCAAAATGGAGTTATATTCAGGCTCTCTTAAGCTCTTCAGTTACTGTTTGGCTTTGACTGAAGTTTGGATGAAGGACTTCCCAACTATGAGGTAGAGATGAATGCACTGGACACTGAGTGTGTAACATAAATGACCTGTATTTTGGAAAATGAACAGGTGCCCTGGGAGAGTGGAAGATTGAATTTTAAAACATTTCCAAGATGAGGGTGTTGCAAGATATTTGATACCAGTGTGATCCCTCAGATTGTGAACTGTAAAAACCTGTGCTTTTTTTGGTATGTTTGAACCCTAACACAAACCTTAATTCCACGGACTGTCTGTTAATTCTGAACAGGTGATTATGGTATGATTCTGTCATTCCCGGAACATACCTTTAATTCAAAAGCTCTCAGTGCACAGGATGAAATAATGTTAACCCTAGGTCAAGAGGCAAAGCAATAAACCAGCTGACAAGGATTAAAGAGTAAGTCGAACTTTCAGCTGAAATGTATTTAAGACAGAGTGTAAAAGTGGAAGGAGTTTTAGATTGGTAGCTTTTGAGCTTTTTGAGCTTTGAGCTAGAAAGCCTTTGGCCTTGGGTTCTTTTGGCCTATCCCCCCTGAGCTGTCATCTGAACTGGTGAGCTTTGGGGGCTTTTCCTTCTTAGAGGTGAGGTGAGTAGCAGGGTCAGATGGGTGCTTTCTCTGCCTCTCTGAACTAGCAGGTTTTCTCCCCAGTATCTGGCTCCTGGGTCTGTATTGGTAAAATCAACCAATTGGGATTTTCATTCTTTTATAACAACACTAGGGTTTTGTGTGCCCATAGGGGTTAGGGAAAAGCTAGAATGCCTCTAATATCTGCATCATTTGATCTTTGATCCACTGGTAGAGGAGCTACTACTGTTCTGAGACTCAGCTGTATTGTTCAAGCTAATTGAAGACTCTGGGTAGGCTTAGGAGTCAGGAGCACCAGCAAGAGGTAGCTTACTAGGTTGTTCATGGATTTTCCTTTGATGTAGCTGTAGGAAGCTATGAGTGAGTCGCCATGCCATACCATGGTGAGTGTGGGGCCATTGTTCCCAGGCCAGGCAGAGCAGGTCTACTGAGCTATCACAGCCTGATCTGCTTTGACTGAGATGGACTGTGGTTCAGACTGTGGTGCTGTTGTTCTCCATGTGGTGACCTGGGCAGAGAATCTTGGACTCTGACCCTTCCTGAGTATTGATTGTCCAGGGAGGAGGGGACCATGCAGCCTGGGAAGTAGAAAGCTGTGGTGCTTATAATATCACTATTTAGTGTGCACACACAGGCATTGCTTTTGGTGTGCAGTAGATAGATTGGAAAAATGAAGATCTCATTTCTAGAAATGATGAATGTTGTATTCCACACTCGGTTTTGTGTAACAAATTGTACAAATAGTTTTGAAACTGTAAGAAAAGAGTTGGTGGTGATCATCCTTCAGCAATACTTGGTTATTTTATTTTTATTTTTATTTTTTACCTTGTATTTACCACCAGGCACAATAGCATGCTTTAGAGAAATTCAATTCCAGGGTGCAAAATGAATTTCTAAGATGCAGGTGTGCCTGGTTTTAGGTAAGTGGATAGGGCAGATTCCACATCTTGTGACATAATCCATGCATCAGGAAACATTAAATTATTCTCCAAGATTGTTTTGGGTGTGAGTGTTATCAAGGGGTGGGGTGTGCCTGAACGCACAAGAGGACATGAGGGACTGCAATCCATAGCTTATCTTTATGATCACCTCCATTTTCCACTTCCAGAACAAAAGGGCTCTGTGGAAAGGAGGTTAGTAGTAGATGGAGGGTCAGAAATATAAGAGTTTAGGTGTCACTGTGAGTTAGTCTTGTGTGAGTTGTGAAATCTGTTTTTATTTGGTTTATATTAAATAAACAATCAAAGGTATCTCTGGTCCACTGCATATTTTTCATGTTAGAGTTTCCTTAGGTCTTTTCATGTAAACTTGGCTATATTTTGGGATTATGTTTTTGCCTTTTTCTCTCACTCCTTATTCTTTCACAAACACTGTACACATTCTTGATTATTGAAGTTTGTGGTAAGTATAGAAGACACATCATGCCAGAAGATTATGAAATTCATGACAATAGAATCATCCCTTATTTTTCTGTTTTCTTCTGTTTCTTACCAGGTGGCTTTTCTGGTAGGAGATTGAGATTTTGGATTGTTCTTTAGCAATCACATAAAGACAATTTGCACTTATGTCTGTAGAAGACAGAAGAGATAACGTAAAGGTGAGTGATACCAGTTGGACAGTTTACTCCTCTTTTGACATTTTCTTTTGGTGATGTGCCATTTTTTCAGAAGTTTCATGTGTCTAGTGGTCTACATATTTTTTAGTTGGATGATTTTATTCTCCTGAAAAGGTTAAATCAAAACCCTGCCCCATTCCTAATTCTGGTTTGAGGGTTGTAGCTTTTTAGGCATGTCATATCTTTCATAGGGCAAAATGTTTTTTTTTGGAAATAGAAAAAGTATAATATCTCAATTAAAGTTAAAAAAATCTTTGAAAGTTTAAAAATATACCTTAAATTGTATTTATTTCTAGATAATAAATTGCATTCACTTTTATATTCAGCCTGCCTTTTACAAGCAGCTTTTAAATAAAATCAATGTAAATCCTATGTGCCTGTCTCTGCCTCCCAGGTGGTATGTAAAAGTCACGTGCTTCCAAAATCTGGGATTAAGGCTATGAACCACCAACACCCTGTCACTGTAACCCCTGAATTTAGAAAACAACTAATTAATAGAGAACTGCTTGTCTCTGCTGGGATAAAAGGCACTGTCTATCACAACACTGCTCAAATATGTTATATTCACTCCAAATTATTCCAACTCAAACAAGTTTATACCTTTGAATTTACTTAAAACATTTTAAACCTCTTAACTATTTTTAATATGAAACAACAAAAGTATCCTTTTTTATTTAAGAAGAAAACACTAGTCTTCATAATTTTTTTTTTTTTTTTGGACTCAATGACCAAGCTGTCTGATGAACAGTTACCTCTGCTTATTCGGGAGATATCTACTATTCAAATCTAATCATTATCAATTTTGATAGGATCCACCATTTTTTTCCTGTGGAAACATTCGGTTTTAACAGTGAAGACACAGTTCAGTAGTTTCTCACTGTCTACTCCTTTTAGTTATTTTTACTTCTTTTTGTTCTAGAGTATTTAGGTGTGCTGTTAAGTTGCTACTAAGAGATCTTTCTGACTATTTTTTTCTGAATGTGCTCAGTGGTATGAACTGTCTTCTGGTCAACACTTCCATTGTGTACTATGACTTTTGATATGTTGTGTATTCATTTCATTGACTTCTAGAAAGTCTTTAATTTCTTTCTTTATTTCAGTTTGGATCCATTTTTTATTCAATGGAGTGTTGTTCAATTTCTATGAGTTTGTAAGCTTTCTATTGTTTTTGTTATTGGTGATGTGCTGCTTTAAACGTTAGTGGTCTGATAGGATGCAGAAGGTCATTGAAAGTTTCTTATATCTTTTGAGACTTCCACTGTTCAAGTATATCATCAATTTTGGAGAACAATATATGTGTTGCTGAGAAGAGGGAACAATCTTTTTGCTTGGGTGTATGTTCTGTAAACATCATTTGGGTAGTGCTTTGATGTTAGATAGCTGGAGCATTTATCTGTTCAGTTTGGTCAGGAGGACCTGTCCATTGGTGAGAGTGATATATTGAAGTCTTCCCCTATCAGTTTATGAGGGCGAGGATGTGATGCAAGCTGCAGAGGAGTTTCTTTTATAATTTGGGTGCTCTTATGTTTGGGGCATAGATGTTAAGTATTGAAATGTTATATTGCTGGATGTTTTTTTTTTTTTAAATATGTCATGTCCTTCGCCATCTTTTGATTAGTTGTTTTTGAAGTATGTTTTGTTAGATATTAAAAATGCTTTACAAGCTTGATGCTCTAATTCATTTATTTGGAATATATTTTCCAACCCTTTACTTGAGATAATGGCTATCTTGATATTAAGCTGTGTTTGATGTATTTAGAAGAAGGGTGGATTTTGTTTTATCATCCATTTTTGTGAGCCTGTGTCTTTTTATTGGTGAATTTGTGTCAATGGTATTAAAAGATATCAACAGTGATTGTAAATCCTGGTATTTTGGTGGTGGTGGTTTCAGCACCCTGTGTTGGGCTATATTTATAGATACATATTGTTTAAATTTGAGCTTATCATGAAACATCTTATTTTCTTCATTTGCTGATTGAAACTTTCTGGGCATGGTTAGTAATTTGTCTTGGCTTCTGTAGTATTTTAGAGTCAGAAGCACTCTGTCTAAGCCGTTCAACTTCTAGCATTTTTACTGAGAATACAGGATTAATTCCAATAGATCTGCCTTTTTTGTTTTTTGATTGGTTTTTGTTAGTTTCGTTTGGTTTTTTTGTTTGTTTTTTTTTTTTGGTTTTCAGTTGCAGCTTTTCATATTCTTTCTTTGTTCTGCATGTTTTGTATTTTAATTATTCTGTGCTAAGAGGAGTTTCTTTTCTGGTCCAGTCTCTTTGGTGTTTTGTATGCTTCTTGGCTTCTTGTGCCTTCATAGACATCTTCTTCTTTAGGTTAAGAAATTTTTCTTGTATGATTTGTTGAAAATATCTTCTGGACCTATGATCTCATCCTTCTTCTTCCAATCTGATTATCAGCATGTTTTGTGTTGTCATAATGTCCCAGAGTTCCTGGATGTTTCCTGAAAGTTTGTATGTAGACCAGGCTGGTTTTGAACTTACAGCTCTAAACTCCAGTCGAGTATTGGGCTTAAATCTAGGCCAACATGCCTCACATCAACATCACCATCATTGGCTGCTGAGCATGGAATATAGAGTTTTAGGTATTTATTTTCTTTTGTTTTGTATATGTAAGCATAGTTTATTGTGTTGATCTTCATCAACATCTTGCATTTGAAATTTGTCAGGGAGTATATTTAATTTCTGAGGAAGCCATTTATTCATGACACTAACACTATCTGAGCTTTCCAAGTCATTGAATTGTAGGTGTGGGACACTCTTCTTACCTGTTGTATTTTTTTTAAATTTTGTTTGTTTTATTCACATTTAATTTATTTTTAATTTAAATTTGTTTTTTTTATTTATTCTTTGACATAAACTCGAGTCTTTGATCACCTCCACCTTGGTGATGCAGCTTTGCAATGCCACAGAGGAAGATGATGCAGCCATCCTTGATGAGACCTGATAAGCTAGAAGGGGAGGAGATCCTTCCCAATTAGGAGACTAGAGAAAGGGCATAGGGGCAGAAGAAGGAGGGTGGGTGGGACTGGGAGGAGATGAGGGAGGGGGTATGGCAAGGATACAAAGTGAACACATTGTAATAAATTAATTGATTAAATTAAAAATAATTTATCCACTTAACATCCGAATTTTAATCTTCTCACTTGACTCTTCCTTGTCTCACCCTCCATTCTTCTTCCCTCCTTATCCCACTTCCTATATCTCAGATACAGGGAACCCTCCTCTCCTACCATCTGAACCCAGCCTATCAAGTCTCACTAGGACTGCCTGCATCCTCTTCCTCTGTGTCATAGCAATGCCCCCTCCACCAAGGGGAAATGATCAAATAGCAGACAACAGAGTCCATGTCTAAGCCAGCACCTTCTCCCCTTACTATGGATCGAACATGGAGACTGAGCTGCCTATCAGCTACATCTGAGCAAGGGTCTGGTTCCTCTTCATGATTGGTCTTTGGTGGGTCCATCAATCTCTGCAAGTCCCAATGGCCCCAGATTTGTTGTCCTTGTTGGTCTTGTTATGGAGGTCCTGCCTGTGCTCTACCCAAAGTTTGGCTGTGTGTCTTAGCATCTGCTTCGATCCCCTGCTGGGTAGAGCCTTTCAGAGGACATATATGTTAGGCCCTCATCCTGTTCCCCCTCTGCAGTCACTTCTGATGTCGATTCTATTTGCCCAATGATTAAGAATTGACCATCCTCCCTAGGGTCCTCTTTTTATTTAGCTCCTTTAGGCCTGTGGATTGTAGTATGTTTATCCTGTATTATGGCTATTATCCACTTACCATGCATGTCTTTCTGGTTTTGGAATAGGTCACTTAGGATGATCATTTCTAGTTCCATCCACTTGCCTGAAAATTTCATGGTTTCCTTTTTTTAAAAAATACCTGAGTAGCATTCCATTGTGTAAATGTACCACAATTTCTGTAAAGCAATTGTTCAGTTGAGAGACATGTAGGTTGTTTCCTGATTCTTGCTATTATGAATATAGATGCTATGAACATATTTGAGCAAATATCTTTGTTGAATGGTAGAGCATCTTTTTGATATATGCCCAGGAATGGTATAGCAGGGTCTTGAAGTAACACTATTTCCTATTGTCTGAGAAAGAATCAGATTGATTTCTAAAGTGGTTGTATAAGTTTGCACACCCACCAGCAATGGAGGAGTGTTCCTCTTCACATTCTCACTAGCACGTGCTGTCACTTTAGGTTTTGATCTTAGCCATGATGGGTTTAAGATGGAATGTCAGAGTAGTTTTGATTTGCTTTTCCATGATGACTATTGATATTTAGCATTTATTTAAATGTTTTTCCACCATTTGATATTCCTCTGTAGAGAATTCTCTGTTTAGTTCTGTACCCCAGTTTGAAAGTGATTATTTGGTTTGTTGGAGTTTAGTTTATGGAGCTCTTTATATATTTTGTTTATTATTTATAGAGCTATTTATAGAGCTTTCTGTTGTTTGTAGGGTTGGAGAAGGTCTTTCTCAGGCTGTAGGCTGTTATTTTGTTCTATTCACAAAGTTCCTTGCTTCATAGAATCTTTTCATTTCATGAGATCCTATTTATTAATTATTGATTTTAGAGCCAGTGCTCTTGGTATTCTGCTTAGGAAGTTATCTTCTATGCCAATGAGATCAAGGCTCTTTCCCACTTTTTCATCTAACAGATTTAGCGTATCTGGTTTTATGCTGGAAGTCTTTGATCAACTTGAACTTTAGTTTACTGCAGGGTGATAAATACGGATCTATTTTTATTTTTCCACATGTGGACTTCCAGTTAGACCAGCACCATTTGTTGAAGATGCTGTCCTTTTTCCATTGCATGGTTTTGGATTCTTTGACAAAAATCAAATGTCCATAGGTGTGTGGGTTTTTTTATGGGCCTTCACTTTCATTCCATTTATCCACCAGTCTGTTTTTATTCCAGTACCATGCAGTTTTTATTACTATTGATTTATAGTAGAGCTTGAGAGCAGGGGTGGGGATACCTCCTGAAGATCTGCTATTGTACAGGATTATTTTAGCTATTCTGGGTTTTTTATTTTTCCATATAAAGCTGAGAATTGTTTTTTCAATGTCCAGGGGGAATTGTGTTGATATTTTGATGGGAATTATCATTGAACCTGTAGAATGTTTTTTGGTAAGATGGCAATTTTGACTATGTTGATCCTACTGATCCATGAGCATGAGAGATATTTTTATCTTCTGGTATCTTTTTCAATTTCTTTCTTCAGAGTCTTGAAGTTGTTGTTGTTATTTTTTTTTTTTTTTTATAGGTTTTTCACTGGCTTGCTGAGGATAACACCAAGATATGTCAGTTTTTTTTCCTGCCTATTGTGAAGGGTGTTGTTTTCCTAATTCTTTCTCAGTCCATTTGTCTTTTGCATATAGGTGTGCAACTGATTTTTTTTTTTTTTTTTGAGTTAACTTTATATCCAACCACTTTCAACTGTAGGAGTTCCGTACAGTAGAATCTTTGGGGTGACTTTTGTTACCTGTCATATCATCTGTGAAGAGCCATACTTTGACTTCTCCCTTATCAATATATATCCCCTTGATCTCCTTTAGTTGTCTTATTGCCCTAGATAGGACTTTGAGTACTGTATTGAAGAGATTTGGAGAGAGTGTGTGGCCTTGTCTTGTCCCCGAGTTCAGTGGAATTGTTTTAACTTTCTTTCCATTTAGTTTGATGTTAGCTATAGGATTGCTGTACATTGTCTTTACTATTTTTAGATCTGTGCCTTTGTCCCCAGTCTCTCCAAGACTTTAAACAAGAATAACTGCTGGATATTATCAAATGCTTTTTTGGTTTATAAGGAAATGATCCTGTGCTTTTTTTTTTAATTTGTTTATGTGATGGATTAAGATTCCATATATTGAACCATTCCTGCATGCCTAGGATGAAGCCTACCTCGTCATGTTGGATGACATTTTTGGTATGTTCTTGGATTTGGTTTGCGATTATTTTATTGAGTATTTTTGCATCATTGTTCGTAAAAGAGATTGGTCTGAAGTTCTCTTTCTATTTTGGGGTCTTTGAGGGTTTATCAAGGTAACTGCTGTCACAAAAGGAGTTTGGTCATGTTGCGTCCATTTCTATTCTGTGGAATAATTTGAAGAATATCGGTTTTCACTCTTCATTGAAGGACTTGTAGAATTCTGCTCTGAAATCATCTCACACTTGGCTTTTTTTGGTTGGAAGGATTTTGATGGCTGCTTCTATTTTTTTTTTTTTTTAGGCAGTATAAGACTATTTAATATTTTTACCTGATATTGATTCATTTTTGGTAAGTGGAATCTAACAAAAGAATTGTATATTTCATTTAGATTTTTCAAATTTTGTGGCATATAGGCTTTTGACACAAGAGCTAATAGTTCTTTGGATTTTCTCAATGCCTGTTATCTCTCTCTCTCTTCCTTTCAGACTTTGTTGATTTAGATAATGTCTGTCTGCCATTTACTTGTTTGGCTAAGAGTTTGTCTATATATTTGATTTTCTCAAAAAACTAGCTCTTGGTTTCGTTGATTCTTTGAATTATTCTTTGTTTCTAATTTATTGATTTCAGGCCTGACTTTGGTTATTCCTAGTGGTCTACTCCTGTTGGGTGTGTTTGCTTCTTTTTTCCTAGGGCTTTCAGGTGTGCCCTTAAGTTGCTTGTATGACATGTCTCTAATAGCTTATGAAGGCCTTTAGTGCTATTAAATGTCCTCTTAGGACTGCTTTCATTGCATCCCATGAGTTTGGGTATGATGTGCATTCATTTTCATTGAACTGTAGAAAGTTCTTTCTTTATTTCTTCCCTGACCTAGATTTCATTGAGTAGGGAGTTGTTCAGTTCACACGTGTGTGGGCATTTTGTTATTTCTGTTATTTTTGAGGTTTGTCTTTCATCTATCATGGTCTGATAGGATACAAGATATTATTTCAATCATGTTGTATCTCTTGAGGCCTGGTTTGTGACCTACTGTATGGTCAGTTTTGGAGAAGGGTCAGTCCATAAGGTGCTGAAAGAAGATAGATTCTTTTCTGTTTGGGTTAAAAAATTCTCTAGATATCTGTTAGGTTCATTTGATTCATGACATCCATTCATGTCATTATCTCTCAGTTTAAGTCCTTTTCCATTGCTCTGTCCCTTGATGATAGTGACATGTTGACCACTCCCACTATTAATGTACGGTGATTGATATGTTCTTTAAGTTTTATTAATGTTTCTTTTACAAATGTGGGTGTACTTGTATATGCGGCATTGTTGCTCAGAATACTGATACCATCTTGGTGGAATTTTCCTTTGATGAGTATGAAATATTCTTCCTCATTTTTATTCATTCATTTATTTATTTATTTATTTATTTATTTTTATTTAGGAGCAATAACTGATATCAGGCAATATTTTCATATTTTGAAACTATGTGTAACAGCATAATTTTTAAAAAATCTTTCAACATTTTATTGTGTTCTTTTAAAATTTTTATTAATAACAGTTTATTCACTTTGTATCCCCCAACAAAGGCTGATCCCCCCTCAATGGGAGGTGATCAAAGAGCAGGCCAATGAGTTCCTGTCAAAGACAGTCTCTGTCCCCATTACTATGAAGCCCACTTGGATACTGAACTGCCATAGGCTACCTATGTGCAGGGGTTTCAGGCCATCTCCATGAGTGGTCCTTGGCTGGAGTATCAGTTTCAAAAAAGACCCCTGTGCCCAGAATTTTTGAAACTGTTACTGTCCTTGTGGAGCTCCTGTCCTCTCCAGGTTTACCATCTCCCAGTTCTTCCATTAGATTCCCTGCTCTCTGCCCAAAGTTTGGCTATGAGTCTCAGCATCTGCCTTGACACCCTGCTGGGTAGAGCCTTTCTGTTGTAGGCTCCTGTCCTGTCCCTGTATTCTCCCTCATCTGATGTCCATCCTCTTTGCCTTTCTGCAAGGGATTTGAGCATCTTAGCCAGCATACTCCTTCCTGATTAACTTCCTTAGGTGTACAGATTTTTGTATTTTTATCCTATATCCACTTATGAGTGAGTATATACCCTGTGAGTCTTTCTGCTTCTGTCATACTTCACTCAGGATGATCTTTTCCATTTCCCACCATTTACCTGCAAATTTCATGTTTTCCTTGTTTTTCATTGCTGAGTAATATTCCATCCTATAGATATACCATAATTTCTGTATCCATTCCTCAACTGAGGGCCATCTGTGCTGTTTCCAGCTTCTGGCTATTACAAATAAAGCTATTACAAACATAGTTGAGCAGATGTCGTTGTTGTATACTTGAGTGCCTTTTGGATATATGCTTAGGAGTGGTACAGCTGGATCTTGAGGAGGCGCTATTCCTAACTGTCAGAAAGTGTCAGGTTGATTTGTAAAGTGGTTGTATAAGTTTACATTCCACCAGCAATGAAGGAGGGTTCCTCTTTCTTCAAATGCTATCCAGCATGAGTTGTCACTTGAGTTATTCATCTTAGTCATTTTGATGGTTGTAATGTGAAATCTCACGGTGGTTTTGATTTGCATTTCCCTGATGACTAGGAATGTTGAACATTTCTTTAAGTGTTTCTCTGCCATTCTATATTCCTCTATTGAGACTTCTCTGTTTAGCTCTGTACCCCATTTTTTAATTTGGGTTACTTGATTTGTTGCTGTTTAACTTCTTGAAAACTTTATAAATACTGGATATTAACCTTCTGTCAGATATAGGGTTGGTGAAGATCCTTTCCCAATCTGCAGGCAGTCATTTTGATTTGACAACAGTTTCCTTTGACTTATAGAAGTTTTTCAGTTTCATGAGGTCCCATTTATTGATTATTGCTCTTAGAGCCTGTAATGTTGAAGTTCTGTTCAGGAAGTTGTCTCCTGTTCCAATGACTCCAAGGTTCTTACTTACTTTTTCTTCTAACAGGGTTAGTATGTCTGGTTTTATACTGAGGTTTTTGATCCACCTGAACTTTAGTTTTATGCAGAGTGATAAATATGGATCTATTTGCATTTTCCTACATGTAGACATCCAGTTAGACCAGCACCTTTTGTTGAAGATGATATCTTTTTTTTCCAATGTATGGTTTTGGAATCTTTGTCAAAAATCAGGAGTCCATAGTGTGTGGGTGTATTTCTGGAACTTCTATCCGATTCCGTTGATCCACTAGTTGGTGTCTATGCAAGTACCATGCAATTCTTATTACTGTTGCTCTATAGTACAGCTTGAGATCAGGGATGGAGATACCTCCAGAATATCTTTTATTATGGAAGATTATTTTACCAATTCTGGGTTTCTTGTTATTCCATATGAAGTTGCAAATTTTTCTTTTAAGTCTGTAAAGAATTCTGTTAGTAATTTGATGGGAATTGCATTAAATCTGTAGATTGCGTTTGGTAAGAGGACGATTTTCACCATGTTAATCCTGCCAAGCCATGAACATGAGAAATCTATCTTCTGATATCTTCTTCTATTTCTTTCTTCACAGGCTTGAAATTTTTTCATACAAGTCTTTGACTTGCTTGGTTAGGGTCACACCAAGGTACTTTATGTATTTTTGACAATTGTGAAGGGTGCTGTTTACCTAATTTCTTTCTCAACAATTTTGTCTTTTGTATATAGGTGGACTACTTATTTTTTGAGTTGATTTTGTATCCAGCCACATTGCTGAAAATGTTTGTCAGCTTTAGGTGTTCCCTGGTAGAATTTTTGGGGTCACTCAGGTATACTATCATATCATCTGCAAATAGTGATATTTTGACTTCTTCCTTTCCCTTTTGAATCCCCTTGATGTGCTTTAATTGTGTTACTGCTCTAGCAAGGACTTTGAGAACTATGTTGAAGAGATATGGAGATAGTGGGCAGATATACCTTGTCCCTGAATTCAGTGGGATTGCTTTATATTTCTCTCCATTTAGCTTGATGTTGGCTATAGGCTTGCTGTATATTGCCTTTACTATGTTTGGGTATGTGCCCTGTATCCCTGATCTGTCCAATACTTTAAACATGAATGGATGCTGGATTTTTTCAAATGCTTTTTCAGCATCTAAGGAGATTATCATGTGTTTATTTTTCTTTCAAATTGTTAATATGGTGGATCATAACTTATATTGAACCACCCCTGCATACATGGCATGAAACCTACTTGGTTGTAGTGGATGATATCTTTGATGTGTTCTTGTATTGGGTTTGCAAAGTATTTTGTTGAGTATTTTTGCATCAATGTTCATAAGAGAGATTGTCCTGAAATTGTCTTTATGCTGGGGTATCCAGGGCTGCTTGCTCCTGAATAACAAGGTTCTGCAGATGCCATATTGCTTCGTCTTTCATTGGTTGAGCTTTTACACTGGCCTCTACCCATTGGAATATCCTAGGTGTTGGATGTTAGTTTCTGGTACTTCCTGGAATCCTGTGGTGGGTTGAATCCCCTTGACAGGAAGATGATTTTTCCCAAAGGAGGCCTCCTCATATTTTTGGGTATGGTCACTGAATGGCAGGTGATTTTCAGGAATTGCCACAGCTCACCACAGGCATGCAGGCCTGAGTAGTAATTGTGGCCTTTGTTAGTAAAGGGGACTATCCTCTCATCCAGAGAAGTCCTGGAGACAGCTGCCCTGCTGCTGGGTTTCTTGCTGTAAATTTAGTGAGCTGCTGCTGTAACCTGGGTGCCTTGTGGTTTGGTCAGTTTAGTTAGGGAAAACTGGTTGTCCCTTGGTGCAGTATCTGGGGGTTGATCTTAGGGAACCCAGCCTTCTGTAGGTCTAGGTTTGGAGCTTTGTGCCCCAGTACCCAAGTGGTAATCAGTGGCAGGTGAGCACCACTTTCATGTGTGCAGCAGGAGGCTAGAGTCTGGAGCCTGTGGATAACCAGAAACTTTTCTGGAGCTAGGTGTCCTGAAGTAGGGCCAGATATTTCCCCCACCTTTGGGTTTTCTCCCAACAGAAAGACCCAGTCTGTACTGTTGGGAGGGGGTGTAGAGTGCATAGGCACTTGCTTGTGAATGGTGGCTCCAAGTTGGTGACTGGAAAGGAACCTGGAAAATTTTTCCAATAATTTTCCCATATGTGGTCGTGGTAGTGGTGGTGGTAGTGGTGGTGGGAGGGTCAGCTGAGTGGTCTAAGCTGGGACCTGCTGTTTCCCTCCCTGTGGGGTTTTCTTTCTACAGGGAAACCCATCCTTTAGTGCCCTGGGGTACACAGTTCTGTCTGTGATGGAGAGTTGGTTACGTGGGTCTGGCGGCTGAAGTCCCATTCAGGGCTGGCTGCTGTGCACCTGTAAGTCTACAGGACCTTTTCCATGGATAGACTGGATGACATTCACTCAGTCCCACTTGCTTCCTTCCCTGTGGGTTTTTCTTGAGAGTGGGACTCCCAGTCTCTGGTGTTCTGGCGTGCACAGTTCAGCCTGGGAAGGTGATCAGGACACACTTCTTGGGTCTATTTCCTTGAAAACCTTATTCCTGCCAAAACAGCCCAGGAAATTTTCCAGGGATTAGCTGGGTGCTCTGAGGTTGAACCCAATTGTTTTTCTCATCATTGGGTTTCTTATCACCTGGTAAACACAGTCAATGTTGTTTAGGGACCAACTGTTCCAACAATTTGTCACTGTGCAGTCTCTGTTACCCCGCTGATCAGTATGCAATCAGCCCTGCAATCTGGAATCTGTTTTTAATTTTTACTGTATATGAGTATTTTGATTGTAGTCATGAATATGAACCTCTTGTGTGCCTGATCGTCACAGTAGTCCAAAGATGTGTTCAGAACACATGAACTTATAGCAATTGATAATAGTGGGTCCCCGTTAAACACTGACATTTCAGACCAATTATTTGCAAGAGCAGCAAGAGCTCCTCACTGCTGAGCCATCTCTCCTGCCTTATGTTGCTTACATATATCATCATTTACATTGCTAATATTTTCATCTTTCTATTTTTAGCTATTTAAGCATGCATTCCTTTTAGTAAGATCTTATTAAAGTTACAGTTTAAGCTAGGGCATTGTAGATTTCTGGAAATTGAATATACAACTGGAGTGAATGTATAATTCCTTGTAGAAGCTTCAGTAAACACCTCTCAAGTTCTTTCCATCTTTTATGTTTGTTTTATTGACTTAAAGGGGAGACTCTGTCTTAACTATATAGGTCTGGCTGTCCTAGAACTCTTTGTATAGATCATGCTGGCATCCAATTCAATAAGATATACCTGTGTCTGCCTCCTGAGTGATGGAATTAAAGGCATGACAGAATATACCCAGCTTGTCCATCATTTTTTTTTGTAGTTAGTAACTGTTCATAAATTTCTCTGATGTGTACTTAGTACTGTTCATCTGTTAATTTCTCTCTGTGTGTCTCTGTCTCTCTCTTTCTATTTTGCTCTCTTCTCTCTGTTTGTCTGTGTCCACATTAATTTCCATGACTATTCCAAAACTCTATCCTATTCAGATATGGCACAGTTAAACTTTGTTATTCTGTTTCCTTCTAAAATGACTTAGTGATAATATTCACACTTATTTTTCAATAGAAAAGTTTTAATCTTTATTTTAAACTATAGACTATACATGATTAGAAAGGAAAATATACAAAACAATGATCAAAGAATAATCATGTGTTCTATGCCTTTTCTTTTGTCTGGGAACTCAGAAATATGATGTTATCAGCTATGATTATTGCTGCTTGCCACTCACATTATTTTTATCCATCTATTCAATGTAGTACAATTTCCCCTCCACAAATATATGAGCCCTCATTTTCATATACTGGTATGCCAAATCTCTGATCCCTGGTCAAAACATGATATCCAGTGCCATGTTGTCTTTTGACTGACACCACCCATCTGTTCACTGTCACCTGATAGCCACATCTCATTTGTTGCTAGATAAAATATGATGACTGTGTTTTTTCCTTCCACCTGTCTCATGACAGGGTCCTGACCTACTGGCCCAAGTAACTAAAGATGATTCATACATCACTCAAGAACCCAACTAATGTCTAATTCATATTCATGCCTTACAAACTAATGAAACGCCTTTAACAAAGGTTTCCAAAGCACGCCTTTGGTTTTCCGTACAATCTAACCTTTAAGTTTTTTCTTCTCCTCTTGTTCACTGATGCACAGCACCCAACTATCTAACACTAGAACTTCTGTGTCAGAAAATAAATGGAAGCAGCATTAGAATTATATGATTATATTGCCAATGAAGTATAAATTAATATTGTTGCTACTCTTTCTGTTGTACAAATGCATGGCATATTTTAGAATGCAGTGACCTTCAATGATGTGCATGTGAAATTCAGCCAAGAAGAGTGGGCTTTGCTGGAACCATCACAGAAACAACTCTACAATGATGTGATGCTAGAGACCTGTAAAAACCTCACTGCTATAGGTAAGACAGCAAATTTTCTTTCACTTTTAAAATAAGGAGACAAGTCTTACTTTGTTATTGATCCTTTTCTATGATTCCAATTGAGAATGAGGAGGAATGAGGTGAATAAATCAGGCATGGTTCTAAGGGTCACAAGAAGATAGTGATTTAAGTTTTGCCTTAATAATAATATATTTCCAATAATATATATTTTCTGGTACTATATTTTAGGCTACAATTGGGAACACCATAATATTGAAGAACATTTTCAAAGTTCTACAAGTAATAAAAGGTAACTTTATGTGCACAGTGATACAGATATGAATCTTAAGAAATTTTAATGTGTCCTGGAAGTATGTTTGTCTGTTCCTTTGTTGGCTGCTTTTATTTTCTGTTTTTGAAATAGTTTTTTTTTTTTTTTCTGTGTAGCTGTGGCTTGACTTAGACTTGCTTGTTAGACCAGCCTGACCTTAACATGACACAGATCTGCCTGATTCTGCCTCCACAAGTGCTGGGATTAAAGACATGTACCAGCACCACTGGCTGTGTCCTGAAACTTTAAAAAAAAAAACAACAGTGCAAAAACAGCACTGCTTTAAGTGTGGTGATGATCATTAAAATCTCACAATTCCATGAACTTAAATATCAGGTATCTGATTTGTGTTTACAAGGTACTCCCCTAAGATAGAAGAAAATAAAATAATATTGTAACAGAAAATACCATTTGAATCATATGGATATTACAGCTACTGACTTGAACTGCCAATCTGTTTAGTCTCATTTTATCTACTCAGATATTGTAAGAGGTATACACATTGAATAGGTGATCAGTATATGTCCAAAACCTTCTAATGAGCAAATATTTCATAGTACAACCAGTGTTACTCATATTCATGCAGTAACATTGTAAAGTTTAGTGAAGTGAGCAGCTTATGAGAATCAAGAATATTGTTGTGGAGAAACCTTAATCCCTATATGACATGTCTATGATGAACAAAAAAATGTGTGAATTCAATGTGGGAATCTTTTATTAATCTTTTAATTTAAATAGGTGTATCATATATCACAATGTTTCTAAGACACATGAGCATATTGATATTGAAAGAAGCAGTGTACCTATCTTTCTCCAAGAACAATTGATTTTGTAGTAGTCCCCACTTTCGGTAGATTTTTGTGAATGTGATAAATGGTTACTCTTAATTGGTTTTGCAACTTCACTGAGAATTCATCAGCAAACACTTACTGCTGAAAATACCTATGAATAATAGGAATTTGGAACTTCTTCTGCTTGTTCTGCTCACTTCTTAAATGAAGTGTCATTCATACAGTACAAAAATTTGCAAATGGGATTGCTGTGGTAAAACTCTGAATTCTTACAATTCTCTTCATATATTTGAGAAAATCTCTTATAGAAAAATGATGGAATCAAATAACAAATTCTCTTACCATCATAGGAATCTTCAAAAATACCCATAATGAAGGGGAATACCATGAATGTAAATAAAGTGATAAAACTTTAAAATTTTATTCTTTTTTACCATTAGACTGGTAATTTTAAAATGAATTCATTTAGATAAATATATTTATTAGTGTAATGAAATGACTGGGGTAAATCTCTCACATGTGCCAATTATCTTTGCAGGCATGAAAGTAGTCATACTGGAGAGAAACCCTTTAAATGCACTTTATGTGGTAAAGCCTTCCCTTATACCACTGTTCTCATGTGGCATAAAAGAATACACACAGGAGAGAAGTCTTATAAATGTAATCAATGTGGTAAAGCCTTTGCAAAAAACAGTCATCTCACGCGGCATAAAAGAACACATACTGGAGAAAAACTTTATGAATGTAACCAGTGTGGTAAAGCCTTTGCAGAAAACAGTCATCTCATACGGCATAAAAGAACACACACTGGAGAGAAACGTTATGAATGTAATGAGTGTGGTAAAGCCTTTGCAGAAAACAGTCATCTCATACGGCATAAAAGAA
The DNA here is from genome assembly GCA_036365155.1 of Meriones psammophilus. Classification (NCBI taxonomy): domain Eukaryota; kingdom Metazoa; phylum Chordata; class Mammalia; order Rodentia; family Muridae; genus Meriones; species Meriones psammophilus. The sequence continues at coordinate 242,875 of JAEOAE010001228.1, forward strand.
CACACACTGGAGAGAAACATTATGAATGTAATGAGTGTGGTAAAGCCTTTGCAAAAAACAGTATTCTCTTAAGCCACAAAAGAACACACACTGGAGAGAAACCTTATGAATGTAAGCAGTGTGGTAAAGCCTTTGCACAAAACAGTGCTCTCATAAGCCATAAAAGAACACACACTGGAGAGAAACCTTATGAATGTAAGCAGTGTGGTAAAGCCTTTGCACAAATCAGTACTCTCTTAAACCACAAAAGAACACACACTGGAGAGAAACCTTATGAATGTAAGCAGTGTGGTAAAGCCTTTGCACAAAACAGTGCTCTCATAAGCCATAAAAGAACACACACTGGAGAGAAACCTTATGAATGTAACCAGTGTGGTAAAGCCTTTGCAGAAAACAGTCATCTCATACGGCATAAAAGAACACACACTGGAGAGAAACGTTATGAATGTAATGAGTGTGGTAAAGCCTTTGCAGAAAACAGTGATCTCATAAGGCATAAAAGAACACATACTGGAGAGAAACGTTATGAATGTAATGAGTGTGGTAAAGCCTTTGCAGAAAACAGTCATCTCATACGGCATAAAAGAACACACACTGGAGAGAAACCTTATGAATGTGACGAGTGTGGTAAAGCCTTTGCACGAAACAGTAATCTCATAAGCCATAAAAGAACACATACTGGAAAGAAACCTTAGAAATATACGCAATGTGATAAAGCGTTTGCACAGCAGAGTAGTCTCTGAAAACATGAAAAAAAAAAACAGTGGAGAGGAGCCTTGTGAGGGTAATTAGTGTGGTAAAGCCTTTGCATTTAACAATCATCTCCTAAGACAACCACACATTCTGGATGGAAACCACACGAATATACCTATATGGCAAAGCCTTTGCACATAACATCTCCTAATACATAAAAGAACACGTACTGGAAAGAAGCTGTCTGTCTGTAACCAATGTGAATAAAACTTTTGGATTTCAGAATCATCTTCACACTCATGAAAGAAATCCTAATGGAAAGAAATCCTGTGAGTGCTTTTAACATGGTGAAACCATTCCACATTTTTATAATCTTCATCATCATGAAAGGATTCATAATGGAGGAAAACTTATGAATGTGTTAAAATGGTGAGGCTTTTCACAAATCTAGAGTCATCATCATCATAAAAGTATCCTTACTGGAGAGGAATTCTGTGACTATAAGCAATATGGAAAGGCCTTTGTGTTCTTTGGTCCACTGATATCCAACAGAACTGAAAAACTAGCTCAATGGAAATGACCTCCCTTTTCTAAAGGGTAAAGGGAATACGGGGAATAGGAATGGAGGGTAGTACGGGGGAGGGAGAAGGGAGGGGGACTACAATTGGGTTTTAAAGTAAATAAACTTATTTTTAAAAAGAATACAATGAATGGTGAATATCAATTACATGCAACAGTATTATATAATAAGGTGTTTATGGAAGACTTATTGATAATCCTGATTCTCAATATTTACTGTTTCCAATTGCCTCACTTTACACAAGAAACTTTCAGTCCAGTGGATGAATATGTATGGAATGGTGAACTAACACCAGCCAGGAAGTTCTCTGAAAGTAACACAACAGTGGCAGCCTGTAGAAGTTTCTTTGTGTACACATACCTATTGTTCCAGGGGTTCTATTGAAAACCATCACAACTCAGACTGAATTTTGAGATGTGAGGGAGGAGGCTTTCTTTTCTATGTATGACTCTGCTTCTGGCCTAGATGGGTAACCATGTAAAGAGTGAGTTTTCTCTGCCTGACTTCATCTGGAGAGTATCTTTAGACTTGGACACCACCAATTAAATTTGATAGATGGCCTTTGACACAGATCCCTGATAACTCTCCCCTCCCTTCAAATATCGGATAATTTGGATCTGTGTCCTTGTTCCTATTCATATAATAGGAATGTGCTGTTTAATGCAAATCAAGCATCGTTGAATTGCCTAGCATTAAACAATTATCTACACCTATGCTTGGAGCATCCCAGGCACTCCCCAAGGGGTATAAGCCTCTGTTTTCTGTTTTCTATAATTAAAGTTGAACTTACTTTCTGAGGTGGTTGCCCCAGTGGCTGACCACTGTTATCCTTGCGGGCTTTCTAAGCTTTATACTACTCATCTTCTGTCCCTCATGCCTTCCTGGGCTGGTGGGAAACAGCCCTCCAGGCAGCAAGACAATCATATTCTCTGAAATGCCTGTGATAAAATGTTTCAGACTTCATAGCATTTCAAATTTCACATGTTTCTGGATGTGAAATGGTCAATCAAACAGTGTCTTGGGGTGGGACTCTTTTAAATGAGTTATACTTAGTGTTTAGTTCACTGTAAGGTTGCAGGCAAGCTTCATGGTATGGAATCTTCTGAGGTGAGTACAGTGGCCTATAGAAAAGAAATAAGAGCAGAAATTTTATTTCTCTGTTTTTAATGGCTGAGTAGTGTTCCGATAACATATGGGTGGATTGCAGAAGAGAGGAACTCCCCTTTTGAGTGGACTAGGGAATGGGGATGGGGGTAAGATGGAGGGAGGGTGGGACCAGTAGTAGTTGAGGGAGTGACCTTCAATCAGCATATATAATGAATAAATTGTGAAAAATAAAAATATTTAATAAAATAAAATATAGTAATAAAAACAAAACAAAAAAGGAAAAAATTGAGTCTAGTTTGGGTAACCGCCCTCCCTCAAAGAGAAGAAAGAAGATATATAGAAAGAAAAGAAAAACAGAATCTTTGTCTTTGTCACCTTTCTTCTCTGTGGTCTCACTTTATAATCATTATCCAATGGAGACCATGCTTCTCTCTCTGAAGTTTATGTTACCATAGAAGCAAGATTCAATCCTGGAACTAATGGCAGAGGTTCCTAATTAACATATTAAATCAAACCTACCTGCAGTTTTCTCCCGACAGTCCTCTAGTCCTTCCATGTTTTCTGGTCCTCCAGGCTAGTACAGCCCATGCAATACCCTGAATTCTCCTTCCCAGGGCCTGAGCTTACCTAACTCCTTCCTCACCAGTCCATAGGCAAACTATTTTGGCTACCTGGTCCTGTCAAGAGCCATGCAGGAGCAACAGTAAAATAGCTGAAGAACTCATGGAATGTGGCTCCCCTGTGAGCATAGTCATGATGAGTTTGTCTTGGAGAAGCATAATCCCAAGAGCTGGTTTTCCCGAGGACTTTGTGCTCTCATGTAGCATATCTCTGCTTGTTGCCCTTATGATGCCCATATACCTCATAACATGAGTTGTATGAAAACTCTAAGAAGTCTTCTAGCTGATCACTGGGCAATATCACTGGCATTTAAAATTAACATTGCTTGATCTCTTTTCACATGTTTACTGGAGCAGATTAATTAATTAACCACTTCCCTTGAAAGGAGCCATAGACGTAGATTGTTAGCAATGACCATTATACTTAGAAACAATTTGGAAAAATAGATTGTTTAACAAGGTCAGGGAAGATGTTTTTGCTAATGGCTCTGATGTAAAAATCTTAGAGAACAATTTAAAGTTAAGAAAACTACACTATTAATAGTAAATCCAGGGATGTTTTAAGGTTGATGAGCTGAGAAAAGAGCTCAAGGCAGCATTAGCTATCTGGGCACCCTCAAATTGGGACCAAAACTGAGACAGCAGTTGATTCCCCTATATTTGTTTTTCCCCTCAGCTTCCTGATATAATTTAATAAAAATGATTAATGAGCACACCCCTTTAAGTTTTAAAGTACAGGTGCCAGTACCATGCCATTTTTATTACTGTTGTGCTATAGTACTACTTGAGATCTCAGATAAAGATACCTCCAGAAAATCTTTTATTGTACAAGCATTTTTTAAATCAATTCTGGGTTTTTTGTTTTTCCATATGAAACTGAGAATTGTTCTTTCAAGGTTTGTAATGAGTTGTGCTGGTATTTTGATTTGAATTGCATTGACTCTTTAGATTTCTTTTGGTAGAGTGGCCATTTTTACTATGTTAATCCTCCAATCCTGGAGTATGGGAGATCTTCTGATATCTTCCTGAAGTTCTTTTTTTTTTCATACAAGTCATTAACTTGCTTGATTAGAGTCACACCAAGGTACTTTATGTTATTTGTGGCTTTTGTAAAGGAGTTTTGTTTCCCTAATATCTTTCTGAGCCCATTTGTCTTCTCTATACAGGAGGGCTTCAGAATTTTTAAATTTAATTCTGTATCCAGTCATTTTGCTGAAGTTGTTTATCAGCTGTAGGAGTTCCCTGGTTGAAATTTTTAATGTTATTCATGTGTACTATCACATCATCTGCAACACAAGCTGGACTGGATGTGGAGAAAAGGGAACCCTTCTCCATTGCTGGTGGGAATATAAACTTGGACAACCACTTTAGAAATCAATCTTGTGCTTTCTCAGAAAATTGTGTATAGTGCTACTGGAATATTCAGTTATCCCAACCATGGGCATATATTCAGAAGATTATCAACCATACAACAAGGACATTTGCTCAACTATACTCATAACAGCTTTATTGACAATAGCCAGAATCTGGAAACAACTTAGATGTCCCCAATCTGAGGAATAGACACAGAAATTGTGGCACATTTATACAATGCAATACTATTTAGCAATTAAAAACAAGTAAATCAGCAGGCAAATGGATGCAACTAGAAAAGATCACTCTGAGTGAGGTATCCAGAAGCAGAAAGACACTCATGGTATATACTCACTTATATGTGGATATTAGCCATATAATATAGGATTAAAAATACTAAAATCTATAGTCCTAAAGGATCTAAACAACAGGAAGAACCTTAAGGAAGATGCTTAATCCTCATTCAGAAGGGAAAATGGTATAGACATCGGTAATGGGGGAAGATAGGGAACAGGGCAGGAAACTACCACAGAGGGCCTCTGAAAGAATCTACATAGCAAAGTATTGAAGCAGATGGTTAGACTCATAGCCAAATTTTGGGCAGAAAGCATGGAATAATATGGAAGATTCAGGAGGTAGACAGACCTGGACGGGAGAGTCCCTCCACAAGGAGGCCAAATGAGCCAAAAAAATATGGGCTCTGAGGGTCCTGTTCCAAATAAGGACTATGCATAAAGAATACCTGCTCAGATGTAACTCATAAGTATCTCAGTTTCCCTGAGAGTTCCCTATTAAGGGTAACAGTGGCTGTCTCTGATATGAACTCAGTGGCAGGCTAAGGATCACCTACTCCTGGAATGGGCAGCCTTGCCAGGTCACAGAAGAAGACGGTGCAGCCATTCTTGGTAAGACTTGACAAGAAAGGCTAGGCTAAGATAGTAGGGAAGTAGGACTTCCCCTATCAGTGGACTAGGAGAGGGGCATTGCAGGAGAAGAGGAAGATAGGTTGTAACTGGTGAAAGATGAGGGAGGGGCTTACAGCCAGAAAACAAAGTGAATAAATTGTAATAATCAATAAAAAAGAAAAAAAATGAGTTTTTTTATTTTCCTGAGATGGCTGGACTCAGGCAACTATCTCTTAAAAACAACTAGGAAGAATAGTATTTCATCTCTACACATTTTCCTTTTCCTTTAATATTATATGCAATAAATATCCTTGATAAAATTCAGTGGTTTCTTATATATTCCTAGTATTATAATATTGTAAAATACTTTACAAATCAAATTTTGATATATGTTAAGTGTGTAAAAATAGTTTATGAAAAAGTGGCTTGAATTTTCAAAAGTGCAAAGAATGATTACTCAAAACTCTGGAGAGTGAGAATGGAAGGAAAATTGATGGAAGAATAATATATAAATTAATTAATATCTCTTACACAGTAGTTATAACATTTTGGTTATTGAGATTTGAAAAACATACACAGAATATGTCTCAAGTAAACAATGTATGCTATTAGTAATAGCTCCTATGCATGCACCCTGAAGTATTTCTTTATATTCTTCCTCTTGTCACTGAAATGTGTTCTTTGACAAGTCATGCCACTACACCCTGATGTTCAGGCTCTAACACTGACCGTTCAATTCTTATTTCAAGGTACTGACTGCTTAGAGCCCAATTAGGAATGAAGTCAGAAAATGTTTGATTTCTGTATCTAGCTAAGGTCACAATTTTTGATGATACATTTTTAGTTCATCCACAATTTCAAAGTAAAATGATTGACTTTCTTGAAATGTTAAATGTTCTCTCTCACACACATGCACACACACAGGCATACATAATGCATGATACATGTAATAGGAGTTATTGGCAACAGAAGACTTGAAATTGAAAGAGCCAAAAGAGGGCTGTATGGGAGGTTTTGTAGGGAGGACAGAGATGTGAGAAATATTGTAATTATATTAAAATCTAAAAAAAAGTACATGTTTTCCATGAATAAAGAAATTGAATAATGTAATATTTTGCACTCATGTGATTCAGGACAATCAAGTCTATTCTATCTTAGCACACAGTTAGCTGTGTTTCAGTAAACATGAGGATAGATGTGTGCTGGACCTGCCCAAGTGGTCTGTTGTTTTCATATGGATAATGGTGGAACTCCTCATTCAGAGTGTACAGTATATATTCTCTTTTAAATTGATCTAAGAATTTTAGGTATTTTTGTGTGGGAACTGTATAAAATAAAGATCCCCTAAACTTCTTTCTTGGTCCACTTTCTTCTACTGTCTCCTTCCATCTTTTGACACAGAGATGCTATCTAACCTGGATGGTAAAGAGTGTTCAGTACATGCAGCAGAAGAATGGACATTTTTGTCTAGTCCATTCTGTTAGTTCCTATCTTTCTATTGGAGAATTGAACAACCAAGTTCAGAATTTTCAATGAACAATGTTTATTATTTCCCTTTATTTTGTGGTTATGGTGTGGGGGTTTGCCTCTTTTAATTTGATGCTAGGGATTATTAATTTTTTTGTCTTTTATTGGATGTGATTAACATTTTTAGATAGGAGTTTTGCTTTGATTGGCTTCTGTAGTGAAGGAGTTTTACAGAAATACTGCTCATATTTGGTTTTATTGTACATTATATTTTTTATTCACCATTTATTATTGAAAGTTTACTGGATATAGTAATAAGGGTCCCTTAAAGATTATATACAATCTGTCTCAGCCATTCTAGGTTTAGAATTTCTCTTGAGAGATCAGGAGTTACTCTAATGAGCCTGAATTTATATGCAACTTAGTCTTTTCACTTGCAACTTTTAATATACTTTCTTTGTTTAATATACTTTTCTTTACATTTAGGGTTTTGATTTTATGTGCTGAGCACAATTTCTTTTCTGGTATGCTTTGTTGTTCTATATACTTTTTGTACTTTTATAGCCTACCCCTTCTTCATTAGGTTAAGGATACATTCTTCTATTATTTTGCTGAAAATATTTTCTAGGATTTTGATGTGAGTTTTGTCTTCTTTTTCCATTTCTATTATTCAGAAGTTACTTTTTTGCACTTTTTAGATTTTATGGATGTTTTGTGCATGGCTACTTAACATTTCTTTTGACATTTTTGTTGTTTTTCTTCTTTTTCTTATTCTTCTTCCTCTTCTCATCCTTCTCCTCCTCCTGCTTCTCTTCTTTCTCCAACTCCTCCTCCTATTATTTTTTTAAATAATTTATTTAATTTTATTTTATGTGCATTGGTGTTAAGGTGTCAGACCACCTGGACAGATTATGGACAGTTGTTAGCTGCTATGTGGGTGCTGGGAGTTAAACCTGGATCCAATGGAAATAGAGACAGTGCTCTTAACCACTGAGCCATCTCTCAAGCTCCCATATACTATTATTTTCCTGAAAATATTTCTGGGATTTTGATGTGAGTTTTGGCTTCTTCCTCTATTTCTATTATTCATAAATTACTTTTTTGCACTTTTTAGATATTCTGGATCTTTTTGTATGGGTATTTAACATTTCTTTTGATGAAATTATCCAGTTGTTTTTGTTTTTCTTCTCCTAGTTCATAATCATCTTCATCTTCATTTCCTCATCCTTCTTCTCCTCCTGCTTTTCTTCTTCCTCCTCCTCCTTTTTTTCTTTCTCTTCATTCTCCTCATTCTCCTCCTCCTTTTTGTCTTTTCAAAATAGTCAATTTAGTCATATATTCACTCTGATTAAAGTTTTCCCTTCCTCTAATCCTGGCAACTCTTTTCCATCTTCCCTTCTAGCCTGTCTAAATTCACCATTATATAAAACAAGGAGGGCTATAATGTATAATAAGGAAAATAAAATAGCAAAAAGACAAAAGCAAACACATGTGAGTAGGGAAAACAAAAAGAAAAAGAGCCCAAGTTGGGAAATGATACAGACTTGTTCATACATGCAGGAATCTCATAAAATATTAAACTTGAAACAATGGTATACACACAGAGGAGATGTAGCTTTAAAAGAAGAAAAAAATCTTCAACAAATTAAAATGAGAACTGTGATAAAAAAATTTAAATGCATGCCAGAATTCTAGGACATGAGAATCCAAACTTGCCAGTGAGGGAAATTTTTGCCATCTACCTTTTGGAATGTACTCTTAAAAATACAATTAAGAGTAGTCCCTTGGATAAAATTAGTGTCCCTTGGAGAAAACTATATTTTGATTTGCAATCACTTATCAATTAGAGATAGGGCTAGGGACAACATTAAAGGCCTTGTGCGTGCTGCCTCAGTCTCTCACAGTTCTTCAGTCCTCTTAATTTATAGTGTTTTGTTCTTTGATAGCCTCTATCCTTTCTGGATCTTACACTCTTCTGGCTGAATTATTGAAGTGCCTTGAGGGCATAGTGTGAGGTCTCTCACTGATTTTCTATTATCTTTATGGGTCTCTGAATTTGTTTCCATCAGCTGCAGTAGGATGATGATGGATGAACAAGATGCTGGTCTATGAGTATAGCAGAATGGTGGCAAGGATCATTTTGTTACTTTTAGTAGAATGTAGTATTTGCTTTTTCCCTAGAACCATGGGCTATGTAATTTATTTTTCTTGATCAATTAACCAGTGTCAGGTGTGGATTTTAAATCAAACTATAGATTGCTTATTTGCTCCTACAACTGTTGCACTAATATTGTCTTACAGGTAGGACATTGTTATAGCTCAAATGTTTGGTAGCTGGGTTAGTGTTTATATTTCTTCTCTTGTAGTTGCAGAATACTTCCCATATCAAAGTTGCTAGAATGGAAGTGTGAAGGATCTATGGAGGCACACGCTCTATTTATTTATGTTCAATGATTTGTGTAAGTGTTGTCTTAAGTAATAGGACATTCCAGTCATTTTTTGGAGAGCAACCTATAGTCTTGACAAAAGCCTGTTTTGTTTTGGCATTACAATCACACTACTTTGACCAATACCTCAGTAAAATATAACTGATTACTAGTACTGGATACTTTATTTAGTGACAAGAGATTTCCAGTTGGGACTTTCCTGTTATGTGGGGATTTCATTTATATTGGCTTCTTACATGTATATATTTTAGAAAGTTTCTATTGCATTAGGTTTCTACAGTACCAAACAAAGGACCCTTAATTTTACCTGTCTCTTCTTGTGTTACCTTTTCATTGCCCTTTTCCTTCCACAATCCCCTTCAATTGTATCCTTTTAGCCCACCTTCAATTTGTAACTACCTATTTTATTTCCCATTCCTAGGGAGAAATCTCTGCCTCCCTCTTATACCCAGTACTTATTATGTTTTGTCCCCTGTGACATTATATTTAATTGCTTGCATATCATATGTCTTAAAACTAATATTTATGTATGAGCAAATTCATACCATGTATGACTTTTGGGGTCTAGGTTCTCTCATTCTCAGTTTCCTGCAAAGGTGCCTTTACCTTCAAGTATCATGATTTGATTTTTTAAATGTCTGAGTAATATTTGACTATGTAATATTATGTAAATGTACTTGTACTCTATATTCCTTTTATAACAAAGCTAGAAATACACACTGAAAAATGATATAATATTCACAAATGGTGTCAGCTAAACTAGATGTCTATATGTAGAAACACAGGAACAGAGCCCTGTTTTCACTCAAAACTCACCTCCAAATGGGTTAAAACCTCAGCAAAGTTCATGTGCAGTTAAGGTATTTGAAGAGAAACTCAATAATAGCCTTGAACCCATTCACTCAGATAAAAACTTTCTGAATAGAATAGCATTTTTCTTGTCTTGAGATTCTTTTCTATGTCTTAGACTTAACCCATTCACTCAGATAAAAACTTTCTGAATAGAATAGCATTTTTCTTGTCTTGAGATTCTTTTCTGTGTCTTAGACTCTGTAGGTGAGGCTTAACTCTGGAGTTTTTGTTTAACTTCCTCATTTTTTCATTTCTATTTTTATCTAGTTTGCAATTTTAGTGTGTCTTTTTCTACTGTGATATCTTGAACTGTTTTCATCATTGTATTCCACTCTTTGTGTTTTCACAGGCATCATTAAGTTTTTTTCCATATCCACTGTAATGTCCTTGAGCCTATTCATGTTTTGAAGTGTTTGTCTTCTACTTGGACTCTATTGCATTTTGAAGGGTCTATTCTAGTAGGTAGGGCTCCTGAATTTGTTGGAGTCATATTGTCCTCAGTGTTAATAATTTTGGTTTTGCACTGTGTTTAATTATCATGGATTGGTAACATTGTGATTTTAGGTGTTCATATTTGAAGTTGACATTGGTAAGTTTGCAGTGTTTTGTTTCTTGATTTCTGTTGCCTGCTTTGGATCTTAGGAAAGTGTGTTGGTTGTAGGTTCCCTTTTTAGGAGTGCTTCTAAGACCATGCCAGGTGTGGCCACTGTGGATACTGGGAAGCACTTGTTTCTAGATAGTTGGGATGATACTAAAGAATGGGAGTTGGCTAAAGGGGAGGGTGTTAAGGAAATGCTCAGGTAGGAACAATCTGGGTCTACCAAAAGTTATGGCAGAGTTCTTATTGTTTAGATGTAGGGTGGAAGACAATCTCCATTAAAATGGTGTGCTGCAGTGCTGTGGATGAGATTAAAGAGATTGCACTGGACTACAGAAAAGACAGTAAGAATAACTCACCGTGTCCAGCCTTATTTTGTCTACCCATATCCTAGGTAGATAGTTCTTTTATTTATTGCTTTTTGACACAAGTGAATGGGAGTGGACTAGAAGAGTGGAATGAACATGTCCTCAGAAGGGAGGAACTCTGGATTCACTGAAGTATTTGGCACAGTGTCTAGAGAATGGGAATAGAGTTGTAGACATTTCCATGGAAATGGTCTTTTACAGATTTGGAAATGAGACTAAGGAATCTTCAGTGAAGGCCAGGAAGGAAAGTGCAGCTGGCTTATCTGATACTTCAGTGGTGTTGTCAGAGGGTTCCTAAGTAGAGAGTGTCTCCAGAAATTGGTGGTTGACCCAGAGGAATGGAAATGGACTAGAGGAGAGTCTGATAGTCAACAGGGAAGAGGAAACTAGAGAATTACAAGTGATTCTCTGTGTAAAAAGTAAAGATGAACACTCCAAGGTAGTGTTGAAAAGAAAATCTTTATTATAGATATGAAAAAGAGTAAAGCCATAGGCATCTGGAAAATTTTAGAGCAGGGAGAGAATGTAGTGAACTAAACAAGATCATTAGGCTGAATTCGATCCGGTGATGAAAATGTGACAAGGAGAGAAAGAGAGAGTGAGAAGCAACAGGAGAAAGGACTAAGAGAAAGGGATCTAAGAGGACCAATAGAGACCCATGGGGTACAAAATCAAAATGGCAAGCCTAAATAGGATTAAAAAACTGAGAGGGAAGATAAGCCCATGGACTGGAGAAATTTATATTAGGGGGAGGGTTGAGAAGATCTGATAAGAACCAAAAGGTCAGCATGGACTTCGTAACAGGTGCTTGAAATTCTGAGAGAGTTTGGAAGTTAAAATGTGCTTTTTATGCTAATATGTACCCCAAGTTAGCAATTTGTATCAGTTTCTTTTGGACCTGACACCTGGGGTCCTGATGGACAAAAATCAGAGAGATGCTAGAGACCCTTGCATGAAGATAATTATTTCTAATTGTTTTGCTTTCTGTCTCTTTGTTGTGGAATTAAGTCCATTATAGTGAGTTATTACTGAAAGATATATACTGCTTCTTTATATTTTGTTGCCTTTTGGTTTGATACCAATTTTTAGAGAAATATAAATGATAATATTTTTCTATCAAACCACACTCAGAGCCATTTAATTTTATTTTAAATACCAAATACATGTCAAAAAATGTGCAAAGGTATTTCTATCCTCCCTTTCTTTCATAAGACTCCCTGCACTCTTCTCAAAGTTGGGCTATGCATCTCAGCATCTGCTTTGATACCCTCTAGGATGAAGTCTTTCAGAGGACCTCTGTGGTAGGATCCTGTCCTGTGCCCATTTTTTCTCCCTCCTCTGATGACCATCCTCTTTCCCTTTCCGAAAGAGGATTGAGCATCTTACCAAGAGTCCTCCTTCTTTATTAGCTTCTTTAGGTATACAGATTTGAGCATGTTTATCCTATATTATATGTCTAATATCAACTTATGAGTGAGTATATACCCTGTGTGTCTTTCTGCTTCTGGGATACCTCACTCAGGAAATCAATCTGGTGATTTCTCACACAATTAGGAATAGTGCTACTGCAAGATCCAACTATACCACCCTTAGGCATATATCAAAAATATGCTCAAGTATACAAGGAAATTTGCTCAACTATATTCATAGCAGCTTTATTTGTAATAGTCAAAATCTGGAAACAACCCAGATGTCCCTCAGTTGAGGAATGGATACAGAAATTGTGGTATATTTTCACAGTGGAATACTACTCACAAATTTAAAACAAGAAAATCATGAAATTTGCAGGTAACTGGTGGGAACTGGAAAAGATCATGCTGAATGAGGTATCCCAGAAACAGAAAGACACGCAGGGTATATAATCACTCATAAATAAATTAAGAAAAAAGGGAAAAAAAGAGCAAAGTTTTAAAAAATATAATCCATAGGCTCATTCATTCCTATGCTTTGTCACTAGGGAGAGGCCCTGCTTGACAAGGGTAGTTAGTGTGGCCTTATTGTAGCTGGTGTGACCTTGTTGGAAAAAGTGTGTCACTGGAGTTCTACTCCCTGGTTTTATAAGCCCATGGCAGAGCCTTTCTCTCCCTGTTCTCCATCCTCTCTCCTTTCTTCTCCAACCTCTCTCTATTTTTCACCTGTGCATCCAGATTAGACCTGTCAGCAACTTCCTAGCACCATACCTGCCTGTATGCTACCATACTTCCTGATATGATGACAGTGAATTGTCTCAATTTTTAAGCCATCCTTAATTAAATGTTTTCCTTTAACAGAGTTGCCATAGTCACAGTGTCACAAAACAGCAATAGAACACTGATTGAGACAAGAGCAATACACTAAATTGCCTCTTCCTTTTTAGTAAATCAGTTGACGCTATTTTATCCTTTATTTTTCTGATATAATTTCCATTCAAAGTTGTCAGCTGCAGATATACAAATATACAAAGAAATGCTATTGATAATATTTTTATTATTTTTTCAGATTAAAATATAATTGATTCATTTTTACCTGTCCATTTCTCCCTCCAAACTCTCCTGAGTATCCCTGGCTGCTCTTTTGAAAATACATTACCTTTGTTCTGATTAACTGTTGTTACATATATATGTTTTTATATACTCACACCCACATGCATAAGTACAACCTGCTCATTCTGTATATTATTTCAAATTGTGTTTACATGGATGATTATTTAGTATTGAGTAATCAATTGGCATGTTCTTCCAAGGGAAAAGACTTTTTACCTCTCTAATAATGTCTTTGTAGTCTGTAGTTCTTTTATTATATTTTGGGGCCTTGAGGGCTTTTCCCCATGTAAGTTAGCATGTGTACTGGTGTCATCCCCACCTAACTCATGTATGAGCAGACATGCTGGTAAGATTTTATGAGTATAGTATTGCTGGGATGCCACTGACTGACCCAGTCGGGTCCCATAACCCCAGGAGAATTAGGGTTTTGGATATTCAGGAAGGTATGGGTTCGGCGGATGACAGACAGAGACAACACCAAGATGTCTTTTGAATCTGCTGCAAATTACTGAAGTCAAGCTAACACTTATATAGTGATTACATAAAGAAGCACCTTGAAGTTGACATATTTCCCAGATCATTTAGACTTTTATCAACAATACAAAGTTTACATTTTAACTGAAAGTGCAACCAGATATAAAGCAGTGTTACAAAAAATCTTGGCCTAAAAGTTTTTAATCAAAGCAAATAAGGGACATAAAACTTTAAACCTGTGGCTACTTACACAGTTTTATTGCTACTAATTAGTGAAGGGAAGGCCAGGGACTGTTATGGACCTCTGAGCCAAGAGGGCTAAAGATTTACAATCCTCCTTAGAGATAAGACGCTAGAGCTAGCCTGTCCATGAAACTCATAGTATAATATAAAACCTTCTGAACTCCTATGTTTACCTATCTTCTTTTTGCCTCATCATAAACACCTGTATTAAGCTCTTACTCTTTTATTACCTACAATGTTTGGATTTTCCACAAGCAATTCCTGATGCTGAATCTGATTTATTACCTCTTCTAAAATTTTATTTTCCTTCCACTCTTTTTTGCTAAAGCTTTTAGTAATCGATCAGAAATGTGTTTCCTTGAATAGTTAATTATGATATTCCAAGAAACATAGAGAAACAGCAAAAAGCTCATTAATCCAACCCCACAACCAAGGAAGGATAGGAATCTCAGAGTAGGTCAGGGGCAAGCACTTTGCCAGGGACCTCCGGGGAGCCTATTCCCAAGGGTAACATATCCCCCGCCTACCAGCACAATCAGTGTTATTCTACACAGAAGACACTGGAGTGGATGTGGCACTGGGGGATACAATCTCATGACAAAATACCATTACGTTGTTTATTAGAATGTTATCATCCTCTCTTGCAATGATCCCTGAGTCTTGTGTTCAGGAGATTTAGATGTGTATTCTAGGGACAAAGCTACACAACTCTTCATTAGGTTAAGTATTAAACTTATCTGTGGTATAAAGACAATCATGTTGATCTTTTAAGTGGCTCATAGTTGAGAAGATTATAGGGTACCAAATATGAAAATATAGTCCTGTGTTTTCTTGAAAATGAACAGCAGGAAGAACACTTTAGAGATCCCTCTTTGATCCACGCTTTTTTTGGATTTCAGATGTTTATTTTCTTTATTTTTACTGAAAGCAAATGTTTTTCTTGTACAATAAATACATCCAGATTGCACTTTTGCCTCTCTCCACATTTCCCATAGTCTTCCACCAAAGTCAAACATTACCTGAGTGCAGAATGAGGACTGAAATGAAGCAAGACCTCAAGAGGTCAGCTTGAGAGGGCTCTCAGTGAAAACTGTAGCCTCCTGGTTTACTTCACACCTCATTTTTATAGTCAGAGCAAAATACATCAATACAAGGAAGGGGTTCAAACTCATTTTCTTAGACCATATCTCTGTATAGCAGAAATAGTGCAAGATCACACAAACAAGATAAAGTAGCTTGGCAAAACATCCTGTTATTGGCAAGGTAAAGGCTAGGAAGGAAACATGTTTTGCACTGTTTGCAAAACAAGCAGCTCTCCATAACCTCCCTTCTACCCTAGATCCACTTCTCTTTCATTTCCTCTTCAGAAAAGAACAGGCCTATAAGATTCTGTCAGTTAAACAGGAAAAAGAAGATACAACCAAATAAGGCAAAGCCTTCATATATAGTCCCAAATGTACTCATATTTGGAGCTAGGAACCTCAAAAGTAGAGAATATACAGGTTTGTATTTCTGCATCCGTGTTACCTCACTAAGCAAAATACTTTTTCTAATTTTATCAATTTATCTTTAATTTTCATATTTAAAAAAAGCAACTGAATGGTATTTCTTTTCTTTCTGTATTTTTTTGTTGTTGTTGTAATCGTAATGTAATTACATCATTTTTGCCTGCTGCTATTGAATTTTAACCCCTAAAATTTGCTTTCAGAATAGTACTCTTACATTTTTATCAACTCTATCCCTTTTGATCACAGTTTGACAGATCTACTTACATTTTAAGTATTATGTCCTAATCATTGTTTAAGAGTTGTCCTAGGAAAAATGAAAATAGAACCATATTTATCACCCTGCACAAAACTACAGTCCAAGTGGATCAAAGAACTCAACATAAAACCAGATACACTAAATTGGTTAGAAGAAAAATTGGGGAAGAGCCTTGAACTCGTTGGTACAGGAGACAATTTCCTGAACATACCACCAACAGCACAGGCTCTAAGAGCAACAATCAATAAAGGGGACCTCATCAAACTGAAAAGCTTCTGTAAAGCAAAGGACTCCATCATCAAAACAAAACAAGTGCCTACAGATTGGGAAAGAATCTTCACTAACCCTTTATCTGACAGAGGGCTAATATCCAGTATATATAAAGAACTAAAGAAGTTGAAATGTACCAAATCAAGTAATCCAATTATAAAATGGGGAACGGAGCTAAAGAGAAAATTCTTGATAAAGGAATATTGAGGCCGCAGCCCGAGTCGGAGGAGAGAGGACCCAGTGAGAAAATGGCGGCCGTGGCTGCTGAGGCGGCGGCGACCGCGGCGTCCCCCAGGGACGGCGAGGCCGAGCCGGAGCTGGAGCCCATCCCCGGCAGCGAGGCCGGCACCCCCCTCCCGGTTACGGCCACCGAGGCGGCGGTTCTGGACGGCCAGGCCGACGGGCGCCAGTCTGCCCCTCAGGCTGATGAGCAGCCGCCGCCGCCGCCTCCGGGGGAGCCGGCCGGCGGCCCCGAGGCCGAAGCCAATCCGCCCGAGCCCGCGGCCGCCCTGGCCCCGCCACCCGAGCAGCCCCGCCCCCGAGCCGCCCGAGGACGAGCGCGGCCGCCGCCGCCGCCGCCGCCGCCGCCACCTCCGGCGCTCGTGCTGCTGGCCGGCGGGGACTCCGCGGTGTTGCAGCTCATTCCTGGCTCGGAGGTGCGGGTCACGCTGGACCACGTCATCGAGGACGCGCTCGTCGTGTCGTTCCGCCTCGGGGAGAAGCTCTTCTCCGGAGTCCTCATGGACCTGTCGAAAAGGTTTGGGCCCCATGGGATCCCTGTGACAGTATTTCCCAAAAGGGAATATAAGGACAAACCGGACGCCATGCAGCTCCAAAGTAACACATTCCAAGAAGGGATAGAAGTCAAGCAGGAAGTGAATGGTGCTGTTCCCGATGACCTTTCTCCAGTCCCTCCTCCTGAGTGCCTGTGGACTTCCAAACCACCTCCTCTCTTTCACGAAGGAGCACCTTATCCTCCCCCCTTGTTTATCAGGGACACATATAACCAATCAATACCTCAGCCGCCTCCTCGGAAAATTAAGCGACCCAAACGAAAAATGTACAGGGAAGAACCCACTTCAATAATGAATGCGATTAAGCTACGGCCCAGGCAAGTCCTGTGTGATAAGTGTAAAAACAGTGTTGTTGCAGAAAAGAAAGAAATTAGGAAAGGTAGCAGTGACTCTTCTAGGTATGAAGATAAAAAACGGAGAAATGACAGTGTAGCTACTATGAACAAAAAACTGAAAACTGACCATAAAGTGGATGGGAGAAACCAAAATGAAAGTCAGAGACGAAATGCTGTGGTGAGGGTTTCCAGTATTGCTCATAGCAGAGGCAGAGTAGTCAAAGTCTCTGCTCAGGCAAATACATCAAAAGCTCAGTTAAGTACCAAGAAAGTGCTCCAGAGCAAGAACATGGATCATGCAAAAGCTCGGGAAGTATTGAAAATTGCCAAAGAAAAGGCACAAAAGAAGCAAAGTGAAACCTCCACTTCCAAAAATGCACACTCGAAAGTTCATCTCACACGCCGCTATCAAAATCCTAGCTCAGGTTCCCTCCTACCTCGAGTGCGTTTAAAACCACAAAGGTACAGGAACGAAGAAAATGACTCCTCTCTGAAGACAGGACTGGAGAAAATTCGAAGTGGCAAGCTGGCCCCTAAGCCGCAGTCTCGCTGCACCTCCACTCGCTCAGCAGCACAAAGACATTAGCAGATTGCTGGTTTCTTGGACGTGTACCGAAGTGACAGAACAACAGAGCATCAGGACTGAGTAAGATTGGAGGTTTAAGCTGCACTAAGAAGTAAATGTTAAGGCAGTGACTAAAACCAGTCATCAATACAGGGGCACTTGCAAAGTAGACTGAATGGAAGAAAAGGTATTAGGGAATATTTTATATATATAAAAGAAACAAACTGCTGCAATAAATTATGCATGAGGTGAGGAGAAAAGTGATAACACAGGTGCAGGATGCACTTGAGTGTGATGCTGAAGAATCACTGACAGTAGCTTCTTTTGAATGTGACAGTAGTTGGGACAGGCCTACCAGGCATGGGATGGTGCAGGAATGTGGAATTGTTTTGCATACTTAACCTTTGTGCTTTCTCCAAGGATTATGTTTATGAGTTCAGAATTGAGCAGAGGTGTGTTTAAAATGGCACTCCTGTGAAAAAACAATGGTCCCATGTGCTAAGGCCAGTGTTTCCTTCAGGGTGCTAGTAGAAACAAGAGGAAGATGATCTGACATCCTGCTGAAAGGATGGTTAAGTGCCCCACCCCACCCACAAGTAAAATGTGGATCTTTTCTTTCTTTTAATAAAACAGGGCTGTATTATCTTGAATATATGTTTGCTTGTTAGAACATAATAAGATGTATTTATTTGCCACTAGTATTTAACATTTTGTGCACATTTTCATAACCACATTCTTACCTTTTCGTATTTTGACTCCCAAGTGGATAGGCTAGTGTTGATCTTGGAATGAAATGGTACACTCCCAAGAACTAGCTCATAATTTTCCTCAGCTGGACAGGCTTTTATTACTGCCTCTCCCCTTACTGAGTGGTGCTGTTGAGAAAAGGTGACAGCATCAGTGTTGATCTGGACCTCTTTCCACAGCAAGAAGCCCCTACTTTTCAGTGCAGAAAAGTCTCACAGGTGTCTAGAGGAATTGGCCCTGGGGGACAAGTGGCAGAAACAGATCCATGAAAGCAGCCTAAACTTTTGGTGCATTAAACATGAATTCTTAACAGAGACCACAGATTTTTCTTGTCTTTGGTAAATACATACTATGAAACCCCTTAATTTTTCTTGTTTCATGAATGGAGAACACATGAGAAAATCCGATGGACCTGCTAGTACTACATTTTTAAAGCATTTTATATTTGATGGTGCCGTAATTTTAATAATAAAACTGAAGATTTTTAGTGGCAATACTGATTTATTTTTTAAACCAGAAAGATAACACCATATTGATTACTTACTACAAAAAAAAAAAAAAAAAGAAAAAAAAAAGCCAAAAAGAAAACAGAAACTTAACTCACAAAACCTATTCAAAGCAACACAACTGATGAAGGAGCACTTTGCTCAAGAGTTCACTTTCTGATCTTTCTGTGTGAGTGAGGTTACCCAGCAGCCCATTGCTCAGGGTTAGGAATATGCTCTGGGTGGGATTTTTACATCATTTACTATACCGGACTGTGATTTGATTTGTAACTCAAGAAGAAAAGCTGGGTAGTCTGGAGTCTAGTGAGCTTAATTCAGACCCTAACACATTGCAAGTGCTGGGAAATCCTGACTGCATTTTACAATGATCTCTTTGGAGACTTCCATACCATGACATCATCTCATCAAATGGGCTCAGGAACTATAACAGCAGGGAGCTGTGGAAAAGACTTGAATCACAGCTCAAGGCTCTGTGGTCAGACTTGTCTTAGACCCCCAACACCAGCAGTACCTTTCATGCTCACTCAGGAACCACATGTCTCCCAAGCCATGTGGAATTATGCATGGATTGTATCAGGAAGACCTTTAAGCTTTAGAAATCTTTATCTGTAGAGTGATGGAATTGACCAAAAAAATAAAAAATAAAATAAAAAATAAATTAAAAAGGCAGAAGCACTGGGAGAGATCAGGTTTTGAAAAATCTACATATTTTTTTTCTCATGACAAATCCTTAAAAGCATTTTAATACAAACTAGATTTTCATTTATAAAAAAGACAGTGGTATTTAAAATCTAGGCCTACCATGTTACAGCTTCATTTCTATTGCTTTAGTTGCTTAATATTTAAGCTCTGCTTCATGCTACCTTTTGTCTGTTATTTAAAATCTTCACAGGCCTATTTTATTTGTAGACTTGAATGACACACTGTTTCTCACCTTCCATCTGCTCAGAGTTAAATGTTAAAGAATGTTGTGTAACGTTATCCAATAAAGTCATTGATTTTTTTTTTAATTTAAAAAAAAGGAATATTGAATGGCAGAGCAACACTTAAATAAATGCTCAATGTCATTAGCCATCAGGGAAATGCAAATCAAAACAAACTTGAGATTTCACCTTACACTCATCAGAATGGCTAAGATCAAAATCTCAAGAGATAACACATGCTGGAGAGTCGGTGGAGAAAGGGGAACCCTCCTCTACTGCTGGTGGGAATGGAAACTTGTACAACCACTCTGGAAAGCAATCTGGCGCTTTCTCAGACAACTAGGAATAGTGCTTCCTCAAGATCCAGCTATACCACTCCTAGGCATATATCCAAAAGAGGCTCAAGTACACAATAAGGACATTTGCTCAACCATGTATGTATCAGCTTTATTTGTAATAGCCAGAACCTGGAAACAACCCAGATGCCTCTCAACTGAAGAATGGATACAGAAAGTACGGTACATCTACACAATGGAACAATATTCAGCAATGAGAAACAAGGAAATCAAGAAATTTGCAGGTAAATGGTGGGACTTGGAACGGATCATCCTGAGTGAGCTATCCCAGAAGCAGAAAGACACACCGGGTATATACTCACTCATATAGACATATAATATAGGATAAACCTACTAAAAGCTGTCCACCTAAAGAAACTAATCTACAGGGAAGACTCTGGCTGAAATGCTCAATCCCCATCCCAAAAGGCAAAGAAGATGGACCTCAGAAGAAGAAGAAAACATGAAACAAGTTAGGAGCCTCCCATAGAGGGCCTCTGAAAGTCTCTGCCCTGCAGACTATCAAAGCAGATGCTGAGACTTATGGCCAACTGTTGTGCAGTGTGCATGTGATCTTATGTAAGAAGTGGGATCTGAAGAGGACAGGAACTCTACAAGGAGAGCAACAGAACCAGAAATTTGAACACAGAGTTCTTCCCAGAGACTCATACTCCAACCAAGTACCATGCATGGAGATAACCTAGAACCCCTGAAAAGATGTAGGCCATAGCAGTTTAGTGTCCAAGTAGGTTACATAGTAATGAGAAGAGGGGCTGCCTCTGACATAATCTGATTGGCATGCTCTTTGATCACCTCCCCCTGAAGGGGGAGAAGCCTTACCAGGCCACAGAAGATGATAATGCAGCCACTCCTGATGTGATCTGATAGACTAAGATCAAACGGAAGGAGAGGTGGACCTCCCCTATTAGTGAACTTGAGGAGGGGCATTCGTGAAGGAGGAGAGTGGGTGGGATTAGGAGGGGAGTAAGGAGGGGCTTATGGGGGATACAAAGTGAATAAAGTGTAATTAATAAAAAAATAAAAAAATAACATATAGTTTGCAAGTACTTGTGGCAACTACCTAGTGAGTGACAAGCCTGTCTAGGCTACAGAGATCCTGTCTCAAAAGAAAGGAAGGAATGAGGGAAGGAGGGAAGGAAGGAGGGATAGGAGGAAAGAAGGAAAGAAGGAAGGAAGGATGGAAGAAAGAAAGAAAGAAAGAAAGAAAGAAAGAAAGAAAGAAAGAAAGAAAGAAAGAAAAAGAAAGCAAAGCAAAGAAAGTAAAATGCCAGACCACACTAGTACATGGAGCTGGTCTTTTTAAGTTTTAATAAAATAGATTCAAAGTTTTCCAAGTATATATTCATATTTATCACAATGACATTTCTCACATGGGGGTGTTTATTTGACTAACCTCAATTCTTATCATTTCTTCTACCAATATTCTGCAATTTGGTTAATAAAACAATAATCAACAAAGAAAAGGCAGAGTTAAAAATGTTCCTATATGCCAGGCAGTGGTGGCACAAGAGGCAGCACTCAAGAGGCAGAAACAGGCAGATCTCTGAGTTTGAGACCAGTCTCAATTTAAAGAGGAAGTTCCAGGATAGTCAGGGCTACATGGAGAAACCCTGTCTTGGGGAAACAAAAAACAATAAAACGTAGCTGATGGCAGCTCAGTATCCAAGTGGGTTCCCTAGTAAGGGAAAAAGGGACTGTCTTTGACATGAACTCAGTGGCTGGCTTTTTGACCAACACGTTGAGGGAGGAGCAGCCTTGCTAGGACACAGAGGAGGACAATGCAGTCAGTCCTAATGAGAGCTGATAAGCTACGATTGGATGGAAGGGGAGGTGGGCCTTGCCTATTGGTGGACTTGGAGAGGGCCATGGAAAATGAGGGATGGAGGTTGGGATTGTGAGGGAATGAGGGAGGGTGATAAGCTGGGATGCAAAGTGAATAAAATGCAATTAATGTAAAAAAACTAAAAATTTAATTAAAAAACCAAACAGAAAAAAAAAAAACCCTGTATAAAATGTACTCAAAAGAGTATATCATTCACTAGAGTAAACTTGCAGTTCATGATTTACATTTCAATGATGGAGTTAAATACTCACAAGAAAAAAAATAAGAGGCCACAGGGAGGAGGGAGACTTTACTGTCTCCTCTTTATCTGTACATTGCATATTAATAAATCATCTGTACATTCAACCACAAAGTTCTTCAATAACTGCTTT
The DNA here is from genome assembly GCA_036365155.1 of Meriones psammophilus. Classification (NCBI taxonomy): domain Eukaryota; kingdom Metazoa; phylum Chordata; class Mammalia; order Rodentia; family Muridae; genus Meriones; species Meriones psammophilus. The sequence continues at coordinate 265,578 of JAEOAE010001228.1, forward strand.
TCTCAGTGGCCTCAATTGGCTACACATGACAATGAGAAACATTCTTTCACTGTCTATGACCTTGGATCCTGATAACCCCATCCTGTCACCTTGTACCTGTTTTGTCACCATGAAACTAAAAAGTCAGATTTACAGTGACTTAAACATATAATGTTATTATTTATCATGTTAAAAACAAACAAAAACACAAAGCGGCTATCTAGATATGCTAAAGCAACCCTATTGTCAGCCATTAGCTATCAAAGTTCCTTCTAGCTCTTTGCTCTATTATTCCTACCCAAGATGACTGCTAGATCTCTAGTCCTTTGCTTGCTTGCTTGTTTGGTTTGGGTTTCTCTGTGTAGTTTTCCTGGCTGTCCTGACACTAGATCTATAAATCAGGCTGACCTTTAATGCAGAGATCCAAATGCCTCTACCTCACCTCCCAAACTCTGGGATTAAAGGCCTGAGCCACCACCATCCAGCTGATCTCCAGTCTCAGGTAAAGAATAGCTGGGAATACACACCATCACCTCCTTAGAACACTTTTGAAACACTATAGTCATCATTCCGTTTCTATTCCACTAATCCAGATATAGTCACATGATTATATCTGTTAAAAATTTAAAGAGAGCTGGGGATGGGTCAGTGATTAAAAGTATTGAGAAAGGGGAGGGGAAGAGATGGGAGGGGAAGGGAGTAATGGGAAAGGAAGGGACAGAAATTAGTATATCTTAGTGGTAGAGTATATGCTTAGCATGAGTTTGGACCTGAGTGCAATACTCAGCACTGAAGGGAAAGGGGAGCAGTGCAAGGGTACAATTACACAACATTGGTTGATCTCAGTGTATGAAACTAAGTGGAAAATAAGCCAAACATTAAAAAAAAAACTGTCTGATTCGATTTATATGCAACTCTACAAACAACAAAATCATACAGACAGAAAGCAGATCTGCAACCAGAGGGTAAGGAGAAAACAGACTTCAAAAGAGTACAAGAGGACTTTTGTTTTGTTTTTCAAGACAGGTCTTCTCTGTGTAGTCTTGCCAATCATCTCTTTCTAAAACAGGCTGGTCTCAAACTCACAGAGATTCAAATGCCTCTGCCTCCCTGAGTGCTGGGATTACAGGCATGCACCACCATGTCCAGCTTTATTAGAGGACTTTTTATGGGCAAGTAAGTGTTCTATATCTTGATTGTGGTAGTGATTATACTAGTGTATATAATTCCTTAAAACCACTGAACTGTTTTCCTAATTTCTTCACACCTAAATTATGCTTGAATAAACTACATAAATTACACAAAAATATGACAAAAAGTATACATTTCCTACTTCAGATTATAATTTATGCAACATTCAGAATTTCATTTAAAAAACAAAACAAAGAAATCTTCCCTTTATTCAGTGTGGAAGAAGGGTAGTCACATTAGCCACAGGATAGAGGTGGGAACTACAAAATCTCCAGCAAGCTTTGGGAAAGGGAAGAAGAGTCCATGTGGTCAGAGAATGGCCAAAGCCAAACACATTTTATCAGAGACTGTGGGTCAAATCTGGAGGAACAAACTGGCCTGGAGCATTATGATACAAAGGGAGTGAGAGGGAAGATGCCTAAGTGGGAGGTCAGAGGATGAGCAGAATGGGAAGTGTGTCCACAGAAACCATCTTAACCCCAAGCACATCAGACCACAAGCAAGTTGGGGAACCCTGTGTGGTGGCATCATAACATGGGTTCTTAGTTCCAACAGGGCTGGAAGTAAGGGAGGAGGATATGAAATGAAGAAATAGCCTCAGTAGGGAGAGAAAACAAGTCATTATAATGAAGAGCAAAAAATAAACAAGATGTGTGTGTGTGTGTGTGTGTGTGTGTGTGTGTGTGTGTGCATGTGTGCAAAGCCTGATTTCTCAATGTTTGAGAAGACCATTACAACATCAAAAATGCAAATGCTAGATTTCTGGGCTGAAGTTAGAAGTACTGAAATAGTTCACAGTTTCCAATGTTCAGAGACAGAAATATTGATATATGTGAAAATATGGATAAATATATCCTCTAGCTCCACATGAAGACAACTTGGAGATACTTGTAACCCAACAGTAATAATGATGCTAGTGATGAGAAATTAGCCTCTACTGGGAGAAAGCAGGGATCCCTAGAGGAATAGTTGATTACAGGGCTGCACTTGGCCTATTGTGTAAGAGGCCCTATGTCAGAGGATTAACACAACAAAGGAGAATAAATGGGTGTGCATGTGTGCCAGAAATACCTTATATCAAAAAGTAATGATGCTCAAAGAATGATGGAAATGGGACATGTTAAAAAGACACAGAAGGGACTAGAGAGATTGCCCTGAGGTTAAAGGTCCTGAGTTTAATTCCCAGTAATCACATGGTGGCTTACAACCATCTATAATGAGATTTGCTACTCTTTTCAAGCCTGCAGGCATACATGCAGGCAGAACCCTGTATAAAAAATAAAAATTCTGTTTTAATAATTATTTTTATTAATTACAATTTATTCATTTTGTATCCCCCCTGTAGCTCACTCTCTTCTCCCTTCTCAACCACACCCTCTCTCCCTCTTCCCCACCCATGCCCCACCCTCTGTCCACTGATAAGAGAGATCCTCCTCCCCTTCCCTCTGACCCTAGTCTATCAATTCTTATCAGGAGTGGCTTCATTGTTTTCCTCTGTGGCTTGGGAAATCTTCTTGCTCCTCGGGATGAGTTGATCAAAGAGCAGGTCAGTCAGTTCCTGTCAGAGACAATCCCTGTCCCCATTACTATGGAACCCACTTGGACACTGAACTGCCATGGGCTACCTCCATGCAGGGGTTACAGGCCATCTCCATGTGTGGTCCTTGGCTGGAGTATCAGTCTCAGAAAACACCCCTCTTTCCAGACTTTTTGGATCTGTTGCTCTCATTGTGGAGCTCCTGTTCTTTCCAGGTCTTACTATCTCTCACTTCTTTCATAAGATTCCCTGCACTCTGCCCAAAGTTTGGCTATGAGTCTCAGCATCTGCCTTGATACCCTGTAGGGTAGAGCCTTTCAGAGCCCCTCTGTGGTAGGCTTCTGTCCTGTTGTCTGTTTTCTCCCTCCTCCAATATCCATCCTCTTTGCCTTTCTGAATAGAGACTGAACATTTTAGCCAGAGTCCTCCTTCTTGATAAGCTTCCTTAGGTATACAGATTTTAATATGTTTATCCTATATTATATGACTAATATCCACTTTTGAGTATATACCCAGTGTCTCTTTCTGCTTCTGAGCATACTCACTCAGTATAATCTTTTCCAGTAGACACAGAAGCTAGATATTTGAGCTCTTGGTCAAATGACAAAACAATTTAAACATCAAAATGAATGGTTAGAATATCTATGTCCTCCCAAAATTCCTATGTTGAAGTCCTAAGACACAAAGTAACAGAACTGCATGATATCTTTGGGAAGTACTCAGGTCTTGGGGGTGAAGTCCTTATAAATAGATAAATAGATTCATAACCTATAAAATCATGTGGCCTTTTAGGCCACTTAGATTAAGGTGAAAACAGGACTGTAGACAAGCATGCCCCCAAGTAGACTTCATATTGTAACATTAGACTTTCCACAGTTGACAACTGTGAAAAATAAAAGTCTTTGTTTATAAATCATTTGTCATAGAAACCCCCACAGCTAAAACAAAACAATAACAGTACAGTCCGCTACAGAAGGCACATAAATCCATATTGATGTAAGTGTATGGCAAACGCATTAACATTCTGATGAGGACCAAGACAGTGTCATGGGAGTCCAGGGTATTAAATCTGTAGTAGAAAAGCCTGACAGACACTGATTACAAGTAATTAAAGTTAAAGTATGTAACATCTGACAGGACACAGTGTGTTACACTGGTGTGAAAACCTTGTCCAAGTTTATATATTTATCCATGACAACACAGAGAGCTGAGAGAGAGTCTACAAAAATAACTAACCTGGGATATTAGCCATATAGTACAGGATAACCATGGTACAACCTATAGACCCAAATAAACTAAGTAACATGGAGGGTTGAAGAGAGGATCCTTGAATCCCACTAAGAAGGGGAAATAAAATAGATATCACAGACATAGGAAGTGGAGGGATAGAGGAAGTGGATGGGAGAGGGGGGTGAAGAGAGGAACAGGAGAGGGGATCAGGTTTGGGTAAAGGGGGCAGGGGGTGAGATGGCTGGGGAGAGGGAAAATGGTGTTGGGGCATCTCTGAGACCAGAGGAAGACCTGGAATTTTGGAGGCACCTGGGAAGATATGGGGGTGACCTTGGCTGAGACTCCTAACAGCAGGGATATTAAGACTGAAGTAGATACATCCTGTAGCCAGAATATGGAGGGGGACACCAACCAACGCACAAAACCTTAGATGCAAATTTGTCCCCCTACAAGATTTGCAGGGATAAATGATGGAAGAGAAATTGAGGAAATGGCCAATCAAGGACTGGCAGAACTTGAGACCCAACCCGTGGGAGAGACCCAACTTCTGAGACTATTAATACTACTCTGCTATACTTGTAGACAGGAGACCAGCATTATCTGTCATCTGAGAGGCTTCATCCAGCAGATAATGAAAGCAGATGCAGAGACCCACAGCCAAACAAATTAGGCAGAACTCAGGGAGTCTTGTGAAGAAGAGTCAGAGGAAAGAAGGATTTGGAGGATTAGGACACCAAAAAAAAAACTATACAGCCAGCTCCCCTGGGACAGTGGGGCCTCATAGAGACAGAACCACCAACAAAATAACATACCTGGACAAGTCCTAGCCCCCTACACATATGAAACTGATGGGCTGCTTGTCCTCAAGTGGGTCCCCTAACAACAAAAGCAGGGACTGTCTCTACCTTGGACTCTGTTGTCCCCTTCTGGATTCCATATCCCTAGCAGGGCTGCCTTGTCTTGCCTCAGTGATAGAGAAGGTACTTAAACCTGATGTAACTTGATGTGCCAGGGCAGATTGTTTAGGGAGTGCACAGGTGGGTGAGATGAAAGGGGAGGGTAGGACTTGGAAAAGAACAGGAGTGAGTGGGGTGTGAGTGGGATGTAAAATGAACAAATAAATTAATGAAGAAAAAAAATATAACTGCCCCGTAGTCATCAAAAGTGACAAGATCATGAAAAAATGAGAGAACTCTTCCATATTCAATGAGACTAAAGAGATAAAGAAACAATGCAACACTGAAATGTACCAACTTATTTCAACATTTATGTGAGTAATAACATAGTCAACAAAACCCAAATTAAATGGAATACTGTGTCAGTGTGAATTTCCTATTTTGATAACTGAATTGTCATTATGTAGGACAACGTTCTTGTTTGCATAAAATTGACACTAAACCATTCTGAGTGACAGGGCATAAGGTCAGCAGCTTCCTCTCAAAATGTCCAAAGTAAAACAGCAATTAACTGTGTACCATACTTGAAAATTTTTCAAGTTTGTTATTGTTTTAAAATTGTTGTGGGGAAGCTGGGCATTGTCTTTAACCCCAGCACGTGAGAGGGAGAGGAAGGAGGATCTCTGTAGGTTCAATACTAGCCTGTTCTACATAGGGAATCCCAGGACAGCCAGCCAGAGTTTGTAGAGAGAATTTGTCTCAAAAAAAAAAAAAAAAAAAAAAAAAAAAAAAAAAATAAATAAAATTATTTTTAGGGGGAAGAACAATGTAACTGAAAACTGAACAAGATTAAAAACAAAACTGATTCTCCACACTAGCAGTCTGGGTAAGATTATGTCTGTAAGAGACTGACAAGTGAAATGACATGACATTTTGGAGCAGAAAGAATATTCTCTAAATACAGCCCACTGTGGTGTGTGTGTGTGTGTGTGTGTTCATGATGAAGGTGAAGCATACATACTAGGGAACACATAGGAAGGTTAGAAGACAACTCTTCGATCACTTCTTGCCTTCCACATTTTCATGAATTCAGGGATCGAACTCACTTCTCCAGGCTTGCCCAGCAAGAGCCTTTATCTGCTGAGCCATCTCATTGACCTGCAAGTGGTTCTCTTAAGTGACAGCAATTAGGTAGTAGTGAGAAAAAAAATGCGAAGAATTCCTTCCCTTAAACAAATTCTTAGGGATAAATAAATAATAAGAAGAGGTGAGTAGAACAGCAGCACTCTAGTGCTACCAACGACTAACAATCAGCAAAACACAACCTAAGCACCTCTTGAGACAAGGGGCTGCAGGGCTGGTAGCTAAAATTCCTTGCAAATGTAAAACTGGAATTACCCTGAAATAAAAGCTTTCCAGGCTCTACAGTAAACTTGTAATTACATCTTGTTTATCTATACATAACTACACAAAGAGATAAAAATAAGAAAATAAGCCTGCGTGAACCATGTATACTCCTGGTTGTGCAAGTCCATCAAAGTATAAACAACAGTGTATCTGCCAAACTGTTCCTTATGAAGAATTCTCTGATGAAGAAGGAGAACAATTAAATCATGTGAAAGCTAAGTGAGAGAGAGAGCACCTGCAGTGGCTGTCTTTACTTAAGAGTAGTCATTTCATTCTGGAAGGCCTACACATATGTCCTCAAACAATGTTCCTAGAAATGTGCACGGATCCTGTGGCCTTTCCAAGTACCCTGCTTTCTTTCGACCCGGATGTCCAAGCTCCCCAACCCCATGAGCCCCAGGGCAGGCAGGAGGCAGAACTGGACTCTGTGCACTTCCTTTCCGGGAGGACTGGCCCCAGCATCACTCTTCCTCAGGATGCAGGGCATAATCCCTAGGAACTCCGCTCAGTGTGCTCCCGCCCTCCCAAGCCCTATGGCTGCAGGGCGTGGTTCCGGGTACCAGCAGCCTCCACAGAAGCTCTTGGCAGAACTCGGCCAGGCTCTCCCCGCCAGGCCAGCCCCCATCTGCACAGCCCTGGCCTTGCCCTATGACCACTGTCCTAGCGGGTCCCTCACACACGCCCACAGCCAGCCAGGCTTGGCTGCATTGGGATGGCTGTTACTCATGGACCCGCTGCCCTACACCTCGGGACCATCTCCTTCCGCCTCCCAGCCCTGGGGCTAGCACCACCTAGCCCACTCCTGCTCTATCTGAGGCGGAGCTTAGAGGATGACAGGCCCAGCACCACCTAGCCCACTGGATGGCTGCAGGGGGGGGCGGAGCCCGGGATGGAGGCGGAGCCCGGGCGGGGGGGGGAGCCCAGAGGCGGAGAGTGGGGTGGAGGCGGGCCCGGGAGATGGAGGCAGAAACTGGGCTGGGGGGCAGAGGCCTGGGGAGGAGGCGGAGACAGAGCCTGGTAGGGCAGGGGCGGGGCCGGGGATGGAGGCGGAGCGGAGGGGGGCGGAGCCCGGGGAGATGGGGGGGCCTGCGGCGGGCGGGGGGATGGGGCCCTGGGGTTGAAGGGGGAGCCAGATCCCTGGGGCCCAGGGCAGAGGAGGATCCGGGGGGAGGGAGCCTGGGGGCAGAGAGGGAGCCTGGGGGAGGAGGAGCCCAGAAAGGGAGGCGGAGCCCTGGGGCAGAGAGCCGGCGAGCCTGGGAGGCGGAGGAGCCCTGGGGCAGAGTTCAGGGTAGAGGCAGAGCCCGAGGGGGCAGAGGCGGAGCCCAGGGGGTGGCGGAGCTCAGGCGGCGCCCACACCCTTACCTGGCTTCTCCTGGTCTCAGCCTATCAAAATGAAGTAGTGCACTAGCCGAGCCACGACCGCCGCCACCGCGCCAGGGAAGCGGATTCCTGTGGCCAACCATCGCAGCCGTCGCCGCCACCGCTGCCACCAGGCCCAGGACGAGCTCAGCGTTTCCCCTTCAGCGTCTGTAGCCATAGCAATGGCGCTTACGTCACACTTGACAATGGAGACGCTCACTGCGCCTGCGCTGCTCCTCGTGCTAGCCCCTCCCCCGCCCCACCCAAGTAGGTTCTGCCTTCGGGTTCCTCCGAGGCTGCTAGGACCCGCGGCTCGGGAAGTGGGCGGCCGGGCGCATTCTCGCCACTGAGGCCGAGCTCTTAGAGGCCGGGCCTCTGCCTCAACGCCCCCTCCCCATTCTTTATTTTCCTGGAGCAGGGGTCTTTCCTTCCGCCTTCTCTCTCCCTTTTGGCGAGAAGGGCATGGATGGGCGTGGGGTCACTTGGAAAGTTTGCTGATTTCTGCTGCCTGCTTGCCACTGGCAGCGCAGCAGAGATTCTCCCGCCCATGGCTGGAAGATTGGAATTTGCACCACCAAGGCTTTTTGCTGCACGTTTCCTGTTTATGCTGCAGATGGGGATTTTAGAAACATGCCACCAAGCTGGCGGTAGGCTGGAAAAGCCAATCTTCAGAGACACCTATGGTTTCTGGGATTCCTGGGCTGGGGCGGTCAGCTTGGGCTTTCCTCTGAGTGCCCAAGAGAGTTGGGTTCCTCCTAGGAACAGGGCATCAGGGCATCCCAGGGATCCTCCTGAAATGGCCCTGTCTCTCCCCGGGAGGCCTGCCCACCTGAATTTCACTGCTTTTTTGTCTCAAAGCTCTGGTAGCTGAAGCAGGTATTAACTTCCAAGTTGCTGTATTGCAAAAGTGAAATCAGATAAATTCGTGGGGCTCTTTGTCCAGTCCAGAGATTATCCTAGTCAATTGAGTTTATTTTTATTTCTTTATTTTTATTTTTTTTTTAATTTTATTAGTTACAATTTATTCACTTTGTATCCCCCTGTAGCCCCCCTCCTCCTCCACTCCCAATCCCACTTACCCTCCCCCTTCTCCACCCATGCCCTCTGCCAGTCCACTGAGAGGGGTGGTTTTTCTCCCTTCATTCTGATCCTAGTCTATCAGGTCTCATCAGGACTGGCTGCATTCTCTTCCTCTGTGGCCTGGTAAAGCTGGTCCCACCTCAGGGGGAGGTGATCAAAGAGCGGGCCAATCAGTTCATGTCAGAGACAGTCCCTGTTCCCAAAATATCCACTAGTGATGTTTTCAAATTTGGCTGGCACAACACTTGGATGAGTTTATTTTGTCACTTTTTCTTAATGATCATGAAGATTTAGTGGTAGAATATGTACCCAAATTAAGACTGAAATTTTCAGAACCTGTGGTTTAGAAATAATCTTTGTGAGGACTTCATTCACTGAGGGGTTTGATCCTTAATATATCGTATATAGTAGATGCCAATGAGCTTAGTGCAACACATACACCTTCTGCCAATGACTAGCAGGAAGCTAGTGACTAGAGCTGTGAACTAAAAGAGTCCAAAGTGTCATCACCTCAGTTGCTGTGATTGACTAGTTCTCTTTTATGGGCCAGCATTTCCCTTCGCGATTCCGTGCTGGGAATTGAACTTGGGGTCTCATACATGCTAGGAAAGCCTTCTATCATTAAGCCATATTCCAAGTGACAGGGCAGACTTTTTCAGCAGGGGTCTGAATGGGTTGGGCTGGGCCATGCTGTAAGAATTGAAACTGAGGGGTACTTTAACTCAGAGCATCCTTTGTAAATGGCTGCTAGTCAGCAGAGGAGTCAGCATAACTGAAGTGATGAAGAGTAGGTTGTTAAAAAAAAGAGTAGGTTGTTTTCGAAATAATTAAAGCAAACAAAACAGCCGACACCAATCATGTCCTTGGGAGCTCTTCCTCCACCTTTTCAGTAAAGAGAATCTCACTTACTCCAGAGACAGCCTGTTCCAAGGCTCAACAGCAATGTCAGAAAGAGCTTCCTTATGAAGTCAGGGTTGGTCCCCTGTAACTGCCCTTGTGTTCTCTGAAGCTACCACAAGGGGAGGGACACCACATGACTGTGTCTGATTTTTAAAAATTATTATTGTCGGGTTTTTTCTCTCAGTTTTACCTATTTTTTTTTAATTTGGGGTAAGGGACTGAAGTGATGACTACGCAGTTCATAGCACTGGATTGCTCATCCAGAAGACCACATCCAGTAGACCAGATTTGACTCCAAGCATTCGCTTGACAATTCAAAACCATAACACCAGGTACATGGTATCCTCCCCTGATCTCCTCCAGAAACAGGCATGCATGTGGCACATGAACATGCAAAATCCATACACATAAAATAAACAATCTTTTTATACTTGGAATAAATTTATATATCATGAAAGTAAATATACACTCCAGTGGCATTTAATATTGTTCACCATTGGACAATGAATACAGCTGTGTTTTTTGTTTCAAGCCATTTTCATCACCCACCCAAAATCTATTAAATATACACTACCATTTCTCTCTCTAGGCCCTGGCAATAACCACTCACTTTCTGATTCTATGGGTTTGCCTGTTTCCTATAACTTGAATTAATCTTGTCTTGAATATTGTTTCCTAGGTTTTTGGTTTTTGCTTTTTGGTTGGTTGGTTAGTTGATATTTTGAGAAAGGGTTTCTCTGTGTAGCCTTGGATGTCCTGGAACTCTCTTTGTAAACAAGGCTGGCCTTGAACTCACAGAGATCTCCCTGCCTCTGCCTCCTGAGTGCTTGGATTAAAGGCATGAGCCATCACACCAGCACCTGGCTTGATTCCTAGTTTTATCCCTGATGTATCATTAGGGCTGCCTTGTACTACATTAGAGCATCAGTACTGCATTTTCCCTTACTACTGAATAACCCTCTACTGTACGTACACAACAATGATTTGCTTATCCACTGGTAGTTTGGGACATTCTTTCTGTCTATCACCATGACCATGTATAGAAAATGTGTGAGTGGGTCTAAAGAGATGTCTCAGTGGCTAAGAGCACTGGTTGCTCTTTCAGAGGTCCTGAGTTCAATTCTCAGCACCCACATCATAGTTCATAACCATCTATACTAGAATGTGATGCCCTCTTCTGGCATACAGGTGTACATGCAGATAGAGCACTCACATACGGAAAATAAATCTTAAAAAAAAAAAATGTCTCTGAGTACCAATTTGGAATTCTCTTAGTATATCCTTAGGAGTAGCACTGCTGGGCAGTGGTGACTTACATATGGTAATGACTTTACCTACCAGCACTGAACAAGGATTCTAACTTTATTTCAAACTTTATATCTTTGTCAACACTTGATTTCTTGTTTGTTTGTTTTTTTTTTTTTTTTTTTCTTAATATTATAAGCATCTTAAGAGGTATGGATTACTTTTTGTTTGTTTGTTTGGGGTTTTTGTTGTTTTGGTTTAGTTTTTGTTTGCTTGCTTTTTAAGACAGGGTTTCTCTGTGTAGCACTGGCACTCTGTAGACCAGGCTGGCCTCAAACCCATCGATCTGTCTGCCTCATACTCCTGAGTGAGTGCTGGGATTAATGGAGTGCCCCACAACTGCCTGGCCAAATAAGTATGAATTATTAACTTTTGCTTTGGTTTTAAGACAGGGTCTCACTAGAGACCTAACTAATCTGTAACCTAGTTTACTTTTTTTTTTTTCCTAGTTTACTCTTAAACTCTGGATATTCCTGCCTAATTTTCGCCCCCAATACTGAGGTTAACAACATGGAATTGACCACCAGGTCTAGCTGAGGAGATGTCTTACTGTCCTTCTGATTTATATTTCTTTAATGACTCACAGTGTTCACCCTTTTTTTCTTCTGTATGTCTGCCATTTCTAAATCTTCCTTGGAGAAATGTCTAGTCAAGTCCTTTGCCTAACCACACCCTTACCCCACCCTGCTGAGGCTCCAAACCTTGGCTTCTCCCATGCTAGGTAGGGTCTGTTGTACTGAGCCATACCCCTAACCCAGCCATGTTTGGGTTTTATGTGTATGTATGTGTTTGTTTACTCTAAAAACAAGATTTCTTTAAATATAAATTCTGCAGTTGCTCTTCCTGTAGACTGTTATGTTATCTTCTTGATATTGCCCTTTGGTTGACAAAAATATTTTACTTTGATGAAATAAAAACTTTTATTGGTTTTATATTATTTTTATATCTAAGAATTAATTATTGAATTTAACATCATGAAGATCCACTTCTATGTAAGCCACACATAATTATATCTCTTATATTTGGGCCTTTGATCCATTTTGGATTGACTTTGTAATGGTAGGATTTTCATTTTACCTTTTTTTAAGATCTATGTTTATTTTCTCTCTCTCTCTCTCTCTCTCTCTCTCTCTGTGTGTGTGTGTGTGTGTGTGTGTGTGTAACTCTATGTGTGTACATATGTATGGGTCTGCTTGTGATGACCAAAAGAGGGTGTCAGAGTCCCCAGAGCTGGAGTTAGAGGCAACTGTAATCTACCCAGCATGATGCTAGAAACTGAACTTAGTTCTTTGGATGAGAATCAAGTTCTCTTAAACACTGAGCCGTCTTTCTAGCCCCCATTTACTCTTTAAATGCATATTATTTAAATTATATTTGCAAATATTGACATTAACCCGAGGTAATCATTGTTCTTCCTACTAATACTAAACTACATTCCCAACCTGCAAGTTTATTTTGATTTCTTTCTTTTTCTTTATCCAAGTTGTTTTCCAAACCAAGAATTGCGCACTACCTTCCTGAGTATACTTATTCTATTAAGGTCTTCAATAGACTAGTGGATATGTAAATTGCTGTTTTGTAAATAAAGTTTTCCCATGACCTAAGGTAAAGGCCTAAAAGTACTGTGTGTTCCTATCTACACATGAACACATTAGCATCCACTAAAACTCTACTTTGATTTCTCACACCAAAACTGCCAGGCTGCTGAAACTGATAAGCCTGGACAGGGGAGCCTGATTGCTGAGGTTGGCTGAAGGCCATCCCACCTTCTAAGATAGATACCATCACCTTTCACTAACAAGGGCAAGAACAAAGCAAGTTCAGATTTATTTTTCTGAAGGCTGGAAGCCACAAGGGAGGAAGGCTTTACAGCATAGCGATGAAGCTACACAGGAGAGACTAGAGACTTTTTTGTCTTAGAAGACAAAATGGAGCTGATTGCTAGTGGGAGGATTTCTCACCCTGGTACTCCCCCAGTGGGCTACAGAGGGGTAAGTGGTTTCATTGTACAGTCATTGCAAGTTATTCTTGTGGTTAGCCACTACAGTTCAGGCAGGCAATCTGAGAGTTGGATTTGACCATATATCCAGCAGACACAACCAGGGCCCCTTCAAATTGCTTCTCCAACCCACCCCTCCTCCTCTCCCAATCCAACCCACCCTCCCCCTTCTCCATCCATGGCCCTCTGCCAGTCCACTGATAGGGCTGGTTTTCCTCCCCTTCTTTCTGATCCTAGTCTATCAGGTCTCATAAGGACTGGCTGCATTGTCTTCCTCTGTGGCCTGGTAAGGCCCCTCCCCTGTCAAGGGGAGGTGATCAAAGAGCAGGCCAATCAGTTCATGACAGAGACAGTCACTGTTGCCAAAATATCCACTACTGATGTTTTCAGATTTGGCTGGCACAACACTTGGATGAGTTTACTTTGTCACTTCTTAATGACCATGAAGTGTTAGTAGTTGAATATGTACCCAAATTAAGACTGAAGTTTTCAGAACCAGTGGTTTAGAAATTATCTTTGTGAGGACATCATTCCCTGAGGGGTTTGATCCTTAACATGTTGTATATAGTAGATGCCAATGTGCTTAGTGCAACACATACACCCTCTGCCAATGACTAGCAGAAAGCTAGTGACTAGAGCTGTGAATTCAGAGTCATGAGCTCAACTGCTTTGGTCGACTAGGTCTCTTTTATGGGCTATTGTTTCCCTTCCCAATTCTGTGCCAGTAATTGGATTTATGGTCTCATACATGCTAGGAAAGCCTTCTAACATTAAGCTATATTCCCAGTGACAGGGCAGACTTTTTCAGCAGGTGTCTGAGCGGGTTAGGCCTGGCCATGCTAGAAGAATTGAAACTGAGGGGGTCCTTTAACTCAGGACCTCCTTTGTAAATGGTTCCTAGTCCGATGGAGGAGTCAGCATAAGTGATGAAGAGTAGATTGTTTTTCAAAATAATTAAAGCAAACAAAACCTCCCACCACACCTCCTGTAGACATTTTCCCAGTCATGTCCCTGGGAGCTCTTTCTCCACTTTTTTCAGTAAAGAGTAATCTCACTTTCTCCAGAGACAGCCCGTTCCACAGCTTAACAGCCAGCCCTCTAAGAAAGTCCTTCTTTATGAAGTCAGAGTTGGCCCACTGTAACTGCCCTCGTGTTCTCTGAAGCTACCAGAAGGGGAGGGACACCACATGACTGTGTGTGGCTTTTAAAATTATTATTGTGGGATTCCCCCCAATTTTACCTTCTCCCAACCTGTAACAAAGGAGACTGAAAGATGTATTGGAAATTTCCCTGTTACGTCACCACATCTCAGACCACTCAGTTGCCTAAGCAAGAATCTTAATGACTGCCTTAATACTGGCCTTTCTCTCAACCCACATTTGTCTTTCAGTCCTGTTGCTCCTACTTCCCACATGTCCATTTCACACTCACTTCATTGTCATCTCCCATCTTGATAGTTTATAATACCTTCCTTACCCTTTTCCCTATTCATTGGTTCCATGTATGTAACAATGGCTTTTTATATGTAAAACTTATTTTTTAAGATCAGGTTTTACGTATCTCAGGCTAGCCTCAAAAATTCCAAGCACATTAAGATGATGTTGAACTTCTGATCCCCCTGACTGCACCTCCTTATTGGGATTACAGGTGTGTACAAAACACAAGGTTTCATGGATGCAAGGCTTTACCAACTCAGCTACATTCCAATCCCTTATATAGAAAACCTAAAGACAAAAAGCAAGATATTCACCCAGTCTTAAAATTAAGTCTGTAAGCCTGGAGCAGTGGCACACATCTATAAGCCCAGCACTCAGAGAAGCAGAGGCAGGTGGGTCGCTCTGAGTTCAGGGCCAGCCTGGTCTACACAAAAAAGCCTTGTTTTGAGAAAAAAAGTTTGTGTACCAAGCACACATTTTCAGTTTGAACTATGTTTGGGTTGCAAGAAAGAGAAATCCAGAGATGGCTGACAGACTGTGTCTTAGGCCATTGTGTCTTGACATTTTTTTTTCGAAGTACCTGGGACCGTAGTGGTCACAGTGGTACTGAGAGGCTTTGCAGGCTGTTCTTATATAGATTGAATGTTTGGTACACAGGCCTTGGCTACATAATTTGCAGAGTCCAGTGCAAAACAAAAGTGAAAGATCCCTTGTTCAAAAGTTAAAGATTTCAAAAGCTTTAGCAGAGCATTAGAACAAAGGTGGGCTCCTCTGAGTGCAGATCCCTACCACCTGAACATGGTGTGTTTCCACAAGGCTGACTCTGTTGGTGCAGTGTGTGTGCATGCTGGAGTGGAGAAGGGGGTGTGGTTGCTGGGAATTGAATTCAGGACCTTTAGAAAAGTAGCTAGTGTTTTTAACCTCTGAGCCATCTCTTCGGCCTTTTTTCTTTTTTCTTTTCTTTTTTTGATTTTGTTTTTTATGTCTATGAGTTCTCTACATGACATATACACCTGCATGCCAGAAGAGGGCATCAGATCCCAGTATAGATGGTTGTGAACCATCATGTGGTTGCCAGGAATTGAACTCAGGTCCTCTGGAAGGACAGCCAGTTCTATTAACCTCCAAGCCATCTCTCCAGCTACAATATTCTGCTTTTGTTGTTTGGTATTTTGGAGATGACAATGGAACCTAGAGCCATCTTGTTCATGCTTAGCACATGATTTACCACTGAGCTACATGCCCCAGCCTCAAAACAATCTCTGGTTGTTGTAGTCTTGTCATTATTGTTGAGATGATCTCACTACATAGCCCAAGCTCACCATCCTTCTGCTCCAACCTCCTGAGAGGCAGATTACAGAAGTTTATCATTATGTCCAACACTCAAAACTATTGTTTATAAAGTGTGTGTGTGTGTGTGTGTGTGTGTGTGTGTGTGTGTGCATATTTTCAGTTTTTAGGAACTTTATTTTTCTTCCACCTTTTCCCTTTGCACAGGTTTCGGCAGAGAAGCTCAGGACCACTCAGTGGTGGCTCCAACCCAATCAGTAGCCTATGCTGTGGGAGCTGATGACCAGTCCTCAATGTCTGGCTGGCCATTCCAGTCTTCAGTAAGGAACTGCTTTATAGGTACAGAGGGCACCTGCATTCCCTCAGACCAGTCTGCCACCTCTGGCTGAGAGGCAGTGAACTGAGGAACTGGCACAGTCCATTCACCCTGGAATTTCTCCTTGGTCACGGCCTTCTCAGCAGCAGCCTGCTCCTCTTTCTCAGTCTCCTCTGGGTCTACGTAGAAGTAAAGATCAAGCGTAACCTCCAATGACTGCTCACAGGAGATAGTGCCATGCATGAGCAGTATTTCTTGGGCCAGCATCCACCACATCAGGCCCACTGAGTGAACTTCCTTGTTGTTGCATGGATGGCAATGTCCACATAGTGCAGAGGAGAATCTGTGTTGCTCTGAGCGATGGTGGGCAAGTTGACCTAAGTGGACTCTGTGAGGGGCTGGTGGTCAGCCCTAGGATCAGCTACCACTAGAAGCCATGGCTCCATGAAAGCTGCTTGCATCTGGTTAATGAAGGTCCCAGGTGTGAACCAGGCAGCAACTGGAATGGCTACGATGGCAGTGGCAAACAGCTTGCTCACCAGTGTTCCTGGATGAGATGACACTGACATCAGCAGGGTTCTCAATGGTAACAATATCTCTAGCTGAAAACAACAGCTTCTTTTGGGTCCTTTTCAGGTTTATGATGTATACCATCACTCTTCCTTTTGCAGATATATTGCTCCATCTTAAAGTCAAGGTTGGTGCCACCTAAGGGGATTTCTGCTGTGAGGAATTTGAGGATATCCTCCTCCTTCATCTGCAGGACGTGAAGGGTTCAGGACATTGTATAAGTTTCTCCTTTAAGTTACACTGGGAATCAAGAGCACCATATGGACCCATTTCTGTGAAGCACAGAAAAGTGTGTGTGTGTGTGTGTGTGTGTGTGTGTGTGTGTGTGTTTAAATTTCTGAACTCTTACTATTAATTTTACAGGACAAAAGGATCTTTGAGATAAGTGTACATCAAATCATTTCTCTCCTGTTTTCAAACCCCTTATCTTAGTTATCACTGTACTAAGATATCATGACCATGGCTGCTTATAGAAGAAACAGTTGGTTGGGTACCTAGAGTTTCTGAGGGTAAGTCCATGATCATCATGGTAGGGACCATAGTGGCAGACAGGAATGGCAGCCAGAGCATGAGAGAGAGCAGTGGTCGAGAGCGTACATCCTGATCTACAAGTATGAGGAAAAGAGCTAACTGAGAATGGTGTGGGATTTTAAAACCTCAAAGCGCATCCACAGTGACATACCTCTTCAACAAGATCACACTTCCTAATTTTTCCAAAACAGCTCCACCAACACGGAACCATATTTTCGAACATATGAGACTGTAGGGGTCATTTTCATTCAAACAACCACACTCCTTAATAGTTTCCTATGTAGCCAAGAATTAAGATAAAAGATTTGAATGTCCCAAATCATCCCAGGCACTCAGATTCTTGTGCAATTTTGTTGTTGTTGCTGTTGTTTTGTTTTCATATAGTCCAGATTAACCTTCATTCCTGAATTTCCTAATGCTCCATTTATAGGCATGTGTCACCAGACTTGCTTTATGAACTTGTTTTGTTTGTTTGTTTGTTTTGTTTTGCTTTATTTTGTTGTTGTTTTTGTTTTGCTTTCTAAGACAGGGTTTCCCTATGTACCTTTGGCTGGTCTGGACTTGCTCTGTAGACAAGGATGGCCTCAAACACACAGAGATCCGGTGGGTGCCACTATGCCCGCTGACCTCCTTTTTTGAAGGTGCGTATTTTTACCTTTTGCAGAGATGAGTGATAAGAATATTTTACTTTTATGAATATAAGTGTACCAAATGTGTGCCTTATATCTCAGGAGGTCATATGGCATCAGATTCCCTAAAACAGGAACTACAGAAGATTAACAGCCACATGCTAGAAACTTGGCAAAAAAAAAAAAAAAAAAAAAAAAAACAAAAAAACAGAGAATGTTTTGTTTTGTTGTTTTAAGATTTATTATTTATTACGTATACAATGTTGTGTTTGCATGTACACCTGCATGCCGGAAGAGGGCACTATATTTCATTATAGATGGTTGTGAGCCATGTGGTTGCTGGGAATTGAAGTCAGGACCTCTGGAAGAGCAGCCAGAGCTCCTAACCTCTGAACCATCTCTACAGCCCCACAGAAAATATTTTTCATCACTAGGCCATCTCTTCAGCCCCTCTGGCTTCCTCTTTAATCATCATCATCATTATTATTATTTCTTCATCATCATTATTTCTTCTTCTCTAGTATATTTCAAACAAATTCACCTTCTTTCATTTCCCCTACTGAACTAAAATTTTCTCACCTCTAGGCCTTTGAATATGTATATGCTTTATTCCTTTTGGGGTGTTAGGTACTTATTGCTTTTCTTTAAGTTTCACAGTGTAATTTATAATGATATACACATATCTATGCATGGTCTATAGGTTTGTTTTTAGTGGATTACCCCACAAGACTGTAAGCTTATAGAGAAAAAATGATGTTTGTATGATTCATTTTTGTGTGTTCAGGACTTAGCACAGTACTGAGTACCTAATTCACAAACAGTAACTATCTGCAGAAGGACAAATAACATTTTAAACAGTAAATGCTATTAACAAAGTTTTCATAATCTGATAGTAGTACAAAATTCCCACCTAGAGGATGGGAGCACAGAGCACTTTATTTCTTAATGCCAGCCATTATGCCATCTGTAATAAACTTCTCCTAAAGTATTTTTTATGTTTCCTCTGTTTCTGCTGTTAGTAGGACAGCCTCTATGTCTGTTTCCTTCTCCGTGTTCTCTTTCATTTATCCCATAACAAGTTACTTTTTTTAAGCTTTAGTGAGTTTTAGCATCTGGCTTTATCATATGCAACGACTATTTGTATCTGTCTGTTTTGTACAGAAGCTAGAAATATAGCTTGGGGGTAGAACATTTCCTTCACATATATGAGGTAAAGAAAGAGGAGGAAGATGAAGAGGAAGAAAAGGAACAGGAGAAGCAAAGCATTGCTTTTCTTTATGCAGATGCTCTGCCTTAAATACAGGGGTTAACAGTCTTCCTGTCGCTGCCTTCCAGATAAGATAGAAATTACAGGTACAGCAACAGTGTTAATTATTTGGTGTTAGTTTTTATCCTGGTCCTTCTCTTGACATTTGCTATATGCATGCTTATACAGAGTTGGTTTTATGTACATGTTCATTTTCTGCAAATAGTCTATGTTTTCATTAGGTTTTATGAGAGGTCAGGTCCCCAGAAAATGTCCTGGGCTTTTCATCCTGCCATATTTAACTCTAGGAGACCATATCCACAAAGCTGATTGTGTTCTTTCTGTACATCATTAGATGTTATGACTTCAGGATGCATCTTGAACCTTGTTTTCAAGAGAATGTTATAAACAAGCCCTAAGCTTAACAGGCATTTTGTTCCTCATGAAAAGATTTCATCATAAAATGACCTGTCTGAAAAGATCATTTGAGATCACTATAAAATGCACTCAGTTACTTTCATTTTAGTCACTAACATTATTAGTACTGTTTATTGTTTTTCATTACTTATCTAGAGACCCAAGTATGATGACCCTGGTATAATGGACTGTGGACACACTATTTACTAAGAAAATAAAACAACACATTCAAACACTTTATTTCTTAATGCCAGCCATTATGCCATCTGTAATAAACTTCTCCTAAAGTATTTTTTATGTTTCCTCTGTTTCTGCTGTTAGTAGGACAGCCTCTATGTCTGTTTCCTTCTCCGTGTTCTCTTTCATTTATCCCATAACAAGTTACTTTTTTTAAGCTTTAGTGAGTTTTAGCATCTGGCTTTATCATATGCAATGACTTAGCACAGTACTGAGTACCTAATTCACAAACAGTAACTATCTGCAGAAGGACAAATAACATTTTAAACAGTTAAAACAAAAACAAAACAAAACAAGCAAAACCTCCAAATATTGATAAGAATTGGGTCTAGATTTAGGGCCCAAAAATAATTCAGTTGAAATGTGGGAAAGACATTGAAACACCATTATTCAGCAAGCTTTTTCATCATATATGTAAATATGATGAAAGGATGTACACATAAACACTACTTAAGAATTCCTGGACACACAAAAGGTGGAAATTCATTAAGCAGGATTTTTTTTCCTTTTTGTTTTCATGCCAGGAAGATTTTGAACATGTTCCTACTCTCTCCTCCCCTTTACTTTCCTCCCATTCTTTTCCTTCATTGCTCAGTGTGAATTTACAAACATTGCAGGTGAATGGATGCAATTATGCAAAAGCATTGCCAAAAGGACCCCTGTAGCCTCACTTTTAGACCTTGAACATAAAATACTTTCTAGCTATTTTTTTTCATGCACTAGTGATTAAGTAAATCAACTCATTTTCTGGGGGGAGGGGTAGATACCCAGACATGGTGAATTCCTCATCTATCCCTCTCCCCACTCTCCACCACACCCTCCACTTAAGTCCTTTTGTACTTTGGAGAGCACATTGACAGAAGTTACCTGAGGAGTTTAAGTTAGCCTGTGTGACTCCATTTTGAAATAAGGCACCATCTTGAGCAGGAGATGACCTCAGGTACCAAGAAATATCACAGAATGTGCACCTGGCAGAATACAAAGTTAGCTCTCCAAGCAACGGCCTCCAGGAAATATGACAGAATAAATGTTTAGTAAAAAAATAGAGACAATCTCCAGGGAATTGTGATTATGTAAACGGTCACCTCTCCCTTATGGCTTCTACCCAATTCTGTAACATCAAGGTGTGAACACCCTGCTTTCTCTCATGGAAACATGTATCCCCCTGCTTGCTGTTATGGAAACCCACCTGCTTAGAGTCTTTCCCTTTAAAAACCCTGCTCACTCAGGGCTCAAGGTCCCAGTTCTCTATTGCTGTGCCAGTGAGACTTGGGCCCCGAGTTCAGTCACTCTTGTAATAAAGCTCTCTTGCTCTTGCATCTAGTCATCTCCTGGTGGTCTCTGAGGGTCTTGTGTTCCTGGTATTACATCCCCACCTAAGCAAACCACAATCATACATGTGCTTTCTAAGATTTTCTAACAAAATTCTTGTAGTTGCCAGTCTGAGACCTCACCTAAAAAAGAATTGGCTGGGTTGGAGAGATAGCTCAAAGGTTAAAAAGCAATGACTGCTCTTCCAAAGGTCTTGAATTCAATTCCCAGCAACCACATGGTGGCTCATGACCATCTATAATGAAATCTGGTGCCCTCTTCTGGCCTGCTATCACACATGAAGGGAGCACACTGTATAAAAAAAATAAATCTTAAAAAAAAGAAAAAGACCCTGTCCTCTCCAGCTCTTACTATTTCCCACTTCTTACATAAAATTCCATTCACTCTGCCCAACAGTTGACCATCAGGCTCAGCATCTGCTTTGATAGTCTGTAGGGCAGAGGCTTTCAGAGGCCCTCTGTGGTAGGTTCCTAGTTTGTTTCCTGTTTTCTTCTTCTGGCTTTCAGAAGCCCTCTGTAGAAGGTTCCTAGGTTGTTTCCTGTTTTCTTCTTCTTCTGATGTCCATCCTCTTTGCCTTTCAGGATGGGGATTGACCGTTTTGGTTAGGGTCCTCTCTCTTGCTTAGTTTCTTTAGATGCACAGATGGACTGCCTCTGACATAAACTGATTGGTATGCTCTTTGATCACCTCCCCCTGAGGGGGGAGCAGCCTTACCAGGCCACAGTAGAGGATAATGCAGCCACTTTTAATGTGAACTGATAGACTAAGATCAGAAAGGAGAGGAGAACCTCCCCTATCAGTGTACTCAGGGAGTGGTATGCATGCAGAAAGGGGAGGGAGGGTAGGATCGGGAGAGGAGGAGGGAGGGGCTTATGGGGGATACAAAATGAATAAAGTATAATTAAAAAAATAAAATAAAATAAAACAACAAACAAAAAAAAAGAAAAAAATGAAAAGAAAAAGAATTGGCTTAGTTCTCAGGTGACAATTTCATAAGTGTAGTCAGGCTAATAAACCTGTGCCAAGGTACGCAGGTGGGTATTCTTGGCACAGTGCCAGTACACTGGCACAGTCCCAGGAGCTCAGTGAAACCAAGCCTTCTCCTTTTGGTTTCGGTCCACTTCCTTGCTGAAGCCACCTGTGGTTCAATGCAAGAAGTTTGAGGAATTGGGGGTAGCTCAGTTGTTAAGAGGTGGAGAAGAAGGATCATAAATTCAAGGTCATCTTATAGCTGTTTAGTTTCAGGCCAGGCTGGGCTACAGGAGACCCTAACCAAATAATAACAATAGTAATAAGCACAATACATTTTAGCTATGAGCATATTTGGCAAATCATTGTTCCAAGCCAGAGATAACCTCAGGTCACCAACTTTCCTCAGAGAGGAAGCAAGTAGGCAAAGAGGTCCAGCCCAGCAATATTTTCTGCACACAGACCCCTCTCCAACTGATCCTTCCCAGCTAACCGTGTAGAAATGTGTGTTCCTACTAGTGACCAGAGGTGCCCCTACTTGTATTGCTGGGAACATGGGGCAGGCAAAGTCACAAAGGAGCACAGCTGTTTGGTCACTGGCCTACTGAGACCATCAAAAACAAACAAAACCACAAAAGAACAACACAAGAAAAGAATGTACCAGGTACAATGTGCACAAAGAGAATGGAAGAAGAAAATACCAAAACTCAGAACAGTAGACTGTCTCTCTATTGCCCATCTCTCCTGTTCCATTAGTGATGGTCTACCACCAAATCAGGCTCCACCCAACTACACCAGAGTTTGGAATGGCAACCGCATTCAGCCAGACCATAGAATAGAGCAGCAACATATCTTTTGATATCTACCAGATGAGAGGCCAAAGCAGCAGCCAATCTCTACCAGACCAGAGACCATAGCAGCAGCCAAGCTCTGCCAGACCAGAGGCTAGAGAACATTTGCAGAGGTGCCAAGATTGGGGCTCCATATACCTTATCCATCCCATGGTGTCTCCTTGCCACTGTCACTGGAGCCTGTGGAGCATGGCTCAAGCCTCCTGAAATGGAAAAGAATCAAGTAAAGGGGGATAGAAGGATACTGTTACATATCCTCAGTCAGTCCCAATTCAAAAAAAAAAAAAAAAAAAAAAAAGAAAAGGCAGCTGGCAGCAACAGACAATACAGTCAAGCAAAAAGACACAAACAGCCACAACCCACTGCTTTGCTTTGGCAGAAAACACAGGGCCAGACAACAAATCCCACTACTTATGCAGCAGAAAAACTGAAAGTAGGACATCAGTGAATCAGTGCTGCAGGAGCTACCTGTCTTGTCCTTATCCAAAGATTCAGAGATCACAGAAAACTGGGTTCTCTCCCACCCTTTACAGATAGGGGCACATTCATCATCTCTCCTGGTGACCTTGTGGTAGAGTCAGTAGTCTGGTGACCTTTGGGTGACCTTTTTTAGGCCTAGTTCTTGCTGACCTTTAGGGGTGTCAAGTCTGGTTCTCTCAGTTCTAAAAAATCTATTTGGACTTTGTGGGGATTGTAAATTGTATGTCATGTGTCAAAGAGCACTCCAATAGTAAACTGTGATATAGAAGAGTAGAACTGATGATATAAAGGATTTCCTATTGCTGAGAAACTAGTGGCACCAGTTAGAATTTAGCTGAGGGAAGACTGCCTGTAAAACAATCCACTTATAAGTAGTCTGCTAACCAGGCCTGCTAGAGAATAGGATCCTGGGATACACATGTTTGCTCACCAGGATTGTCTAGAAATGTGCCATGGTGATGTCTTTTTAATTTGTAAATTCCCAACATGTACTTATTAATTCATGAATGCAAATGAAAGTAGACCAGATTTGTGGGTGTACAATTTGGGTCAGGTACCTTGATCCAGTAAATATTGAATTTCAAATTAAGGGACTGTCCTATGCCCATATGTACAATCCTCATTGACACAGTTCTGACAGTTCAAATTTGAGACACAGAGTATTGGCTAAAGCTGTGTCTGTCAGGTTACAGGTCCCAGCAGCTACTATTGTACACAAGGACAACATCAAACAGTATCTTATTAATGGATTTCCCTCTACAAGAGAATGGCCTGTGTTTTTCAAAGTCAGTATGCCTATGTGTTTTTTTTTTTTCAACTAAGAGGTTAAGAGCACTGGCTGCTCTTCCAGAGGTCATGAGTTCAATTCCCTGCAACCACATGGTGGCTTACAACCACCTATACTGAGATCTTCTGGCGTGCAAGTGTACATGCATGCAGAACACTGTATACATACTAAATAAATATATTTTTAAAAATGTCAGTTGTTGGTATTATTAAATTTAATTTTGTTGATGCATCATTGCTCTAGTCTCCTGTTAGTTAATATTCTCTGATAATCCCCAGTCATTAAGAATTTCATTCCTTTTTCTCTAGTGCTTTGATTTTTGTTTTTTTTTAAAGCAATGTCTCCTGTAGATCAGTCTTTTACATGTTATGTATTTTACACTTTATTTAAACACTAAATGCTACCTCTACTGCCCAATGCCTAGAATGTAATCCTGCAACTCTTTTCAGGTGGGCCCTGACTGGTCAGTGTGAAGAAAAAGAGATCAGTGAATGAGTGTCCACTGACATCCATGGGTTTTGTTTGTTTGTTTGTTTGTTTGTTTGTTTGTTTGTTTGGAGGTGGGTGATTACAAATAAAGAGGGACCTGTGTAAGAATTGAGTTCACTGACCTACTTTGAAGCTGGTGTTGTCACAACACAGAAAAGGAGGGGGGAGGAGGGAAGATGGCAATGATAATGGTAATCAATTTTAGATGGTCAGTAAAAGTGAAAAGTGTACACTTAGGGATGGGATTCATACACAAAGAGAATCAAGAATATGGATTAGTTGCTAAACTTGTTTCTGTAAAGCAAATTTCTACAGTTACACTAGTTCAAACACACAGAAGATCTGGACAAAGTGGTGTGGAGTGCCTAACAGGAATGCTTTCCTCTCTCCCCATTTGAAAATGAACAACCTGAGAGAAAAGGTGTGAGTAATACTTTGTGTGCTCTAATATATACCTGAAGAATATTGGACCTTAAAGCCATTTTCAACTTTTAAAAAGAATTTTTGAGATTATAATGAAATCATTTCAACCTTCTCATTCCTCTCTACTCTTATGTCTCAAATGCTGGGATGAATGGTTATGGTGGCTACTTAACAATCAAGCAGATGTGGCTGTCAGGTTCTCCCAACATCCCTCAATCCTTACCTGTTACAAGGTATGGGTGTCAAACACAGATCTCTAGCCCAGGAGTTGAGCTGCCCTCTTCCCAGCTGTCCTTCCTTATGTATTCTAACCATTTTGGTTACCTGGTCTTTTTCATTTATCATTTATCCTCCTGGCCCTTTGTTCTGGCTCTCCACTTCCCTCTCTCTCCTCTTGTCTCACATAGCTCAGGGTCATGTCAACTCTAGATTATCCCAGATTTTCCTGTGTCTGACTATGTTCTCTAGTCTATCTATAATAAACTTTCTACTCCAACATTCCTAGGTACAGCCATATCCTTTTGTTTTATTTCTCATTTTCATTGAGCTCCCATTAACTACTACTTGCTTTCAAATTCATGGCCATTTGTTTCTTTAATGGTTGTTACTCTTTGGCTTTGACTGAGTTTGGCTAAAGGACTTCCTATCTATGAGGTAGAGATGAATTCACTGGACACTGATGGTGTGTAACATAAATTACCTGTATTTTGGAAAATGAACAGGTGCCCTAGGAGAGTGGAAGATTGAATTTTAAATCATTTCCAAGATGAGGGTGTTGCAGGATATTTGATCCCAGTGTGATCCCTTAGATTGTGAACTGTAAAATGCTGTGCTTTGTTTGGTGTGGTTGAGCCCTAACACAAACCTTAATTCCAAGAACTTTCTGTTTATTGTAAACAGGTGATTATGGTATGGTTCCATCAGCCCTGGAACATACCTTTAATTCAAAAGCTCTCTGTGAACAGCATTAAATAATGTTAACCCAAGGTCAAGAGGCAAAGCAAGAAACCTGCTGATAGGGATTAAAGAGTAAGTGGAACTTTCAGCTGAAATGTATTTAAGACAGAGTGTAAAAGTGGAAGGAGTTTTAGCTTCATAAATTTTGGGCTTTTTTGGGCTTTGAGCTAGAAAGCCTTTGGCCTTGGCTTCCTTTGGCCTATCCCCCTGAGCTGTCATCTGAACTTGTGAGCTTTTGGGATTTTTCCTCTTGGAGGTGAGGTGAGTAGCAGGATCAGATGGGTGCTTTCTCTGCCTCTCTGCACTAGCAAGTTTTAAAATCAAATAATTGGGACTTTCATTCTTTTATAACAACACTAGGGTTCTGTGTTTCCATAGGGGTGAGGGCAAAACTAGAATGCCTCTACTATCTGCATCATTTGATCTTTGATCCACTGATAGAGGAGCTACTACTGTCCTGAGACTCAGCTCTATTGTTCAAGCTAATGAGGGACTCTGGGCAGGCCTAGCAGTCAGGAGCAACAGTGGGAAGTAGTTTATGGGTTTGTTCTGGGATTTTCCTCTGATGTAGCTGTAAAGAGCTGTGAGTGAGACCAGAGGCCATGTCATGCTGAGTGTGGGGCCATTGTCCCCAGGCCAGGAAGAGCAGGCTGCTGAGCTCTCACAGCCTGATCTGCTTT
The DNA here is from genome assembly GCA_036365155.1 of Meriones psammophilus. Lineage (NCBI taxonomy): Eukaryota > Metazoa > Chordata > Mammalia > Rodentia > Muridae > Meriones > Meriones psammophilus. The sequence goes on from JAEOAE010001228.1 coordinate 292,101, forward strand.
GAAAGAGATGGACTGTGGTTCAGATTGTGGTTCAGGCTGTGGTTCTGTTGGTCTCCATGTGGTGATCTGGCAGAGACCCTTGGCCTCCAACCCTTCCTGAGTGTTTATTCACCAGAGAAGTGAGGATTTTGTGGCCTGAGCAGTAGAAAGTTGTGGTGCTTATAATACTACCTAGTGTGCACACAGGCATTGGTATTGCAGTGGACAAATTGGAAAACTGAAGGTCTCATTTCTAGAAATGATGAATGTTGTATTCCACATACAGCTTTGTGTAACAAATTTTTTACAAATGTTTTGAAACTGGAAGAAAAGAGGTGGTGGTGGTCATCTTTCAGCAATATTTGATTACGTTTTTTGTTGTTGTTTTATTGTTGTTGTTTTTTACCTTTCAACTACCACTAGTCACAATGGTGTAATTTAGGAAATTCAATTCCAGGGTACAAAGGAATTTCTGAGATGCAGAATTTTGTCAGGTGTGCCTGGTTTTAAATAAGTGGATAGGGCAGATTCCACATCTTGTGACATAATTCATGCAGCAGGGAACAGATACTAAATTATTCTCCAACATTTTTTTTTGTGTGTGAGTGTCCAAAAGGGTTGGGCTCTGCCTGAACCCACAAGGGGACATGAGGGACTGCAAGCCATAGCCCATCTTTATGATCACCTCCATTTTCCAAAAGACTTCCAGAGCAAAAGGACTCTCTGTAAAGGAGGTTAGTAGTAGCTGGGGGTCAGAAATATAACAGTTCAGGTGTCACTTTGTGTTTGTCTTATAACAGTTGGAAAATCTGTGTTTATTTAATTTGTATTAATTAGAAAATCAAAGGTATCTCTGGTCCAGTGCACATTTTTCATGTTAGAGTTTCCTTGTCTTTTCATGTAAACTTGACTATATTTTAGGCTTATGTTTTTGGCTTTTTCTCTCACCCCTCATTCTTTCACAAACACTGTACACATTCTTGATTATTGAAGTTTGTAGAAGTCACATTATGCCAGTATGTTCTTTTCAGGAAGTTGTGTCCTGACCAATGAGTTCAAAGGGTCTTCCCCCCTTTTTTTATTAACAGGTTTGGTGTTCTTGTTTTATGTTGAAATATTTGATCCACTTGTGCTTTAATTTGGTTAGGGTGATAAATATGGATCTATTGCATTTTCTACATTTAGCATCCCGTTAGACCAACACCATTTATTGAAGATTCTTATTTTTTTCCATTGTATGGTTTTGGATTCTTTTCAAAATAAATAAATAAAGTATCCATAGCTGTGTTGCTTTATTTCTGAGTCTTCTGTTTGATTCATTGATCCACCATTATGTTCCTATAGCAGTAGCATGCAATTTTATTATTATTATTGCTCTTAGGACAGTTTGAGATCCAAAAAGATCTGTTGTTTACAAAATTTTAGCAATTCTGGATTTTTGTTTCCCATATGAAATTGATATTTTTCTTTCAAGTTCTGTAATGAAATTTTGTGGGTATGTGATGGAATTGCATTGGATCTTGATTGCCTTTGGGAGAATGGCCATTTTCATTGTTTTAATTCTAAATCCATGAGCATGGGGATCTTTCTTTCTTCTGATATGTATTTCAATTACTTCCCTTTAGAAGTAATTGTTTTTTAAACAGGTCTTTCAGTTGTTTAGGTATAGTCACACCAAGGTGCTTTATGTTATTGGTCTATTTTGAAGGGTGTTTTTTCCTAATTTCTTTCTTGCTTTTTTCTTTTGTTTTAAGGGGCTACGTTTTTTTTAATTTTTTAACCATTTTTGAAAGTGTTTCCACTGAAAAAAGTTCTCTTTTAATTTTTTGGGTCCTCTAAATTTTTTGATGGGGCAACTACTGTCCCCCTGCTGGGGGGCCCCTCTTGGGGCAAGGGAAGTACAGGTTGAATATTCCCCTTAATCTCGGGGATGTCCAGGGGGACCGGCTAAAAACTCTCCAAGCTCACAAGTTGTCCCTTCTCACCCAGGATACCTCAATGTGGGGTGTTCTGGCTTACGCCCAACCATTCCAAACGGAGTTTTTGAACCTGTTCCCCTTGGAAAAATTGCACTGATTGTTGCCATGCTGGACCACCCTCCTTTTTTTAGATTTTTAGAAAATTTTTCCTTTTGGTTAGCATCATAAAAATGAGTTCAAATATTTACATTTCTAATATTCCCTTTTTGGGAAAACCCCTTTTTAAAAATCTAATCACCCCTTTTTCATTTTTTAAAAAGATTTTTTAAACCAAAAAATTTAATTGGGTTTTTTTTTTGGGTTTGATTGAATGTTCACTAGGTGGGGGATCAAAAAATTTTTTTTTGGACTGTTATAGCTAGAATGAGATCCCCGTTTGGGGGAAATTTGGGGGTTCCCGAGCCTGGCAATATAAAAGTTACCATTTGGTTTGCTGTGCTAACACCTCAAATTGCAGGGGGAAAAATCCCTCCCGGGTTTGGTTTCAACCCAAAACTCAGGCCTGGGGAACGACCCCCCGGGGGGTCCCGGCCCGGGGGGAGGGTTTAGGCCCCAAAAAAAGGATAAAAAGATGACTCTTTTTGGGGCCCTGATGGGGGTTTATGATATCAAGTGGCATACAAAACCACATGGATTCACACCCCGTTTATTTGAAGTTTTAAGTTTATAAACCTTGGGCAGAGAGAAGGATTTTGAGGATGAATGTTTGATTTAATGGGGTTTGGGGGCAAGGTTTTCCAAAAGTTTGAAAATGTAACTATTTTTGCAGTATTTTTTGGTCCCATTGCAAGAAGGGGGAAAACAGTCTTAAATCCTTTTTGGGGGAAAATTTTAAATTAAATTGAAAATCACTGCTGGGAAAAAGATCCTTAAGGGGGATGGATTTCCAAATTTAGGGTCTTGTTAAACAGTTTTTTCAGGAAAGGGGTTTTTCTAATAATCTGCCCCCGGGGTCTTTCCCGACCTGGGGGGCCCCCTACAGATCAGGGGGTGGATTTTAGGCCCTTCCCTGAAAACGGGGGTTCACCTTCAAAACTGGTGCAAAAAAAGGTACCAAAATTTAAAACTTTTCCCCAATCCAGCAAAAACCTCACATCCCCCAAATGTTTATTGGCTTTATTTAAAGGGAAATTTTTTGGTTTCCCCCAATAGTTTTATTAT